>CM053977.1:28973538-29166038 GCA_028641955.1 Protonibea diacanthus | reverse complement strand
ATACAAACACACCGTGAAAGAAAGTAAACAAAGGCTGTTTTCTACCATTCATCTGCATACAGTCCATGAGTATGTTTTTAGCCCTATAAAAATATGTTCAGCAAATTTAAATTGTTAGTCCTCTTCTTAGTCCAGCCTACTTTTATTGCATAGCTTCAGTATTTATAATTTGTTTTGTTTAAATACCAAGCCAAACATAAACAGTCATAAATCTTCCATGAAGAACATAGCATACATGTCCCAGGGGACGCTATGTTGCAGGTTCCCATAGGGGAGACATTCACAGAGCCTTACTGTAAATGGCAAATTCCCCTGAAACTCTTTGTCCCATTTTAACAACTATGCTCGGGTCTTGCTTTCATTTCAAGACAGAATAAATTTTTGTTGTTGTCTTTTTAGGTTTAAAAAAAGAGCATGTTAGACACGCAAACAGCCTTCACCCCCACACATAAGCACATTCTGAGCATGGAATCATTTACACACATGCACAACAAACAAGCACAAAGGCATGCACGTTCACACGCAAACACAGTCAGTGACCTTACAGGCAATTTGAAGGTTTTTAGCCAAGCCACTGTTAAAAATGATTAGGCACTTGTCGAGGGCATGGTGATTGCCAGTGAAGGGCTTTCCTGTGGTTAAGGGGTGCTTAAGGTCACAGCGCTTTTAGCCTCTAATGCAGTCTGAAGAGGTCATCCAATAAAATGGCAGCCTTTATCCCACCCACACTAAAACATCCAGTGCAAGGAAAGTAAGACTTTGTCCTTTGTTTTGACTTTCTTTAGACTGTAGAATTAACTAGCACAATACATACCACAACCAACGCAGCCCACATGTAAAGGCATAGACCAGTAGACCAGTTCTCAGGATGGCTTTTAAGCATCTTGTTTCAGGTGATGTACACCTACATATCACTGGAACAAGAATGGCCAGTCATAACAACTCGTAGTCAGTCAACCACTACATTTGTTCAGAGGCCATCAAGACTAAACATATGCCATATGCACATAACGCATGAAGTTTGAGTTTTATATAAATCCATAAGGAAATGGATGCCTTTCTGTGAGAAACCACAAACCAACATTCTTCTTTACGCCAGTTGGTGTGAACACATTATGATGGCCGTTCTCTCAAGGTTTCTGCAAATCAGTTCACAACTTTAAGACAACCAACAAATCCACCGTTCAACTGTTGTTATACTTCAATATAATAATAATTTTTATAACAACATAAAATATAATTTAGACCCAATCACCCTTAAAATGAAGAAAGAAGAAAGATGGTACACAATGAGAATAGAAGACATTTAATGGCACTGGATGAAATGAAGTCTGCTGGTCTGCTCTGACCCCGAGAGCTACATCAGTAATCTGAACATTGATCAATTGAGGTGAGGTTATTGTCTGTGATGCTGTTGTAGTGAACTGATAGAGGATTCAATTTTACTTTACAAGATAATGCATATAAGTACAACATTGTGTTCAATGTGTTTGTATATACATCTACAAGCATGTAAATTTTGGCGCACACACACGGACACAGACACAGACACAGACACACACACCTTCTGACTCATGGATAAGTATGCACCTGTTCATGCTTAGCCAGTTAATATACACCTGCAGGAACACAGGTGACAGCACAGTCTTTGCCTATATGGGGGGCAAGAAGAGGCTTTAATGTTACCACAGACACACAATTCATTCACTGCGACATCTCTTTGACCCACACTAGGAAACAGGGGAAGAACGTCTGGTCGAAACATGCTTTATTTCAGAGTAATACAAATATAGGAGTGTTATTGATACTCTGTGTATGTTATTACTCCATTATGACTTGAAAAAGCACTGTGACTTCAAACACAGCATAAAAAAATCAGAAGCATTTTGAAGAATAATGAAGAAAACAGTTTGAATGAGAGAGAGAGAGAGAGAGAAGAAAAGTAGAAAAGTAAGATAGAGCGCTGCAGTTTGTGCAGAGGCAGCCAGAGAAACTGGATCTATCCGAGCACACCTGCTTGTAATGATTTTCATCAAGTCTAGTCTGTGTTTCATTGGTTCTTTAAAGGCTGAAACATAATCACATGGAAACAGGAAACAAACACACACACACACACACACACACACACACACACACATACACTCAAAGTCAAAGCATGGCATAGATTAGACAAGAACATAATTTATAAACACACTCATGTTAACAGACCATAGTCTCTCTCTCTCATACACACAGTCACACAAAAAGACACAGACACAGACACACACACACGCACACACTTGCAGCTATTTCAGAAAGACTGTTCTCTAAATGGTTTAAGAGAGTCCTGTGAGGAGTGCATTTGTGCATTAGGATGTATTTATATAAACATGTCATTTTCACTTAGAAGTAATGAAGGAGGGATAATGGAAATCATTATAAACACACTGCACAAGTTTACAGAAAGTCAAAAGGTTCACTATTCACCTGACTTCTACTGCTGCAGAGAAGTTACACTTTATACAGCTACAGTAAAAATGACACTCAGCTGAAATAATGCAGCTAACATGAGCTGCTGCCATAAATATAGATATATAATGTTAGTTAACTTTAGAAATAAAATACTTTACTTGAAATTAAAAATTAAAGCCTGATAAAACTGTTGTTATGTAAATGAATAATAATGATTTTAATAATAATGCTAATAATTAAGTTTTTCCTCACTTGAACTGAGGGTCTAAGGACAGAGGGTGTGACTCCCTGTACTTAAAATGTACTTTGTGACTTTGGGCTATACAAATAAAATTTGATTAGATTTGATTAAAAAAAAAACTTTAGCAGTAAACTATAATAATAATAATAATAATAATAGCCAAAAAAGGGGACACCATATGCATTGTAATACACAATTCAGACACTAAATGTATCATTTACATTTGAAATGGTTTTGTCCCTCAAAGGAAAAGAATGAGATGATTAAAACTCCACAGTGCTGTAAGCAACAAACACTTTCTTCATTTATTCGGCTAGTTACAGTTTGAGGCTCAAAACTGGCCCTATAATATATCCATACACTATTTGTTTCTGTATTTTTAAAAAAATATAATATGATGCAATGTAGTATAATATAATGACATAATGAAAATTACTCCAGGTAAGATGTATTGTTTTCTTTGTTATGTACTTTTTTCCCCTGTTCTATCTGAGCCTGAAGAGGGCTAACAGCCCTGACACAGCACATGTCCCAGACCTCTCCATGACCTCACCTCTCCCCATCTAATATTCACTCACTCCTCGCGTTCCCTCTCTGTCTCTCTCCCTTCATCTCCCCTTCACTGCGTCCTAACAGGTCTTTCATATTTCAGTAGGTTTTAGCGAGGATCAACACTCTAAGGTTAAGTCACTCCTTTTAAATGTGTATGTTTGTGTGTGTGTGTGTGTGTGTGTGTGTGTGTGTGCGCCAGCTCCGGGTGATGCTGCTGTTCTAACTGGTCAATGCAACACATGTAGAATGTCAAATCATGACATTTCAATCCTGTTTCTGCATTTTACTGTTCAAAAAGACTCACACTTGTCTCATTTTAACTGTTGCACTGTTGCACTGATGGTTAAATCTCTCCAACGCACCATCAGTGCAACAGTGCAACAATTAAAATGAGACGAGTGTGAGTCTTTTTGAACACTTGGACCATCAGTGTGTGAATGTGTATGAATGGTTAGCTCCTCAAACTGATGAGCAGTTGGCACCTTGCATGGCAGCCAATGCCATCAGTGTATGAATGTGTGTGAATGGATGAACGAGATATGTACTGTAAAGCGCTTTGAGTGGTCGGAAGACTAGAAAGACATTATATAAGTACAGTCCATTTACTATTTACCATTTAACACTTGCATCCTCCTGTCTTTTTTTCAGTAGATCCGTTTATCCAGATGTCCACACCAGCAGCACCCTGGTCTCAACATGTGCCTGTCATGAAGTTCACAAGTTTGTGGTTCCTGGAGGACAATCACTATGGGCCTCGATAAAATGTGCTCATGCTACTCCACACTGGAGCTCTGCGGAGGCCACATCATATTATATCAGAGAAACTCATCAGAAACTTTAGGAAACATCAAGAAATGAAATAAATGTGTTCTATTAACGTTATATGTATGTAAGCCATATCAGTTCACATACATCTGTACTGAATAATTTTTTCCCAGCTTCTGAGAATTCAAATGTAAAAAGCATTGCTGCTTTACTAGTTATTACTTGTGTGTGTGTGCGTGTGTGTGTGTGTGAAGGCTACACTTGTGTTGATGTGTTGACATTTTTGTTGTTTCTATTTATGTGCTGACGACAACCTGACCTAAATCTTACTCTCTGATCAGGTCCCTGGGAGGCTTGTACAAGTGCATTGTGGGAAAATAAACCCTCTCACAGGCTGACCCCGTCACACCTTTCTGTCACTCCTCAACAAAGTAAATTTGTATGTTTGCGTGTGTGTGTATGTTTTTCCCCAGTGGTTATTCTTTTTTACATTTTCTTTGCTTGTTCCACATCAGTCTTTTTTTTTTTTTTTTACCTCTGCCACTCTGTCTGAAACTAAGACCATCAAGTGAAGTGTAATTTTCATCAAGCAGTGGATTGTACCTGTGCAATGTATATATTTTTTGATAAATCCTATTCTTTATTGCTAACAATGGTTTCATTTCTAATTTTACAGTTTTGTTTGTTTCACTTTTTGCTGTTTATTCAATATATTATGTTGTTCCATCTGTGTTACTTGTGACAAATTATTTAGAAGACGTGTATTAGCAGTTATTGAGGAATGTGCAATCCTCAAACCACAGCTGAAATATGAAAATCACATGAACAAAATGAACTCATAAGATTTCCTCATGGCAGCAGCAGCTGTTCATTTGTCCAGTTTTCCAATAAGTCAGTAAGTGAGAGTCTTTTTAGAGACAATTCAAATGACAGTCCTTGAATTTTAAGTCAGATGTTTTTGTCTCCGCAGACCTGGCAGGGCATGTCTTGCCACAATAGTTCTCCCATCATGTAGCAGCACTGACACAGCACATGTCCCAGACCTTTCCATGACCTCATCTCTCCCCATCCAATAGTCACTCAGTCCTGCATCTCCTTCCTGCTCGTCCTCCTCTCTTTCCCTTCATTGTCTGCTCATGCTCAACCTCCTCCCCTCCTCCCACCAGCTCTTTCATATTTCAGTAGGTTTTAGCAAGGATCAACTCTCTGAGGTTAAGTTGTTCCTTCCAGAGGTCTCTGTGTGTGTGTGTGTGTGTGTGTGTGTGTGTGCTCAGTAAAACAGCATATCCCAGAG
The DNA here is from genome assembly GCA_028641955.1 of Protonibea diacanthus. Classification (NCBI taxonomy): domain Eukaryota; kingdom Metazoa; phylum Chordata; class Actinopteri; family Sciaenidae; genus Protonibea; species Protonibea diacanthus. The sequence goes on along the minus strand of CM053977.1, from coordinate 29,160,735 downwards.
GTTAAGTCAAGTGTTTAAAAAATCAGTAGGAGAGGTGTTTTACTGCTGTATAGTCAGTGCAGCTTGCTTGTGTGTGTGTGTGTGTATGTGTGTGTTTGTTTTCCCCATCAGCAAAGACATTGTGAAGCTATGAAGAGAGGGGGAAAAGAGGGAAAGAACGTAAATGTGAGGAGACAGGAGGCAGGGTGTGTTCTATATACACCACACCCAGCGTGTCTGACACACACTGTCCAAAATCGGAGGGCTGCTTTGGGCTGTACTCTGGTATTTGGCAACACTCACTTTTTCTTAGTGGAGTTGCAGGTGACTTTGCATGCCTCTGAAAATGGTGAGTCTTGGGTGGGTCTGCTGTGACATGAATATTTCTGGTATATTGGTATCTTTGGCCTCATGCCATGATGACAACAGCATCACATGATACTCAACAAACTGGTGTGTCTGACGATGGATGATTGTGTAGCATAGTGCCTTCCATATGGTTGCTATGCAAATTTTCTCTGGCTGGTGCTGCTCTCTCCATATGCATCATAATCTAATTATTCACAGTTAGATGTGCATAGTTACAAGCTCTGCATGCTAACATTTACAAAAGTCTACTTCCATATTTACATATAGATGCATTCATTGTTTTACTCACATCCAGCACTGCAAAGAAACACACAGCAGCAATACTGTATGTGACATATACATGTGTTTATTTATTTAACATCTGTGTTCTAATATGCTGTGTTCAAGTGCTGGTCTGAAATTAGCCTTCTTAACAGCATGTTTTATTTTGACCATCGGAGAAGCTGTAGCTTTGCAAGTAGTTGAGCATGTGTCAGTGAGGTCTGTGCTTTTATTTTCCTCCGTATAGCTCACCACTTCATGGATGTACACTCTTCCTTTCTTTGTATTGTTATTACATGAAAAGCATGGAACAGCGATATTCATCAAAAGTCTATCAGCGGTAAGCATTCATCCTTTTAGTGACCCATAACTCTCATGGTGATGGACACAAACACACATGCACACTAACATGCACAAATTCACATGCCTGACAATAAACTGTATGATTCTGAAGCGAAGAGAGCTACCTTCCTGCTGACTCTCTCTGTATATATCTACCTCTATATATCACTCACTCAGATACACAGACACACACACACATACACACACGGTGACATCAGCCCCTCATCATTAATTTTAATGACCATCAATACACCATAATACACCGGAGCATGCGCGCACACACATCCGCACAGCAACAGGCGCCACAGATCCTGGAGAGCAATTATAGTCTGCACTTTGTTTATTATCTGTTACGAGAGGCAAGGGACTGTGTGTGTGTGTGTGTGTGTGTGTGTGTGTGTGTGTGTGTGTGTGATTTCGATAAGATGAGCCTTGTGTTTCTGCCATTCTATCCCATATTGGCACCTGTCTTTGTCCTGTTTGACACTCCACCATTAAAGAAACCCAGTAACAAACTGAGAGTCACTAACGGGAAAAGGTGTGGAGCTTGTGTGTGTACGTGTGTGCTCTCTCATTACAGTCCTGCAGCCACATGACTTTGTTTAGGACAAATTGTTTCTCTTTGCTGTTAAATGTGAAACACTTTCATTGGGTGTAGACTAAGATCTTACTCTTAAAGGAGCTTTCTGAACTTGTTCAATATTATAAAGTAGTAAACTTTCCCCTACATTGCAGTGGAGTCAGTTATTCAGAGCAGTTTTTCCGACACAAGCTGGGATCCCATTTTTCAACTACATTCCAAATACAAATTGCCCTGTAGGCTTGTCACTGCTGTAGCAAGTTTATTTACTAATGCAGCACTGAACTGTTTTTAGAGTCAGCTCAGAGCTCACACGCCATCATTGACACAGAGTAATGTACTATCATTAGAGATTTATGTTATAAAATGAGCAGCAAGGTCTGACTTGAGTTCAGGAAAAAAATCATCCCCTGTCCAAGTCGACCTGTCGTGAGTCAGTCCAGTCATACTTCAAATGACTATGAAAGTACAGGTCAATCTTTCATCAGTTAGGACTGCCAGAAAACTCTTCTCATTATATTTTAATACCTAAACGTGAGTTTACAAATGGATGCCAAATTAAATAATGTGTGTCATGTTTATTGCTGTTTGCACCAGATATGAGGGAAAACTTATTTCAATGCTCTGTATGTCTGGAACATATGGCAGCATCGACAATAAAGTTGACTCAACTTGACTTGGTTGACAGACTGGGAGGCACAAAACACAGAGAGAGAAGAGGCAGTCTAATCTGTCTGATACAATTTTATAGAAGCTGAACATTTTTTACATTTCTCATTATAATATAATCATAATAATAAATCTGGAACATCAAACTTCAGTCAGGGACTAAGCACAGTATCAATGTGCTGTATTGAACCAATCAGGTGTTTATTCATCAACATTTAAATAAACATACAGACTCGATCATGGACACAGGCTGTGGACCAGCACACAGTGGAGCAGCAGCAACAGCAGCCTTAAATACCCCTCTGCTGTTACCAACCAGGACCTTAGGGGATTCTGCCCCTCCCATTACATACCTACATTGCAAACAATAGACAAAACCAATAAAATACATTTACCCTCCACTATAACATCAATCAAACGTTATCTTCTAAAACACTATCTTCTAAACACTATCACAACATCTATTAAAAAACTCCCATGAACTGATTCAGGTGCACTCACCCCTACACCAATCAGCTCACGGTACAACCCGGAACCTTTAAATACTGCTGAGTTAAAGTGGGAACTCTTTTCAGTTGAACACCCTGGAGAGGAGACATATCAGTTAAACCATACACCCACACACACACATTTCATTCATCATATGGCACAGCCACATCACATTTTAGCAAGTACCTTTAGCTACCTACTATCACAAAGAGTTTCAGGTTACCACTAGCTAAATATTTCTTTTGCAGGCCTGATCTCCACTCATTCCCCGCTGAGGCAACACAGGACCGCACACACACATTGTTAACAATATACACACATTCAGTAAAACATTTGCTAATTTGTTTGTGCCTCATTCTTAAACATGTTAACTCATTGTGATATCAACCACCAAAAGTACGTAATGAAGACTCCCTTCATTACACATTCATAGGATGTATCTGACTGAGGAAACACATTCTGTGCTAAAATGTGGGACACATGCACCATCAGCATGTTCAATGGAGTTCTTCAGAAATCATTGTCAGTTGAACTCTGCTTCATCTCTACAGAGGATCTGAAATAGGATACAACAGAAAAGCAGCTATGATGGCGACTCAAAGCCTGAAGAAAAGTGGGTGTCAGAGAAGGTAAAGTTTTAGACAGGATCTCTCTCAGCGTGACTACTCTCATCTTTATCCCTCTGTAATGGTTGCAGCTTCTTTCTGTTCTTCCTCACCATGCTATCGCTACACAGTTAGTGAAGAGAAAGTAGGGAGAGGGCTAAGAAAAATATGTGAGAAAAAAGAGGTAACCACGGGTTACAGGAAGATAAGAGAGTCGAACAGAATCACAGACAGATGGGCTGCAAATTGCCAGCAGTTACTAGTGGAATAAATGAGTGGCAGAGGGTGAAAAAAGCTGTGCCAAAAAGTGTACAGTAGAACATACAGTCACATAAAGCTTGTGAGACACACACTGGGACATAAAGCAAGGAAGACTGAAGGGCAACATGATGGACGAGAGTGGACAGCGGTGGAACAATAAACAAAGATGGAAAACAAATGACAGGAAAAGTATGATGGTGTCTGAACTGGATGTGTGGCTGAGATAGAGATCATCTTTCCTCTTCTATTTGTTGTTCTATTTCTTTTTTTCCTGTTGTATAAACTCACTTCTCCCCACACTCTTTTCCCTTCCTCAGTTTTACTCTTGTCATCACTGCCTCAATCGCCTCCCTCAAACTTCCCTCTTGCCCCTATACTGCATCACCCCTCACACCTCAGTGTCCACCTGGTTTTATCACCATGGCTACAGCACAGCCAGTGTTTTATGTTGTCATGGTGACTGGGGTTGAGGCTCAAGCCATATATAACAAGGTGGGATGGCGTAGTCCTCTGATAATTGTCAAGGGATGCTGCACAGAGGAAATTCTTTATCAGACTATTCATGGTACAGGGAAGAATTACATACACAAACTCTGTAATGCCTTCACAAACCCTCTGGTTTATTCTTAAGTACAGTAAATAACTGAAACAAATGCCTCACATTTGCCAGCCAATCAAGTTATCCCCAAAATCCACCAGGCGCGGATCTGCCACGTTGTGTGTGCGCCGTGGTTGCTGCAGGGTTACGTGGGTTACGTTATGGTCAATGTTTCAAACCCCACCGGCTCTGCCGTGGTCTGGTTAAGAAGAGTCCCAGCGGGCCTCCGCTCAGCTCCGCATTGAATACGCAGGTGTTCTATTTTTGACCAACGCTGCAAGCTGCCTGCGTCAATTTACACAGAGCACCTCAAGCTGACAGGAAGCCAGACACAGAAACAGCATAGAGAATCCGGTGTATTTTCAAAATAAAACACCCTGCAAACTGCTGGTCATAAAAACAGACAAAGGCATATTTACTCATGTAGAAGCATATTTAGTAGCATAAACCAGGAAAATGACCAAATCTGAGTAAGTAAAAAAGTCTGGCGCGCTAAACTCTTCCGAAATGCTCCTGGTGGGGTTTGAAGTCGAGTGCAGTGCGGACCAAAACAGTGTCACATCCGCGACGTGACAGAGACGTGCCGGTGGGGTTTCGGGGCAGAGTTCCATGACTGTCCAGACAGTAATCCATGTAGTGAAGCCTTTGAATTAAAAGTATTAAATGTATCATTTGTTGAAATGGAAGTTGCCAGTATGTTGACAGGCATGAAGTGATGTCTTCACTTAGAGACATTTTTTGCAGCAAAGAGGACTGTAACAAAGTCAAATAATGGCTTGAAGGTAAATATCAGAAAATCATCCAGGAAGAATAAGAACAGAGGGTCGACTCATACAAGTACCTTGGGGCCCAAAAAAAAAAAAAGGGAAGGAAGGGACAGAGCAGACTGTTCTTCCTGAGGAGACTTCAGTGTGTGCAACAGGGCTCCTGCTACACTCCTGTTCTTAGTGGTGGTTTTGCTGGGGTGGTGGCACCAAACTTGGAGGTCGCTTAGCCTGCTGGTACTGCAACCCGATCCCAAATAAGTGGTAGGAAACGGATAGATGGATGTACAGATGGGTGGATGAATGGATGTTCCACTCCCACAGACCACTTGTGGTAGCAGAAACAAGCAATCGACACAAAATACAGCAGATAGAGAACAACAATAACTTTTATCTGGAGTCATGTTTCTGGACACCTGCTGAAGGTTAATGCAAAACTCTCTTTTTCAGCTTATCGGGTGGACAGAAACACAATACCAAATGAATGCTAATGTTGTTATATGCCGAGATCTTTCTATTGAAAACACAGATGTAAATGTATCAAATGTACAACAGTTATCTTAATAAAACAAGTGTAGCCCTTTACACACTATGGCTTTTTTGACAAGCTCACATTTCTTGCATTGGCAGGGCCAGTAGAGCCCAAATATCTCCAGTGACAGCAAACGTCTTTAGATGTACTGTATAGATTTCTCTAGCTGTTCTTATCCAGCTACTGAGGATGCATGTCTCTCATTTAGCCTGCTTTCTGATAAATGCTAATTAAAGATGTAACTGAGGGGAAAGTGGAGTGTAATTGAGGTACAATTAAGACTTAATTAATTTAAAAGCCACTGCTAATGCAATCCATTGATTCTCCCATGTGTTTGCCATATATCAGGATATGAAGTGTCTCTCTTTCTCTCTTCATTAGTATTATGATAAATATTGGCTCTTTATACCTTTATGCTTTGAATCTTTATTTTGCTGCATATCTTAATGATGGCTGCATTATCTCGTGATGTGCCATTCACCTATACTGCACTGTGAAAACTACATGCACACAAATAAGGAACTTCAGCATTCAGTGTGAACTTGTTTGCAGATTCAGCTCTGTGGGAATGACCATGTGTTTGAATGTCAGTGTGATTATATGGGCTGTCACCACTTTAGACTTTTGATACCCACTGTCAATGCTGTTTGTGCGCATAAAACTCATCTATGCCTGAGTGTTTGGGTGATAGCTGAATGTTTCATTAAAGTGTTGTTATTTAATGTTTCAGTGCTTCCGCTTCTTTTCCACACTCTCTCCGTCTGTCTGAATTCCTCTCTTTCTCTTGAGTGACAGATTTCTGTTAGCTTGAGTTTATTTATTTATTTTTTTTTTTAGCTCTGTTCTCTCCAGTAAGTAGCAGCCATGTCTCCAGCATTCTGCTGAGGCCATTTTGTTATTTGCAGCGTGTCCATGCTGTGCTTCAAAGAATGCCAGTATGTGTGTTCATCTGCCTACCTGCTCATACCTCTGTGTCTGTGTGTGTGTGCGCGCATATGCATGTGCATGTACATCTAAACCATAGGGTGCATTGATGAGATCCAATGAACACATCCACAGGTGGTTCTGAAATTTCCATGGTAACTAACTCCATCTGTCCATATTCCTTCCTGGGGTCGGCTCGCATCAGTCTAATTAGGAGGTGAGAATTCCCTCCTTAAGAAAACTCAAGTTTAGTCTCAAAGTGTGTAAAAGTGAGCACTGTTCGATTCACGTCTTTTATATTCTATAGTTAGAACAGATGGCTGTCTCAAGAAGGAGAATGACAAAAGTGCAACGTATCCATGGTATCACACTGAGATTGACATCAATCAGTTTAACAAAATGAATTGTTTTTCTACATAGCCTGATTAAGTTTTCATTTCTACCATTTAATGGAGGATTGCACAGTTGAATGCTCTGATAGCAAATGGTAAATGGACTGTACTTATATATCTTCTTTCTAGTCTTCCGACCACTCAAAGTGCTTTACAGGACATATCTCATTCACCCATTCACACACATTCATACACTGATGGCATTGGCTGCCATGCAAGGTGCCAACTGCTCATCAGTTTGAGGAGCTAACCATTCACACACATTCACACACCTTCAGGAACAATTTGGGGTTCAGTATCTTGCCCAAGGACACTTCGACATGCAGACTGGAGGGGATCGAACCGCTGATCATCTGATTAGTGGATGACCCACTCTACAGTACCTCCAAGCCACAGCCGCCCCAACCAGCTCTTTCAACACAGTATGAAAGAGCTGGTTGTGTCCCTCTTGACTGAAGAGCAAGTACTGATGAAGAAACCATAAATTCAACAGCAAGCTGCACTGCTGCTGAACATAGTGCAGGCACGCATATTTCCTATGATAGAATGAAAATGACCTCCATATCTCACCTTCATATGCACACATTTGCTTAATTCCACAATAAAGGTGGAGAATGAAGGCAAAATAAATGGATGTCAATATGTTGTCATGGTATTAGCATGTTAGTCCCTCTACAGACAAAGCTTGGGAAGTACGCAGGTTCCTAAACTATAATTAAAGGAGTAATCTACATATTTTCAAAGTTTCTGAAGTGAAAGCTTAAGGGATTAATGACACATTATCCTGCTCTGCCTTCGATAGCAGGAAGATAGCTCATATTTAAGTCAAGCAAGTAAATTTACTCTGACTCTGACTAAGATTGGGGTACAGCTTTGGTCACGCTCGAGCTGAAAATGGGCAAAAGTAGATGTGCACAGTAGCATTGGAAGAGAGGGCGGTCACCACTCTGTAGAACTTGCGTGGTTATTTACAAAGTTGATGATGGTTCAACTTCTCCAACTTGCTCTCTGTGTTGCCATGGCAACCACAGAAATCACACTGAGGAAATGATGCAGGAGGCAATTTTAGTTGTTTTAGAGTACCCTGGAGCAACATCAGCCTCAATGTTTAATTATCCATTGGGAGCCAATAAATGCCCATGATATTACTTAGCAAAAATTGCTATATTAACTGTGTTATATTTCATATTTATTTAAATTATACTATCTATTTTAAGCTTGAACCCACTCAATATTGGCCACACAATGAAGTAAGAGTAGGTGGATAGCAGTAGCCTGTAGTGTATAGAAAAGGTTAGGACAGGCTTCTTTACTTAAATGTCCACTGTCTTTAGAGCACTGAGCTCCAGTTTACTCTGCCTGCACCTGGTCACTAGGTAGTCCATCTTCCACCTATAAACAGACTCACCCACACCAGAACATCTAAAAACTGGAGGAGAAGATGTCTGTGTACAGGAAGAAGAGTAGAGGGGAAATACACAGCCATGAGGGGGATCAGTGTTGATGGTCAAGGAGCTGGAGACATGTTACCTCCTTTCAGACAGGAAGTCTGTAATCTGCCTGCAGGTAAAGTCAGACACACTCAGCTGGGAGAGCTTGTCCTATAGCAGAGATGGGATGACGGTGTTAACGTCCAGGTGCTGGAGGATAAAGTGGAGGCTTTAGGTTTGTAGTTGGTGATCATCTGAAACCTTTCCTGTTGCTGCAGCTGATGTTTGTGATACATATTTCTCGTTATTGGATCTCATCACGAAATACAAACTGTCAACTATGGGTACAATAAGTATTCTAGTATGCCTTACTACAACTGACTTTGTGGATTTTCTATTATGAACACCTTCTGCAATGTTGGCACTGGATGGAATGAGCACAGTGAGCATTTTATCACCACAACCTCCTGGAATTTAAATTCCATCCAAACATGGTTATAGATATGAAAGTATAATCCAGAGGTCAACAAAGGAGGTGTGCTCTGAAGTGCTCTTGAGGGCATTGGACCCTGAAATCTGAAGTATTCTCAATTACAAATGAGGTATTTAACTGATGCTCTTATCTAGAGCGACTTTACAGCATTCCACATGGCAAGTGCTATCAGTATTATGTGGGAAACTGATGTAATAAATAAATTGAACCTCTGACCTCCAAGCAGAGTGAACCTCACACAGGGAATCCAAAGATGTTTCATGACTTCAGTATTATAATTTTCACAGCTGTCAGGCTTTTCTCATTGGTTTATGGTCCTCTGTTCATGATCTGGCAGTAACAGCAGAGTGAATAAATCAGTTACCAGCTACCACAGTTATTTAACTGGTGGTTTTACCCCACAACTACACCATTTACATTTGATTTATAATCCACTGTAGTGTGTTTGGGGGGTGTGCCATATCCTCTTTAATAGATAAGGTTTTGAAGTCCTGCTGTGGCATTTCCATTAGCTGTGTTTACCTGCACACAGTGAGGAAAGCCCTAGCCTACATGTTCTGCTGTGATTTGTCAAAGCAATTAGACCTTCAATGGAAGTGTCTTCCTCCTTTTAAAATGCACAAAGCGCAGAGCTAAGACAGAAGCTTTATTTCAAAGATCACTAGCATAGATGTTTGTGTGGCTTGGCATTCAACAACAATGCAGAATGCTTTTAGAGTGGTTGCTGTCACATGGGTGAACTCCATTGTTACACAGTTCTTATGAAGCTGTCAAACGCATGTTGCTCAAAATAGATTACAGGTTATTCACCTTAAGTGGTACTGCAGAGGCTCAGTCGTTTTGAAGAGAGATGATGCCTTCACATTGCAGCAGACCTTTGGTGATCTTTTAATCCTGTAACGCCTGTGGCTTCAAGATCCAGGTTGTGTTTAAGTGAATTATGATTAGACATATTAAAATGTGTGGTAGGTGTAAAACTGGAGATTAACTGTGTCCTGACAAGATGCAAACAGGATAGATGTAAATGTTTAAAATGTTGTGTAGAACATGGCTTGACCTCATTGTGTCAGAGCTTGATTGAGTACACAGAGAAAGAGAGAGAGAGAGAGAGAGAGAGAGAGAGAGAGAGAGAGAGAGAGAGAGAGAGACAGACAGACAGACAGACAGACAGACAGACAGACAGACAGACAGACAGACAGACAGACAGACAGAGAGAATGACTGATATACTCGAAGACGCTACGTTTTCACAGAGACAAGATTAAAGGATGTAAATGAGAGAGGTGGAAGAGCAGAATTATGGATATTAAGATCACTACATACAGTCACATAGATGTGCATACCATCCATATATACTTTGATGATATACTATTATTCAAGGAGGTTACATTTTCAGTCATGATTTCTTCTTGGGATACAGGAATATCAACAATCTAGTTCTTGTCACACCCAACTTTAAAAGTTAAAGGGTCAATCGATAAAACAGTATAAATAGTATAGACTGATCAGTCTGATAAACCCCACTGAGGCTCCTGGTAAGCTTCTTTGGGGTGCTGGTTACATAGTTATCATCTGACATTATGTCATTCAGTGTTGATTGAGAACAGCTTGGCTTCTGCATGTCGGTCAGAAATTAAACACTTCCACTACTCTCCACTACACAATGCTTCATTCATCAAACATGTTCCACTATCTGCTATCACTAGGCATGATGCAAATATATGTAACAAATAAAACAAATGCAGATGCAAGTAGCGCCCCTGTTTAATGAGCTTTGAGTGCATCAAAGTACAAAACAATGTACAATGTACACCAACATTACAACACGTTTCTGGTTCATAGCAAAACATGGCATGCCACAGATGCTGCCCGGCGAAACATGAAACACTTAATGACTTTTCATTGTGAGCGTGTTTATATTGCCCTGACACAGTCTCAAGATGATCCGATTCATGAAGTAGGAGTTTGTTCAAGTCCAACACCTGTAAACCTCAAAAAAGACAGATGGCTTTGTGGCAGACTGTTGGCTTTGTGGAAAGCGTCTGAACGTGATATATGTCACTACTGATTTTCATACATTTCAGTGAAATTCCCCATGAGGACTGTTCTTTAGATGGCGCTATCAAGCCATTTTGCTGCACACATGCACGAGATCCAGGAGATGCACCACTGAGATGTGTGCTGTTTCATAACTGCCATGGCACCTTTAGCCCCTCAAAAGTGTGTTTTTTTAAAGTGAAAAAAAAATAATGTCTTATATTACAATAGCTTGGGTCTTCACAGCAGCCAACGCCTAGAGTTTTATCATTCATCTACTGAGTGTTAAGATACCAGGTACAAGTCTGAATACTGTACATCTGAAAATGCACCGCAGCATAACAATATCATCCACACAATAACAGGGATAAAAATTGGATTCATAAAGCTACATGTATGCCTGATTCTGTCCCGCAAATCTCAATCATTGTGGAACTCAGCACATGTGCCGAGCCTTGTTTCTCTCCCACAGTCAGCCATAAACAGATGCATAAACAGCCTGGATCAACTCACACTTGTGCCCTTTTCACCACATTAAACCTGTCAGTGAGAATGTGTAACTGTTCCATCAGTTGTGTCACATCGATAAAGTTCTGCAACAGCACCAGAACATTAGGAGACATTTATTGCTGTACATACTTACAGCTTATAAAACACTTACTAATTAAAATGTATATACAATTACAGCTGAAGCAATTATGTGATGCATTGATTAATTGATTGACAGAAAATTACTACAGCATTCTGATTATCATTTTCTTGCAAAGAAAATTCCATGGTTTCAGTTTCACAAACGTCCTGATCTAATATGTGTTTTAATTATTTTAATCATTCACATTTATTTTTCAATAAATTGGTTTGGACTGTAAAGGTATAACTTACAAACCAAACATTTGATGTTTGTTTGTAGATGACTCCATAATAAAAAAAAAATGTTAAAAAATGTTGTAGTCCTATATCAAATAGTTAAAAATAAAATAAAATCCTGATTTAAGATCAACGCATAAGTAATAATAATACATTGATATCATATAAAATAGTATAACAGTAACTGAGACTTTTTTCTGTGCTTACTGTGATGCAAAAGTGCCCCACAGAAACAAAAGTGAAACAGGAGAAACTGTAGCATTTCAAAGTATTTCAAAATAAAAGTGAAAAAATCTTTTTTTTTCTAACTCCTGTGAAAGACTGCATAGTGCCTCTTTTCATCATTAGTAAAAAAAAAAAAAAAAAAAAAAAGTATTATAAAACTGTATTCATGGACACTTCAGGGAAAATACACATCTTGCTCAAGATGTTTGAGTCTTAAATGGCGTTCGATCTGGATGGAGACAGCCGCTTGAAGGAAGTCTTCTATGCATCTGAGTTATGATGGTGTATTGATTTTAATCACCACCTAACTTACAACCTCAAAACCTGTCCATTCAGTTTGTCAAAAGAGTCCCACTCACACAAATAGGTTGTGCTTTGAACCCATCAAACCGGGCACCGAGTTCTGCACCCTGGTTGTATTCACAAGCCTTATCCTCATGCACGAGGTATCGATTTAACAGTGGAGACCCCAGTATGACCATGAACTGGCTTTCTGCAGACACACAACCTCCAGCAGGCTGACACATGGGAAGAGAGTCAACAGAGTGCACTATAGCAAAGACGAGAAAAAAAGAGACCTCTTAAAAAATTTGTCTCCTGTCAATTTAGAAGTGAAGACAGCGGAGCTGAGTTTGAAGTCTCCATCCGTGCTACTGGGAAAATCACATGTTCATCCACTCTGATTGTACAAACCATCGCACACGTGATATAATGTTAATGCAGAAAATCAAACTGTCCCTATAATGTTTATGTAATTATAATATATTTAATCTTCAAGAGACTAATAATAATAATATTGATCAAGGTATGAAATCCCAGAGAAATATCTGCAAAAAGCCAAAATTAAAACACAAAAACTGTTTAAGTTTAACATAATGATATAACGTGTAGTGATTTATAACATATTATCAACTGGCTCTCATTTATATCTTAAAAACTAAATAAAACAAACAAATTGTAAATTGAAAAATGAATAAAAGCAATTTATAAATGTCCAAAAAAAAAAAAAAAAATGCCAACATGTGATAAAACAAATGAAATAATTATGAATAAATGAATACAGATAAATTGTTTTTTTTTTTTTTTGGGTGCTTTCAGATTTCAGGAACCTTCATAATTTGAGCTATTCATTGACAAAAGAGAAAATACCTCATTTCATTGCAAAGAAATAATACACAAATATGCTTTTGAGAGGTCATCTAACACATTATGTAAAAGTCTGAACAGTGAGAATTAAAAAATATTTTCGGTAAAATGAGTCCATTCCACTAGAAAATAATGTAGCTATAGTTTTAATTGTAATTTATTTTTTTCTTAAAATACTTTGCATACTAAATAAATACTAAATAATAATAATAATAATAATAATAATAATAATAATAATAATAATAATAATAATAACAACAACAACAATAATAATATATTTAATATAAAATAAAAAAAAAATATATGAAATAAAAGAATAAAAGAATATATAACTAACTAATATAACAAACTAAATGAAATATGTCTGTGTGTGTGCGTGTGTGTGTGTGTTTTAATGTGTCAGTTGCTGAGTTCTTACACTCATCATATTACCATCAGTTGGGAGTAAATCTAAATCCATTTAGACAACCGGGAGACAAGGACATGATCCATTATTTACACAATCAACCATTTCTCTCGTCTCTGACCCAGAAAGAATGAATTTGTCACTTTTGCTCAGTGCTCAGCCCGGGTAGTTAGTGGGAGGAAAGAAGAGAGAGACAGAGACCCTGTAATAATGAATATTTCACTTCATTGCACAATGCTCGAAAAACTCCTCCAGAAAAAAAAGTTTGAGGACTCCATATGACTATACTGTTAATGCTATACAGTGGATTTGTATGCGTGTATGGGTGTATTTGGGAATGGTGAGAAACACAGTTAGTCTGACATTGAAAAAAATGTATTCATGTGTGTCTGTGTGTGTATTTTGCTGTCTGTTTTTTGGCATGTATGTTTGTATATATGCGTTAGCCAGCACAACTTTGAATCCTGGATTATAAAAAGGTTAAAATACAGCCAATTCAAGGAAATATATATATATTTTTTAAGAAGAAATATACATACACATGTTTTTAGTTATTTGCAATTCTGGCTCAATACGATATTTCCACGTTGGGCTGGTGTACTGCTACTTCACAAACTTCAATGTCAATATTCATTTTGAAATCATTGTTTGAAGCCTCAGCAAACTAGACTATATACCTGTACTTGTGCTTTGTTCACTCATACAAACACACAGTTATTTTCTGTGTAATACACCAACATTGTCTCACAAATTTATGCATATTAAGACAATCACAAACCAATTCCAAAGTCCCTCTAGAAACAAAAAAACATGATTATCAAACTGAGCAAGTGAACAAACCAAAATAACACCATCATAATACCACTATTTAACTGAGGTATCACAGCTCTTTCAATTACAAAACTGCCGCATTTGTTTTCTTCTATTGTCGATGTTGAGCACAACTGAACCCGCATCGAGCCACCATTAAAAACACCAACTGATTAAAAACCATTTAATTTGATAGCTAAAACGGTGCTTCCCCATTTTCAGACGAGCCATTTATCACGACGCCAGACGCACAAATGCAAAAAAACAATTTGACTCCAATTGTTGTAAGCGTTGAATCACGCTGCGAGACATGCTAAAGCTAATTTGCCAGACAAATTAGTTGGCTCGATTCAAACTTCATTGACGAAGTTATAAAATCTCGTATGGAGAGGAAAGTGCTCCTGCCGTACATTTATAGTAATTGTTTCAACGGAACCCCACTGTGGGGGGCATTTTAGACGCCCACCCCACATGCCATTTTTTAAACACTGCGACTGTCAAATGGCTTGGCTCAGGATCCCAAACATTACAAAGACGGCTCCTCCATTCCTTTTCACTACTGGAGTCCATCTTCCCTGCAATGCCAACACATGCCGAACTGGTTGCAGTCCAGTATTTTTAGGCTAAAATGCTCCATTAAGTCAAGCTGCAACACAAGGTAAAAGTTAGTTTTACATCACAATCACTTCTATTCAAAGATCTCTGGACAACTTTGGAAAGCGGGAAAACAGAGAAATCTTTGAGGTAAAGTAAAAAAACAAAACAAACAAACAAAAATGTCGTACTGAGCTTCCCAAGCTGTTTAGATGCCAGATGTTCTGTGTTTCGAGACTGGAAAAGTTAGCTCTGTGTTCTCGCAGATGTATTCTATTCATGAGCAGCAAAGAATTGGAGGTGTTCTTAAAAGCTTAACACACACACACACACACACAGTTTCTAAAGCAGAATTCAGCTGAATTTCACCAACTTTGTAATCAGGTGCTTGTTTTCTTCCTGAACATTCACCACTACTCTTGCAATTATGCTAACCTATAGTAGCATATCGTGCCCACCACTGATGCATTATGTCAAACTGCATCAGTGGTGGAAACAATGAGGTTGAGCTATACTGATGCTTCTGTAACAATTGTGGTGAATTAAGTGTCACAATTTATTTGAGGAGATAGAAAAAAAAACTCTCTGAAGGTGACTTTTCAATGGACCAAAATGTAAAGCTATAGAACATTACTAAGCTGTGCCAAGAATACTGACTCTTGATCGCAGTGTGGACTCTTGATCGCAGTGTGCACTCTTTCACTGGCTGACATCAGAGATTTTTGTCCAAGAACATGTCTAATGATGTTACTTTGTGTTTTTGTTCTTTCATCAAACACTCTCAAGGATGTTCATTGGGTTAAAGGTTCTGGTCTGATTTGGCATAAGTTAGTGCATGTTTAGGCACAGCCACCAACTAGAAAAAGGAATCCTCATTGACTGCGGTTCGGCAGTCATCTTTGTGCCTCTATTTTTTTTCTCTCTGAAGATTTCAGTGGGATACTTTCTCAGCTCTCGGGGAACAGATCAACCCCCAAACTGTTTTATTATACACAATTTTAAACTTGAGTCTGAGTTTGCTAACCATCTGCTTTTGCTGGACAGATGTGTCCCTTTTATAATTGTTTAGTCACACTGTCACTGTGATGGCTGCTACCATGGTAACCAATCAGATCCACTTAAAACCCATGACTTTAATTCACACACACACATTATACACACACCTACATACCAACGTACTTTTTATCTTCTCACCAGAGTAAAGAAAATAAGTTCCTGTCATGCTGTTAAAGGTTTCCATTTTAGCGTTCAAGGCTGGTGTAAGCATGCTTTGTGTGTGTGTGTGTGTGTGTGTGTGTGTTCACTAAACAGCCATATCACTGAAGTAGTCCAAAGCCTGAAGCAACGCTATTGTATTGCCTATTGGATTAACTGAGCACATGCTAATAGACATACTCAGACCAGGGTCTTACAGTGACAGTGTGTGTGTGTGCGTGTTTCTTTTAAACACACACACACACACACACACACACACACACACACACAGCCAAAATGCCGAATTTCAAGGCTATGTGCTTGGCTAATTGTGTGCAGTCTGCTCTCAGAGTATGAAATGTTATTTTGTGCTCAAGGCCACATATCCTTCCATCAAAAGAATGCTGTTCTCCCATTGTACAATCCACATGTTTTGTCTTGATTAGTCCACATTCAAAGAACAGGAAACACACACAATAAAAGGATGCACACTTTTATCTATTTAAAGCAACATTATGCATAGCTTTCAAACCATTTTAGTGCTAAACTGGCTTACGGCAGGGTGAACTGTGACAAGAGAACACAACTTAATAAGAAGGCTGGGACCCAAAAAGATTTGACCAATATTGCTACAGTGGCTATACTGACTGGTCTTGGTCTTGACTTGGTCTCAACCCTTCAAAGTTTTGGTCTTGTCTCGGTCTCAAAACCAGAATCAAATTCCGAGTTAGATTTTGGCTCATCATGTTGTTGGAGAGTTTAATTTTGTCTGACCACGCTGCATTCTCCCAATAGTCTCGGGGTTCTCCAAATGTTATGTAGCAAACTTCAAACAAGCTTCATCATGCCTTTGTTTTCAGTGAGTCTTCCATGGTGATCATGCATTGACACTATGATGGTGGAGAGAAGCCTCATTGTTTTCTCTGTGGCAGATGTAGCTACTGCTTCTAGGTCCTTCTGGAGCTCTTTTGATCCTTGGCTCTTTGGCTGCTCTCCTGACTAACACTCCAACTGCCAGGCTGGAAATCCTGTTCATGGTTAGAAGATGAGGAAGTGATATGTATTCCTTCTAGCAGAATTATTTTTCATCAACCTTTTATCAGGGATTCTGAGATGTATCTTCTCTACCCTGCTGGCCTTGTTGAACAAAATCATGTAGTCCCACTCACAATATACAGAGTGATGTTTCTTTTACCTCACAAATTATCTTTGGCCAAGTATAAGCACAGAGCATCATAACCAGACAGCACGAAAAGGTTCAGCTTAAGAGCCTTTTGGCAATTAAAGTACACCATTATCATTAATGACTGCTGATATAATTTGTTGGTATTTAAAACAACAATGAGAGTTCTACCTTATTGATATGTGACATGCTGGTGTGCACTGCCAAGCTCTCCTCCCCCACACTTGTATATTGTCAAAAATATGAGAAGTTGATTTACTGCACATTTTTTATAACACAATTGTTAATCATTTCAATTTGGAAAGTTATTAAGTCATCAAGTAAAAAAATATTAAAATCAAAGTAAAGTCAAGGTTGCTGGAGGGGGAGTTGTAAATCTTTGATTGATGATTTTGTCAGTTCTATTCTAAAGTCATCAGATTCATAACTCAAATCCAAGCCCTGTAAAATGGCTTCACATCTCTGGTAGATACACAGTTTGAGGACACACAGCTGTTGCTGTTCTGCTGCAATGTGCTGCTTTCACATGCCCTCCAGCACTGTAGTTAAGCAAACAAATGTGACTATTTCTTTGCATTGTGTTTTTAGCAAGTTGCAATCCGTAGGATACACAGGTACTTTGGCTCAGGTATCAAGTTCACATGAGCTCCTTTTAGCATGAAATGATATGGCTGGTGTTACCTGTGTCCCTAATTAACCAAACATCAGGTCAAGCTGCAGAGCTAGTGCAGACTATGGAAAGAGAGCCAATAAAGTGAAGGAGGAGGACCTTCAGACAGACAAAAATACAGACTTAGTTCTCCTGTGTTTCCTCTGGAATGCAGAGATCTCTGGTGTGGGTGTGCAAGTTGTTTACTTTGTTTTACTCAACATTCAGCAACCCCCACTGATATATACTAGTCTTATTATCCTTCTAACACGTAGAGCCTGGAACAATCACACTGCTGGGTTCTCTGTCCTCATGTACCCTTTTGAGTCACTTTTGAACTGATGTGTTTGTTCAATGGCCCTAAAGAAATCAGAGATAAACATTGAGAGAAGGTGGACAGAATGAAACAAAAGGCCAAAGATGAAGAAAGGCAGAAAAGAAATACTGCTCGAGGTTTTTCTGTGAGATTTTCTCTGAGGTGTTGACTCTAAGGACATGCCAGTAACTGGTAAATGGACGGCATTTATACAGCACTTTTCTATCCATACGGGATGCTTTGTATTATCACAGTTTATTCACCCACTCACAATCACATTCCCACACCAATGGGACAGAGCTAGCATGAAAGGTGCTTCAGCTCAGGTGCTGCTCAAGGACACTTCAAAAGGACAAGGACATTGAGGACTGTAACAACTACCTCCAGAACCAGTATCAGAAATGTAGAAATAACTTCATTGAGTGTGCTTGAGAAGGCGCACTATATACTATGTGCCATACTTTTTTGACTTATTTTTCTTCTGTATGTTTTTTCGGTCAACTACTCCTCCCGCAGTTTTGGTCGCACATACACAAAAAAGATATCAAAATGTGTGGCTATGATGTGCTATGACCTTTCTAAGCATTTTGCCAAACAGTTTGCCTAAAAATGAATGGGTGTGAATTGGTAGAATGTTCAAGAGCTAGAGTGTGTGAGTGTGTAGAGAGGAAGAGAAAGACTGTCACAAAAAAAAAAAAAAAAAATGTCAGTGGCTTCCGTGGCCACAAAGTTCACTATACAGAAATAATTATACACAGAAAGGTAGGAGAATGTGTGTGCTATGCAGTGATATCACTGCTGAAGCTGTCAGACTTAAAAGTTTTGGCGACCCCTGGAGCATCAGCAACACCCACCCATAATAAATTGGAAAGGTAAAATTTCCCAAAGGAGCATGGGCACCTGTTCTTTCTCAAACTCCCCAGGTCACATTTTCTTTTAAACTTTAGCCACTGAAATTCAGAATTCACATGGTCGACAAGATGAGGATATTCACGATCATTTCGGCTGTTTGATGCGACATGCATGCAACACAGACACTGTCAGAAGATGACAGTTACTTAATGTATGGGCATGATGGGGCCAGAGTCAGGCACACTAGTTGATCACATATCATTTCTATCAAGTTTCCCATCTCCAGTTGATCTATCTACTTCTGTATTTGTTCAATCACAGATCATGAACTCAGCTCTAACACACTTGAAACTTGTGAAACTTGCTTGTGTCTCCTTGCTTGTGTCTCCACATGCTGTCCGCTACTCTTGACTCTCTTCACTCCAACAGCAGTGTACAAACCCAATGATTGACAATGACTTGTATTGGGCAGTGCGTGACTTGTACTGGGCAGCAACTTTCCATTTACCACTGTCCCTGGTGAGAAGGCACATCATATTCAACCTGATAAGAAATTGCTGATAATGATTTATACTGTCAGCACCAAGAGTCAAGTGACATTTAGGAATCTGACTACATTTTCAGACAGATGATTTGTAACGATTGATGCCCAACTGTTAGTGTTCTACCACCGAAAGACCAAATGTGACCTAACCTGCCCAAAAATGGCTAGCAGGTTTGGGTATAGGTTAAGGCGTAGAGACTTGGGTGACTGGTGGTAACCACAGGCAAATCCTCTGGAGGAAGTGGATGGTTGAGCACAGAAAACATCATTTTGAATCAGATTATGGCAGGTCACCATTCCAGTTATGGTCAATGTAGATTTGTTTGTTCCATTAAGGAAATCAATTTCCAAAGTTGAAGTTGTAAGCGTTAACATTTCAGTCCAAATTGGTTTGATGACACGTTTATTGGTGATAGCTAGTGAAGTTTACCACTACAGCAAATACAGCTTTTACTTTGTAAAAAATAGAACAGAGGATCCACTGGTGAATGTGTCTTTTTAATGAAAATAGCGTGACCTCTGACAATCATGTTTCCTCTAGCTCCTTCAGAATAAAAGTCATCAGTTATAGGAATATAACAAACAATATAATCTAATCCTGTTGTAGATAGGTGAGTTGTATCCAGGTGAGTATTTTCAGCTGCTACTCAGACTCCATCTTTGAAGTGTGGTTGTAAACCAGCTTCATTTGATTGTTTAAACTACAGGATCATAAAGAAAATAAAACACACTCTTCTGTGCTGTGTCACATTGTGTCTGGTACAATGAGGCATTTATTTGAGTCAATTTTATTATTATTATTATTATTTTTATTTATTTTTTTATTTTTTTGCAGAGTTCTATGTGATATTTTCACTTGGCTAATGTCGCCACATAAGTGTAACCCTCTGGTCTAAGTGGGAGAAGGCATTGTGGTAGACTACGGTGGCGGTGGCGTCAGCTGACCTGTTGGGCTAGTATGTAAACTGTAGTGGGTCCAGTCCAACAGGAAGAGGAGAAGCTGAAGAAAATGTCTGTGAAATCATTAACCAGCTGATCTCCATAGACCTCGGGGGTTCAGCCAGAAATGCCACCGTGCTTTCCATGTATGAGACCTTTTGAAGAATGTGCACAAATCACCTCTTGATAGTTGGGTTTTCTTAAAGTGTGCATAGACAGTGTTCAGTTCATTTTGTGATTTGACTGATTGATATTTCTTATTGTTGAGTGTAAAATGCAGCTCCAAATGTCATGGTCATGTGTGACCTTTTTTTTTTTTTCTTTGTTTTTGTCTTTTTGTCTACATACATACATCTGCTGTATCTGTTGAGATGTTTTGGTTGTGTTTGTTTTCCATCTGTCCTGGTTTGATGTCAGACTGACCTTAAAATGTCTTTCTGATTGTATTAACATTATCTTGAAAAGACAGAAACACGAAAGTAAGAATGCTAATTAAGCATGTGTTTGAGAGAGTGAGAGTGATCTCTGGGAGTGTGATTCATTCATTCATTCATTACAGTAATCATGATCTTTCTTCTTCTACCACATATCCTGAAACAAATAATTCAATATGCTAATGAAAGATTTCAATCATGGCATGAGACACAGTGCTGTGGAAAAGTATTTGCCCCCTTTCCTGATTTTTTTTTTTTTTTTGCACATATTTGTCACATATTTGTGGACAAGGTGGGAGAGTGCACTGCAGTGCAGGATCACCTGGACAAACATCTTGCAGGCAGACTTCCATTGGGTCTGTTTCCTTGTACAAGCTGTCTACGATGCCCTGCCAAGCCCAGCGAACCACCATGTCTGGGGGAAGAGTGAGACACCTTCTTTGCTCTGGAAGAGGCTCCCTAGAACATCTCCTCAGCTGCTGCCCAAAGGCTCTGGCTGATGGTCGCTATTGTTGGCACCATGACCAGGTTCTTAAGGCATTTGCTGAGAGCTTAGCCCCAGCCATCAGCACCAGCAAACACCATCATGCTCCTAAGAAGCCAGTCCCCTTCATCAAAGCTGGTGAGAAGCCCCGGGCACGCCCACAACTAGGAACAGGCCTCCTCCACACTACCTCTGACTGGCAGCTGCAGGTCGACCTGGGGAAGCAGCTGTGGTTCCCCCAGCACATTGTAACAACAATCACCAACCAGACATGATCATTACCTCTGAGGCTTCAAGACACCTGATCATCCTGGAACTTACGGTGCCCTGGGAAAAGCGTATTGAGGAAGTCAACGAGAGGAAACATACTAAGTACCAGGAACTGGTGGAGAAGTGCAGGGACAGAGGCTGGAGGACCTTCCATGAGTCTATAGAAGTTGGATGCAGAGACTTTGCAGGGCATTCACTGCCGTTTGGGTTTAAAAGGGCTGATCCGTCCCAGCGCATCCATGAGATGTTTCTTGCATAGTTCACACTTAAATGTTTCAGATCATCAACACATTTTAGTTTTTAAATCATGATTTCATTTTTCTAAAGAAAAAAAAAACTACCTAAACCTACCTGGCCCTATGTGAAAACAATTTTTTTTTGGAAAGCTGAGCTCACTTTCACTACGCACCACCCAGCCTGGCCTTATTACTGCCAAACCTGTTGATTCAGAAAAAAACAAAACAAAAAAAACACTTAAATAAAACTTGTCTAATAAAGTGAAGAAGGCCAAAAGATCTAAAAAAGTAGCACATCATCCCGCAATGAAGGAATTCAAGAACAGATGAGAAACAAAATCATTGACATCTATCAGTCTGCAAAGGGTTAAAGCTATTTCTAAGGCTTTGGGACTCCAGCGAACCACTGTGAGAGCCATTATCTACAAATGGAGAAAACTTGGAACAGCGGTGAGCCTTCCCAGGAGTGGCCGGCCTACCAAAATGCATGTGATACAAAACTAACACAGCATTTCATAAAAAGAACTATGCTGCTTCAGGACCTGGACGACTTGCCGTAATGGATGGAACCATGAATTCTGCTCTCTAGCAGAAAACCCAAATGTCCGACCATCAGTTCATGACCTCAAGCTTAAGCGCACTTGGGTTATGCAGCAGGACAATGATCTGAAACACACCAGCAGGTCCACCTCCGAATGGCTAAATAAATAAATAAACAAATAAATAAATAAATAGAGGTTTTGGCCTAGTCAAAGTTTGGACTTAAATCTGATTAAGATGCTATGGCATGACCTTAAAGAGGAGGTTCATGACTTCAAGAAGGAAGTCAAGAACAGTACAGGAGTTTAGGAATCAATAGAGGAGGTCAACATATCTGCTAAACTCATTGGAGGTCCCATTGCATCATGATGATACAATAGGAAAACACACACACACACACACACACACACACACACACACACACACACAGAGTGACGTCCAGCTTTTTTTGCTTGTAAGTGTCAATAAACCCTTATTTGTGACTGTCGTGCATTGTTGTGAGTGAATCTTTGAGCTGGAAAGTAAAATCATTCATACAAAACACAATATGTCAGAAGAATAAAGACAAAGTTCATATGCAGCCAAGTTTTCTACCTAAGTTTCCTACAGAGTCCTGACTTACAGGTACAAGACTGAATGTGCCTGTGTCTGGGGACTTGAACAGTTTTGTAACAAACCTGATCTAATCATTTAGCCTGGTGTGAATATGTGGCCAATGTGTTATTGTACAGAAACACAAGTCATCAGTGTTTCATCCAATCAGTTTCAACAGTGACGCTGTGCCCGCAAAGACCTGCACAACTCCCGTCAGTACAGTACTATACAAAATATCAATTGAGTCATACAGCCCATCATTAGCATCATGTTGGGCCAATAAACAATGTTTGGATGAGGTAACTAAATCTGCTTAATAATCACTGCTAACAGTTTGACTGTTACACTGTAAGCACAGAGAGGGGATCAGAGTAGGTGGGCAGCAGTAACCTGTAGTCCACTGGCAGAATCTGAGGTCTGTTGCTTGTAGCAGCTTCTCACTTTTATGAAGCATTTGGGACTATAAATCACAAACTGATTACATTTTGAAGTAGTAATAGTCACCATACTCTACTGATCTTAAAATATTTGAAATGAGCAAAGATGCCAAAGCATGTATGGTGAAAACACAAATGTGAGAAAGACGAAGAGGAGTGTGAGGGAGAGGATACCCTAGGTGGGAGAGTGACACAGAGAATGAAAGATGATAGAACAAGAAAAACAGAGTCAAAGAAGTACTGCGATCCTGCCTTTGCTCAAACAGAACAGTAGCTTAGGGATCTTAGTAAGAGACGGCTGGAGAGGCACAGAAAGAAAGAGATGAATGAAGGAGAGCAAAAGAAAACAATAAAGCACAAGTGAACAGGAAGAGTGAGACGTTTAAGGACAGAATGAGAAATCAGTGTGTGAGGGGAGACGGAGAGTGACAGTGCCGAGGGCTTGTTGAACAGGCTCCTTTTATGCAGAGGCACGGCTGCCTGACAGACAGCTCTGATATGGAGTATTAACACACACACACATGCAATACAGACCAAACTAGTGATAGGGTGTATTACATATTACAAGCTGTTAAGTCTGCAGTCAGAACAGATGTTTATTCATGACAAGCACAGGAGGAGAATGTCAGGGCATACCTGCTGTTTAGCATGCACACGCACACATACTGCTTGTTTATATGTGTGTATATCTATATCTATATCTAGATATCTACATAGATAGACAGACAGACAGACAGACAGACAGACTAACTGACTGACTACAGGCCAACTTTCTGTTTCAACTTTGACCTTCTCAACACACAGTAGTTGTGTGCACATAGTGCAATAAGAGATTACCAACATTGCACTCACTTTCAGTTTTCCCTCCAAATAAAGTGGTTTAAATAAAAGTAGAGTTTTGACCTGGCAGAGCTGACTGCAGCTGTGCAGTAAATGGCAAATAGACTCTACTTATATATCACCTTTCTAGTCCTCTGACCACTCAAAGCACTTATACACTACATATGTCATTCACACACATTCATACACTGATGGCATTAGCTGACATGCAAGGTGCCAACTGCTCATCAGTTTTAGGAGCTAACCATTCATACACATTCACACACTGATGGTGCAGCCTTCAGGAGCAATTTGGGGTTCAGTATGATGTCTAACGACATTTCGACATGCAGACTGGGGGAGCCGGGGATCGAACCGCATGACCCGCTCTACCTGAGCCACAGCAGCAGCCAACCACCAATTTGGGATGATTTTAGTGACTGTGACGCCATGTTTTGTCCTCAACTGCACAGACACACTGTTCACAATGACAAGCAAACATGATGTCTCATAACAAAGTTTAAGTAAGTATTTCAGGATTTTGTGATGCTGCTTTAAAAACAACTAAAGCATATTCAACCAGAACTTGCAATTATGTCAAACTGCTGCTTCCTTTCTGCAAATTGTACAAACCTCATGGTTTTCTACAAGTATAATCAATCATAGCAGTCCACCATGCAAAACATTGGGCCATAAATGTATGTCATCAAAATCACTTCCTTGTTTATGGCTGTGAACTATTTGATTCTAATGGTGGCTCAGTTAATCTGTTCTATTCTGTGGCTGACAGGCACCTTGTTTGGTGACCTGATAGTGGTATCCACTAATGGAGTCTCTCTTTGAGTGACACACACAAAGTGCTGTGGAGAGGATGAGACTTTTGCCTGCACGATGCTCTGCTGGTATTGCCAAATTGCCACCTTTACCCCTTCCTCTCCACTCATCCCTGCCTTTGTGTGTGTCTCCCTCTCTTTTGGTGTCATCCAAAACAAAACATGGGCGTAGGACAGAAAAGGACAGAACAGAAAACACAGGCGTCAAAATAGATTTTCAGAACCTGACAATGACTAAATGCTTAAAAAACACTACAACCAACCAACGTTTGCTATCCAAAGATTCACTTGAAACCAGGGAGGGGTCATGAAGGCAGACAGAAGGTGCAGGCCATGCGTTGCTCTGGTGCTACTGCTAGTGGTTCAGAATGTCATATATGACCTTTGAACCTTGCGCTTTAATGTGCACTCGGTATGCAACTATACATGTAACTACTGTCAAGATCAGCTATTAATGTTTAATACTTACACACATGGTAAGTAAATCCTAGTGCTCACATTTTACCTGGAAAGTTTTTGCAGTGCACCAGCTGTTGTCTATCAACTATAGGTTGTTAGAAAATTTAAAACAAATTAAAATGCAAGTATTAATCCGATAGGAACTTCAGAAGTGTACATAACATGCATACATACAGATGACAATCAAAGAGTAGATGACATTTTGTACAAGTGCCACTTAAAACACTTGTGTCTGGCAGACCTGGAGTTCACTTAGAAAGAAGAGGCATTGCTGACATTTGGAGAAGATGATTTCACTGCCGGGTTAGACAGTGAGTTTGTGGTCAGCGGCAGTGCAGAGACATTTGTATGCCCTCAGTCTCTATGGCCTGACCTAACCCTAAGCTCCAGTGTTGTGATGGTGAACTGTCCATGATAGAAATCAATAACCAGACCTTTGGTCTTGAAGGCACTGAGATCAAGGCAATTCCTTCTACACCACACTGACAATAGGCCTCATTTATAAGCAGTGCAATTGTATGGCAATGGGGAAAAGAGTCGTTAAGATGCACAGTTAGACGGTGGTGCAAAATCACCATTCTTTCATTCTTTCACTCTTTCACACCTCAACAACTATGGTACAACCATGGCGCATCAGTCTGCTTTATCCTGTTTGATGTGAAATCTTTTAACCAAAATTTGATCAAAAATGCTTACAAGAATATCTGAGTTCAGTTTGCTTGTGGTTTTTGTGATTGCAGAGATGTGATTTTAAGAGGGATTTCATTAAGATCAACTACTATCACTTTAAATCCATCTGTTGAGCAATCTCTGTAAGCGACATATGTATTTATGCATCTGGCAACCATGGCAATACATATGTGCATCAGCAGGCGAGAGTGGGTATTTTTCTTCATACATCAGAACAGAATGTTGACAGCAGGTTACACAATAGTCTTATCCTCAGAGGACAAAGGCTGAATGTCTTACCATAAAATAGCAGCTTCCTTTGTGTTCCTCAGAAAGTTCTGAACATTGTGAGTAAAACGAAAAGCCTCTGCTCTGCTGAAACAAACTTCAACTGGTGTCCTTTTAGATCTGTCGAATGGGTGGTTTTGATATTTTATTTGCTGTTGAGGGATGAATGAATTCAGTTTGTGGCTAAGTTTCATATTTGATTGCTAAATCAATGTTGTAATTATGTCATTGCTAAAGGTCATCTTTCATCAAGAATTTAAGGGACAGTTCAATGTTTTTTGTGTGTGGTGAGGTTGTATGAGGTACATGAGCAGTCAGTGTGTTACCTCCTGTAGACTGGTCCCCCAGCAGGGATGTAGAGCAAAGCACTGGTGTGGACAGACTCAGCAGAGAAATGTCTTTTAGCCACATAGACATTGGTGCTACATTGTCTCAACTGTAACATTTTATGTATCACTATGCCTAAGCCTAGCCACACTGCCATGCCAAGTGCATCATGGCACAGCGCAACACCACAGATCTGACAACAAGGTAAAGAGAATATGCTCACTATAGCGTACACTGACTGCTTTTCCAAGTGTGCCTGCCACAGTCATACATACATACATAGGTAAAACACTGACTATGCATAAGTACACTACTCACAAAAAGTTAGGGATATTCAGCTTTTGGGTAACATTTATGGAACATGGAAAAAGTTCATGCTACAGTCATGTTATATCTTGAAAGTAGGTCATTTAACTAGAAGCATGCAATGGTAATTTCATCATCTCAAACAATTTATTGAAACAAAAGTGGTGGGTATACCACCAAAAGCTAGATATCCCTAACTTTTTGTGAGTAGTGTACTTTAATTATTATTATTATTTATTTATCCCTTTAATGCATAGACCCATGTCCCACACTGTTTCACGCAATGATGTCGTCAGTCTGTAGATATATAGTGAATCTGCAGACATGTGACATGATTGTTGAAATTCAGGGGTATTTTCATCTACTACAGTATTACTGTAGCCACATGAGGCCAATCAGCACTTGTGGCCATTATGACTGTTCTTCTGCGACTGTGACAAGCTCTGGAGAATGAGCTCTCCATTGGCTCCATCTTGTTTGATTGAAGCAGCAGTCTACCGTGAGGAAAACCAGGTTTGATGGTAGTTCATGAATCTATTCAGAAGTTTGTGGTGTCAAATAGACAATTCAATAAAATATGATATCAAATATACATACCATATAATCTGAAGCAATCACCAGTGTTTACAGCAGTATATCATGTGTTGTATATTATATATAATATATTGCATATCACTAAATCTTACATATCTCAGTTCTATCTAAAGCTCTCTGTGGGGGCAGTCATTGGCTTGTTTTGTCTTTTAAACAGCTCAGTATCTTTTTTTAGGCCAACCAACCTGAAACCAGACTGTACAGAAATGTTTGATTGATAACAAACACCAGAACAATGACTGTAGAATTCCAGGCTAAAGAGAGATTATGGAGCAGACATCTGGAAAATTATTCATCAAATTATTTTGTCATCTGGATTCTGAATGGTGATGTGCAACTAGCTAAGGTGAGGATAAATCCATCACACAGATAGATCCATGATTGTTGTTGTGTTGTGATTGATCATAGGAAGAGCAAAAAGAAAGTCAAGTCTAAACTAAAGACGGCATTAAAATATTAGACAGCAGAGAAGGAGGCAAAACAAGAGGGTCGACTAAATGCAATATAAGATAATGATCAAAAGAACTGGTCTAAAACAAAGCAGGCAGCTGCAGCAGGAGTTCATGTTGACATTTCACCAGAGGATAGCAGCTGTCAGTCATCTGTTGGCTGGTTCAAAAATGGTCCAAATCACTCTGTAATTATTTGGTCCACTGACGGTGAACCCAATCCAAGAAAATGTCAAATGAGCCTTGTCTCACGAAAAAGAGTAAAGATACATCTGTGGGTTGGCGGTGTGAGGCCTGGTATATTGTTGTGATATTGCAGGAACTAATGCACCACCACACTTATTAAATCAAAGTAATGCAATGTTTCCACCAAGAGAAAGTTAGCTTTAAGAGTCAAACAAGATTAAATATGTTATTTTAAATTGAAAATCAAAAATCCACTATATAATTTTCTGATCTTCAGCTAGTAGTATCTCATCACTTGTGCAATAATGGAAGCCCTTTGGCATTTTGTTGAGCGCTTTAAATCTATTACATTTTTAGGGACACAGATTCTGAAATGGAAGCATGGAGTCAGCAAAACTCCTTTATTACATCAGCAGGGAAAAAGGATGGAATACAGAGCTCACGAATGATGGTAACAGAGAAAGAAAGGCAGAGATGGCAAATGAAATAGGATATTAGAGGGGAGGGAGGAGAAAGAAAGAGTGTGTGAGAGGTATGGATTATAGATTTCCAAAAGAGGAAAAATTAAATATTACTGAAGACCAGCTGTGCTGCAACTCCAACTCGCTGAGTTGACACATGTGGAATCTTAAAATGTTTTATCATCATCATCTAAGTAGTCAGTTCACTGCAGATCATCTCCAACCTATCCTCTTCCCATCGCTCTGGATTTGTCTAAACTTTGTCTAATTTGTCATATTATGTGGATTTGGAAGATCTGTCTTTATTTCTCTTCTTCATCCTGACATCTGAGAGAAACTTTGTCAATGTGGATCACTGTTTGTGACCAGTTGTGTATGTGTGTGTGTGTCTGAGAGAGTTTAAACTAAGCCCCATTGATATAATCGTTTGCTGAGTCAGCTCTGACCCAGCAGAACAACACACATAGATACATGCATGCACTTACATAGAGACACACACACTGTAAAAACAGAATGATTTCTTCCAACTTGAAAAAAAAAAAAAAAAAAAACATGAAAAAAAAAAAAACATGAGCAAATTTAGAGAACATACAAACTGTTTCAGGACTTGAATAAACACACAATCACATGTCAGTCCTGCATGAATACATATATATGGGGATACAGTGTAATGAACTACTGTACTCAAGAGTTACTGCCAATGACAGAAGCTGTCAGGATGTCAGCTCTGGTGCTAGGAACGGAGGGAACTGTGATTCCTTGAGTGGCCACTTGAGACAGGCAGTGAGTCAATCTTCATAAGCGGCTGTATTAAATTTCCCTGCCGAAATAAACTTCAGCATGGTTCAGGCGACGGTCTATAGCTAATTTCACTGTTAGTGACAACGTCACTCAGGCTGACGTGACATCACCTGTAGGTTGCCCAGCCCCCTGGACATCTCCTTTGTTGCCCAGCCCCCTACCTTTCCTGACCTTCCTCACCTTTTGCTCCATTCCTATTTACATATTGTGTAACCATGACTGTTTTCTGCATAAACGTGTTTCCCTTCATTTTCTCTGGGTCAACTCACTGGCTCAGATAGGTTCTGTGACTGTCAGTTCACCATGCTTTTTAATAAACACACCACCACAGCAAACATCTCAACTGGACTCCATGATTCCTTCGACAAACTCAAGCTAAAATAAACAAGTGATAATAGTGATAATCATAATGTTGAAATTGTCAACATCAATACTAGGGATCGCTTGTATTTTAAACCACTGTAACCCTGATGATGTGCAAACATGTTTTATATAATCATAAGTGTATGGTGTATGAGTGTATAGTCATCCAAGACTTGAATTTGCTATCTATAAATATAATTTAAAATAAGTTCAGGTTGATTGTTCAAAACACAGACTTGATCTAAGGCCTTGAATCTCATCTTTTCTACACCCAGCACATACTTTGAATTATCAATGGCGTCTGAGGTAAACCTCCTCCAACCGATCTTAGATATTTGAGATTATATTCACTGCTAAATATTTGGTCTGTCTCAGGTTATTGGCTGTCTCACACTGTGGCCTTTACTCAGCTCATCACAGTGTGTGTCGACATATCTTTAGACAAACACACTCCTAATAACTCGCCGAGCACTACAGGAAAGGCTTGATATTAAAACCAGTTTGAAAGGAGCACTGATGTATAAGTGTGCACACACACACACATTTTTTTTTTTTTGTTTTTACAATACAATGACCTCAAACTGCACACACTGAAACGCAAACTGATAATGTCTCAAAATCTGATGTGAGACGATGTGTCATGATCATGCCATAAGATTGAAAAGACATGCTCTATTTATGTCTCTATTCTCTTTAAAGATAAACATATCTACAGGCCAGTCCAATTTGTCCCTTGCATTGTGCTATTGGCAGCTATGGAGCAGAAAGCCATTAATGGGGCTTGGCCCAATTACTGGGGCATGCACCCTCTGCTGTGCCTGAAGTTGAATTGTGATAATCAATGAAAGCACTTTTGCATTTTTTTTCTTTTGTTGTCTTTGTAAAGAGTCAAGTAAAGGGTGCCATAGGTGGATCATTCAGGTCCATTTGTCCACTTTCAGCTCATTTAATTTCAAGCCTTTAGATGATTCAAGGTCAAACAAAAGCTGCAATACTGAACAAGGGCCTCTCTGTGCATCTCCCAGCAATGCACAGCTGAATCATCAAAGATTGCAAACAAGAACTGAAACCCACCGACTGCTTTGTAGTCTTTTAACAGTCAAGAGATAAACCTTCAGAGCCAAAATGGGGACAGGCAGGTGAGAAAAGCATGTGGTTCCACTTGTAGCCATCCTAGAAAATGTCCACATTTGTTGTCAGATAGTAGTTTATATGGCTGCAGTCAATCAAAGGAAATGTTGGTCAACTAAAATTCTACTTTCTCTGTCTATTTAGTTAGTCAATATCAAAACTAAGTCCAACATTAATCCAATCTGTGGGAGTCATTTAGTCATGCAATGTGCTAAAGCCAGGTTCAGCAGGCAAAACAATAAAATGAACACTACCAGTCTATCAGTTTCATGAGTCGTCAACTGGAACTCCTAAGCCCCATTTTTAATTTGATTCTTTCTTTCCTTTTGGGTTAAACTGGTTGTTTTGTTTAATGTGCCCCATAAAAAGTCATTACTTAAATATGATTTATATCACATTTATGAACATTTATCTTGTGGTGGTAAATTTGTTATAGTTGGCTAACAGACCTGCAGTACTTTGACATGTATTGCGCCTTTTATTTGTTAGCTAATAGTAACAATAAACAGAGCTAATATAGGGATGCCCATTGTTTGACTTTCAAATATACTGTTGTACATGTTGTATTTTTTGTTAAGAAGTAGGCAAGGCAGTGTCCTTAGGTCATGGTCAAATGTTTGCCATGCAGGCCATGCCTAGCTAAGTAGAGATAAATATGTCCATTCTGCAAGAGGGTGAGGAGCGGAGTTGTCTGCCAAAGTGGATTAAGCTAAATGAAAGCAAAGCCTTTTTTTTCTCCAGAAATATTTCTGAACTAAATAACTATGGATAATAGGCGCGACTGCTAACAGCTACCCCAATAAACATTTTTCTGTTCCGAACATTAAATGTTGACTTCATTGTGGTTTTTGAAAGTGAATGAGACAGCAAACTGATGGACAGTCAACAATGAGTGAAAAAGGAAGACAGAAAATGAAAAGAATAGGGGGAGTACAAAGAGAATGACAGCATGACAAATTGTTTTCGTCTTGGCTGCCCTCTCAGGTTATACGTTTGGTCCTGTCCTCTCACTTTCTCTTACTTATTCACCTCTTGTTTTCCCCTGCTATTCTTTCTCTGTCTCTTCTCCATTTATCACAACTCATGACAATTGGGCCATTTCATTTTTGATTGACCTGAATCTTAACAATACCAACAAAGTGGTTTACAAGGCATAGCAGTTACAGATGTAGTGTGCAATAAAGTGTGAAGTCTTTAGAGACAATCTTTATGGTATATGTCAGTGTATGAGGAAAGAGGCTTCTGAGAAACAAAAGGTCTTTTTTTATTTCATAATTACTGTATAATTAGCTTTTGGTCAGATCACTGACTTCAATATACTATGGAAAAGCCACAAGAAAGGAAAAAAGCAAAAAAAAAAAAAAAAAGAAAAAGAAAAAAAAAGCAATTACCAGTTCTCCGCAGGTTTAACAATTTCCACTAGAAACACACTAAAATACAACAAAGAGGGAAGAAAAAACGGTGCCAAACAATTCCATTCACCACAAATAAATTCTATTCACACTGACTTTTTCAAATTCAAAAGGCACAGTGTGTTTGCCGCTGCAAACCGTGATTGTAGTGATCAGAGCACAAACGGCAATTTGTAGAAATTAATTCCAAAAAGGCTGGTGGACAAAATGAATCCATTCAGTTTATGCATGAAGTCTGAGGACAAATAAAACTGGGACTTGAACCAGTGACCTTGAAATTAGACAGACATGCTAACTATCAGGTCAGTGGTCCCTGGACAGACACAGCAGCTAGTAGGCATGGTAGGCAAAGGAAAGAGGTCTTGATGATAAGCACTATATATATATATATATATATACATATATATATAATGATAATAAAATATCTCTCTATCTCTCTAAAGTGAATAATATCTGAACATTTGATACAGTCAAGTAATTAGAGGCTCTAGAAGAATGAACAAAATAACATTTTTATGAACAAAAATGTGCTCATAGAGCTAGAAGAAATCCAAACTAGTCGACAAAGAAAGATCTTTTTCCTCTCTGTTAAAGTCTCTATCTGCTCTTGCTGACACTTTTGTCTGTCTGCCTGATTTTCAGTTCATGAAGAGAAAAAAGCCCCAAAGAGGAGTGAGAGCAAAGGAATGTGTGAGTGTTTCCTTTATTTTCATTTTATTGCCACATTTCACCTTGAAATTGCACTTCGACTGTCCTTGAACGTGGCCTCATCCCTTTTGATGCCTCATATGTCATCGTCAACTGAAGACAAAGAGGCTGTGGCAAGGGTTGGATGGAGTATTTTTTATTTATTTATTTATTTATTTTTTGCCTTAAATGGGCTACCCAGTATATCCCCTTCTTGGGAAAACCCAATTAACTACACAACCAAAAAACACCTTTTCTGGAGGATTCAACTTTTCAATTCATATCTCCTGCAACATGGTCTGAATCTATATCAATCAGTGAATCTTAATCAAAAGCTGTATATTATGAATAATGGCAAGCTCAGCAAAGGGCCTCACCCACTGTCTGACCTGGCAGTCAATATTAACAGTGTCTTGCAAAAACTCCAGAGGTCTGACACGTCCCAGCAAATGTATCTATTTCCAACAGAAAATTTGTCATCTGTAGATGCCCAAAAGTTCAAGGAGATATTTTCTACTGGTGAAAAAGTTCTCCACACAATATTGTTTCTCTGTCAGGGTCTAATGTTCTTGACCAACTTGATCCACCTTTGAACATGAGGTCATTATGTGAATATAGCATAATAACTGTTATTATGCTATATTCTGTTTTGGTTTTTTTTAACCATTGAGAAGTACAAAGCATGCTCTGATTATCAAAAGTTAAATCAGTGCTAGTATCTAGCTGAGATATACCACCTAAACACAGCTGCTGACTCTAGAACAATGTTATGTCACTTCCTACTTTGATACCACAGACAAGACCCGTATTCCATTGTTGTTATCTATATTTCATAAAATACAATAAAGTTATGATTTGACTATAGACTGTTGGTAGGAGATGCCCCGCCTATCCTTCTCCCTGTGAGTGGTGTTGTGGTGAAAAAAATGAAAGAAAAAAAATATTATTATTATTATTTATTTTATTTATTCATTTATTTTTTCTTTATTAGCCAGGTAAATAGTGCATGGAATATTATTTATTATTATGTGGATTATCCAAAGAAACAAGGACATACTGCTGTTCAGCTGATCCTTTGAAAGCACCACAAACAGAATTACAGTCACCTCACCTGTGCTGGGTGCTTTTATAGTCAAAAATGCACAAATTTAGAATTCCTCCATTAGTGGGGAGAACTTCTGCAATGATAATACACCAGAATGTTGTTTAAAAAAAATAAAATAAAATA
Source organism: Protonibea diacanthus (assembly GCA_028641955.1). Classification (NCBI taxonomy): domain Eukaryota; kingdom Metazoa; phylum Chordata; class Actinopteri; family Sciaenidae; genus Protonibea; species Protonibea diacanthus. Next base: position 29,126,278 of record CM053977.1, on the reverse strand, counting down.
AATAATAATAACCAACTAACCCTGAAATCTTCCTTCACCATCTATGTGAGGCTGTCTCAGCAAATTTGGACATCTGACAGCGAGCACTGTGGCATTCACATCATGTCAACACTGGTGACTCTGCGTGTATTTGCTCGATGTGTTTGACAACCTCTCCTTTAAACAAGCATAAGTAATAATCAAGCATCACTTTATTTTTCTTTGGGGTGATATTGTTTCTCAAACACAAACAACAGCAGGTCTAACTGTGCGGCACTATGGCCAAAGGAAAAACAAGATATTTCTGTTTTAATTAGAGTGAGCTTTTTTGGCTGAGGAAGATTGGTTTGGAAAATAGTGGTAGGTTTATGGGGGTGGACACAATAACATGAACACCTGTGCAGAATAATGCAATTGGATGCAATAACCCTGTAATAAGCATTGCCTTTACAATGATATATCAAGTTCATGTTTAATGTTCAAGCTAAAATGAGTAAATAGAAGATAAGAGTGGCGAGAAAAAAAGAATGAATGTGAAGAGAGAAAACACGAGAGAGTTCAAAAAGAGGTGACAAGAATCATGGAGAGGAACGGAAAACAAAACAGCAAAGTAAAGTGAAGATGGGTGTTGAAAATAAGGATGAATAAAAGATGGAAGTTGAAAAGGTTAGATGAAGTGGAACAGGAAGGCGGAGTGAGAGAAGACGTATCCAGAAAAAAGACAGGACTAAAAGTATATATTAGAAATGTAAGAAAAGGTAATGTGAGATGAAGAGAAGATCATCATGTGACAGGACACAAGAAAGACTGTAGGGAGAAAAAAAGAATGAAATAAGACAAAAGCAAAGAGGAATGAAGAGTAAGCAAGGAGAGGAGGGGAGGGAAGGGGAGAGGGAGGCAGTGGAGCATGGGTAATGTGAGAGAGAGAGAGAGAGAGAGAGAGAGAGAGAAAGAGAGAGAGAGAGCAGAAGGCTTGTAAATGTTGGATGAGAGAAGTATACATGGCACTGTGACTCACTGAAGCTGCCCTAGCACTTGTGAGGGCAAGTGCTTCTCTCTCTATCGCTCTCTCTCTTTCTCTCTCTCTCTCTCTCTCTCTCTCTCTCTCTCTCTCACACACACACACACACACACTAATCTTGAACTTCTTTTTATGGAAAGTGTTCAATATTAAATTAATAAAGAAGTCATTATGAATATTTAGAAGAGGCTTTTCTATAAAACTACATTTCCAATTCAACTCTACTGTCAGGAAATGATTATTATTATTGTTATTTATTCTTTTGACTAGACATTCTTGTCCTTTGCCGTAACCATCAGCTTGACCTCATGTTGTATTCTTCATATCAAAAAGAAAAGTTTGATTAATAATGAATAATCTCCTCAATCATTTCACAAATGAATATACTGTATTATTGATTTGTTTAGCATATTTATTTGTTCAATTATTTCATGATGTATTTCATTTATTTAATATTTAAAATGTATTTTTAAAAAATATATTTTTAACATTATTTGATATGTTACAATCTTACAATGGTTACCTACTAATATACTTAAAATGATATACTTAACATGAATACAATATACTGTGTATCACACTCATTATGCTGCAGAAACAGGTCACTACACATTGTGTCTCAATCCATTCACATGACCCTGCTGACATTTGATTAAGACAAACACACAGTCAGGTCTGCAGAGCTCACTAATCTAAGAGTGAGTTTCTGTGTAAGTGCAGTTTATGTGCAGATTTATCTTAGTAAAATGTAAATGAACAGAAAACATCATGAGCTAACAGAAACACTGAACACACAGGAGGATACATTTTTAGTGATTTGTCTTAAATTATTGAGTCATTAATGATGAAACAAGTTGTAACAAATGAATACTTCATTGTTTTGATATCTGGGAGGCTGGTACACTTTTACCACTACAGTCATTTGCATATGGCCCCTAAATGTGAACTATGCAAAGACCCTTCCCTTCCTAGAGTGAAGGAGAAACTACTGTACCCTTAAAAAGAGACATGTTTAGTTTGTTTTCCCAGGGTGCTGTTGACACGTGGTAGTTCAACATGGTGGACTCAAGGCATCTGTAGTTAGAAAAGGCTGATTTTAAAGTAACATTAACAATTTTTATTTCTAGGTGATTGTACATTAAAATTACGAATATTACATCCTGTGCCCTAAATTTGGCACACTGGACATTTAAAGTGGAGCTCTGAAGTCACTTTATGAATTGTGTGAATTTGCTGCACATATAAACACCAGGGATGCACCAAAATGAAAATTCTTGGCCCAAACCAAAAACCAAAAACGAGGAAACCAAGGCCGAAAGCCGAAACACCTAAAGAAATGATTATGTCAGTTAGAACCATTGCATTCATAACTATGACTGTGTACTAACCTCACAAAAGTCAAGGCATTGCAATTCAAAGAATAAATCAATTAGTAGGTAGTATGAAAGTATGAAAATATTTATTTAGCACTGACATTACAACAATGCACAATATAAATTAAAATTCAAAACAAAATGTTTAACTTGACCTATATTAAATATACTCTCTCATAAAAACACAAAGTGTATTTACTGTAAGTCAAGTGCCTTTTAAATATTTCTCTGTAGGACTTCTACAACAAAGTGCATTCAGAACAAGTGCAACTGCTGAAAGATATAACATAATATACATAATATTTTCTCTGCAGGCCTACAACATAACAGTGTATCAAAACAAAAGATTGGCATAGCCTGTAGGCCTTTAACAACAACAAATGCACCAAGAATTGCGGATGTGCAAAGTGGAAAACATTTCAACACAAATATTTTAACACTAGACACACGCCCATTCTACTTCTTGAGGTAAAGTGGCAAGTTTTTCTTGATGAAGAGTAGCTTCTCTGCTTTATCACAGTGAAGTGTGTTCCTCTTCTCATCAAGAACATGAGCTGCAGCACTGAACACAAGTATGTGCCATCTTTGCCAGGACAGGAAAGCGGCCATGGTTGTTTCTCCAGTAGGCAAGAGAGTTCTCACTTCTGGAGATGGGGACTTCAGACAGATAACCATCTAACTGGTCAGTGGTTGAGCTTGTTGTCTGTCTGGCATTTGAGAAAGATAAAATGGCCAGTGCATAAACATTTTTATCAAATAAAATAAAAACTTCATCTAAATAAAAATCATCTGATAAGTCACATATAATAAGTCAGAATAGAATAGCCAACCTATTATTGGGGCACTCTCTTGCAGGATCTCAATGAACATAGACAACGAAGGTGCATGCCCCACATCTGGTGCAGAGAGACGCATCCTTTTTTCTGCGTTCCGCTCTCCTCCTGTGCTGTGCGCCGGTCTGTCTCTGAGCGAGTTGTCCACATCCATCGCGGCCTGAATCATTTCTCATGCGTGCTGCTTTATTCCCACATACAAGTAATGATCCTTATAACGCGGATGAAGTACAGTCGCGATGAAGTGCAGAGGATCCGAATAGATCTCAGTGAAACGTGTGTTCACAGACTCCAAGAGTGTACTTTTCATTGTTTTCACTCTGTGGTCCGTCTCAACCTATTTGCTTAGAAGACGCTTTAGTGCCGCAATTAACGGAATAAAGTCTGCTACAGATGCATCGGAGGAGCTGATCTCTTTAGTTAGCTGCTCAAAGGGGGCAAGAAGAGAGAGAATGTTCTCTATTAAGACCCACTGGTGTGAACAGAACGTCACGGGGAGCTTGTGATCTGCACTGTATGCAGCCAAGACTCGCTTTTGCGCAGAGGCTTATCAGCATGTAAAAAGTACTGTTCCAGCGTGTACTCACATCTTGTTGGAACCGTTTTACTGGTGTTCCAAACTGATCTTGCATAGACTGTAAGCGGGAATAGGCCAGCTGAGAATGATTAAAGTGGCCAACAAATCTTCTGCCTATAGCCAATACGTCTTTTACGCAGCGCTGAGACAACACTCCCTCATTTACTGGCAGATGTAGTGTGTGGGCCATGCACCGTATTCCTTTCAGCTGGCTTTCTTCTATCACTTTTGCTATATTTCTTGCATTGTTACTGACTATGGCACGCACTTTAGATCGGTCGATATGCCAGATGTTGAACATCTTGGTGAATGCATCAGAAATGGCTGCTGCTGTGTGTGACCCTCTAAACTCTTGTGAATGGAGCAGAATCTTTTGCAGCTTGAAATCTGCATCGATCCATTGTGCGGTTAGACTGAGCGTACTGGTGAGGCTGACGTCTGAGCTCCATATGTCAGTTGTGAAACTGATAGTTGTAATATCTGATGCTTTAAGCTCGTGGACATGAGTTGCAACAACATTAAACAGCTCCGGTAAACACACATCTGAGAATTGGCGTCTGCTTGGCATGGCATAACGGGGTTCAATGTGATCTATCAGCCTACGAAATCCCACATCTTCTACGACGGAGAACAGCTGATCATCTAAGGCAATCAATTCCATGATTTTTTGAGTAATGCCCTTTGCCTTGGCACCATCACTGGAAAACTTTCTTGCCTTTTCAAAAATGTCCGCCACAGACTGAGTGGGCGTGCTCGGATTGACTTTCCTTTTCTGTGCTGCCTTCTTCTCATAGTCGGAATGGCTATCGGGATGTTTGCATTTGAGGTGATAAATTAAACCCAACGTTGAGTTGGGTTGAAATTTCAGCATTGCATGCTTTGCAAATAGCTATCCGTGGGTCTTTCTACGAGATAATGAAATACATCCACACCACAGACATGGTGACTCTTACCCAGATAACCGCATGCTGGCTGCACTTCCTGCTTGCGTCATCACAACTCTGTTTCGGCCGTGTTGTTTCAGTGATGTAGGTCTTTTGGCCAAACACCAAAAATGCACATTTTCGGCTGAAAATTTTCAGTGGCCGAATTTTCGGTGCATCCCTAATAAACACAATAAACATGTCTCCTCCTTCCTCCCCCACTCTCTTGTGAACTCAGCGCACCAGACAAGTATAGTGCTGTTGGGCAGGTAAAATATTGATGAGTGTTTTAACCTCTGGCTGACCCTGGTGCAGCATTACAAGGGGCTTCTTGGAAAGTTCCCAGGGAGGTGGAAAGACATTGGCTGATGAGATGCGGATGAGTGATCACAATGTCTGACATGTCCTTAGGTTTTAATGGTTCTGTATATGTTGAATATGTTAGTCGGAAGATTGTGATTGAAGCATAGGCATGATATATAGAAGTAAAGTGATTCTTAGACTGTGCAAGGATACAGGAAGTCACAAATGCACACATCTATATAGTCATACATGTGTGAACACTGTCCTGTCTCTTGCATGTATCCATCCATTTCTATCTGTGCATGTGTTCTGCATGTGTGCCTGCCTTAATTTCAGCCAGCCAAGCGTAGCTGTCAATGCACTAAGTGCCTCTTAGCTTTTTTTTCTTCTTCTTTTTGTTCTGCCGTTTTCTGTCTTTGGTTTCCATTTTTCCTCCCCGTTTTTCATTCCCTTGTCAGTATCTCTCATGTCTCGCTGGCTGATGTTACTGTTCTATTGACAGGTCATAATTTTACACCCCAGCAGTTGTTTATGTGCTATTTACAAGATTGAGTAATAGCTGGGGAAGAGAAAGGTTCCCTAACAGCTTAATTACGTCCTCTGTCACATTGTTTAAGGAAAATAAACCAAACAGTGTCTTCCTCTTCACTTGACTTTTTTTTCTCTTCCCTGTGCCCTGTTATCGTTCAAGTATATGTTTTGTTCACGCTGAATTATCTTTGCCAACACTGGAACGCGCAGAGCAATAAAACATACGTGACATTGTCTCCTAGAAACAAGAAGGGTTTTTTTGGAACAATAGTTCTCACCTTTCTCAGTGTAAGTTATATGTTCTAAAAGTATTGTGATTCTTGGTTAATAAATGGTTGTGTTGTTTGGTTTGCCACTTTTAAGTTATGTTTACATCAGAACTCCCGGTTTAACCCGACAAGTGATTCATGGTACAGCTGTTTCTAGGCAACATGAAGGGACAAAATTATCCCTTCCCAGCTCTTACTCTACAGTATGCAGACACCGGAACAAAATGACTGTAGATAAGTGGGCATATTGTCCTGATTCTACTTTCATCATTAACTTTACTCCAACTCCCCTGCCACCCCTGCATGCACATGCTTTCTTTTGTCATCACAACCAGTCTTGTATTGTCAGCCACTGAGAGCTGCCCAGTTTGATCAGAGTTTTACTGGAGCAGTTGTGACACTCTTAGTTTCCTTGCTAATAGGTCATTTATGTATGTAACTGGTTGTTCAATCGGTCAATATGGTATATATGTATGTATGTATGTGTGTATGTATGTATGTATGTATGTATGTATGTATGTATGTATGTATGTATGTATGTAAGTGTGTATGTATGTACAGTATGTACTGTATGTACAGTATGTATGTATGTATGTATGTATGTGTGTATGTATGTATGTATGTATGTGTGTATGTATGTGTTTATGTATGTATGTATGTATGTATGTATGTGTGTATGTATGTGTGTATGTATGTATGTATGTGTGTATGTATGTATGTATATGTGTATGTATGCATGTGTGTATGTATGTATGTGTGTATGTATGTATGTGTGTATGTATGTACAGTATGTACTGTATGTACAGTATGTATGTGTGTATGTATGTACAGTATGTATGCATGTATGTATGTATAAAGCACTCAAAGCTTAATTTTGCTCATAAATGTGTTAAATGATCAGAATGACAGTTTTGCTCTTATTCTTACAACCAAGAATAGAGTATGTGTTAAGAGTTGGTCCAGCTCAAAGACCCTTTGTACACAACCGTAGAGTGGTAAAATGGTTGCAGTTTGGTTCGGTTTATGCACCAAAATATTTAAGGCCATATCACCAGCGTCTAGTAATCAATACTTCATTGTTAATAAGGCATACTGAACCACCCACACAGCTGCAGTCAGAACCTCCAGCCCTCCCGACAACTGATCAGGATAGAATCACCACTTTGCTCAGACTGAAGAAGCCACACGTCCCAGCCACAGAGTCCATTGAGCAACACATGTCAGGAAGCAAAGTTGTCGAATGACTGCTGTGGAGTTTTTAGCATGGAGTGGAACGGTAGGGCTCTGCCACAGCAGACAGTCATATGCAAATATGTCAGACCTCAGGGCCCTCAAGTGTGTGTGTGTGTGTGTGTGTGTGTGTGTGTGTGTGTGTGTGTGTGTGTGTGTGTGCACACGCGTGTGTGTGCACGCGCGTGTGTGTGTTGAAAATGTCACGGGCTGAGATTGTAGTGTGCAGGCGGACCATTGACGCATGTCCAAACCTCGGCCACTGTCTCTCTCGTCCCATATACACGCACATATGCACAGAAGCATACACACACACACACATACAGGTCTCTGACACATCCCTGAGGCCGATCAGTCCATTGTACAGGCTCTCCAGTGAGCCATAGCTTTTACATATATTAAAATGAGCCTTGGGTACAGAGCTGCCCCTGAAGACCCGCTACTCTCAGTCCAGAGTGCTCACACACACACACACACCCGCACACACATACACACAAACTGAGAACACATACCACAGGCTGGAAAGCAGCAGTGTTATATGTGTGCGAAGACAGGAATGTAGAGAAGGCAGCAGACCATATCTGAAGCAACATTGGTCTCTTCTTTTTTAACGGAAACTTTTCTAGTTCACGGGCTTCTTTAACTTTATTCACCTCTGGGAGCTACAATGAAAGAATTTAGACTTTCACTGGGACCCTCTTAGAAAAAACATTATTACTTTTACCATATGGGCGTACTGCTAAGATCTGTCCAACAGGACTCTGAATATGAAGTGTTTGCAAGGTGGCACGTGACAAAAAGTTACAGTCAAAGAAAGTGAAACAACAGAAAATAGAATGCAAATGCATCTGACTCTATAACCAACACTGCCTTAAATCAGCTGATAAGATGGTTTTAACTGCCACAAAGTGCAGACAAAATGTCAGATATGCACAAAGTTGAATGACATTTGTGGCAGGGTTTGAAGCCAGGCAGTTCACTTCACAGAAAAATGAATAGTGATTAACTGACACAAAATTGTGTCCTGTCTTAGTTACAGACATAATTTTAAGTTATTACTGTCACACCCTGATATTTAACTTATTACATTTACTGTAATTATCATGGATGATACATTCATCTATAAAATTATATATGGCTGCATATTGAAATATTTGATCCAGAGTGCTTTACACTTCATCCTCTAAGTATCTCCATACTTCTGAATGAATACATTTTTTTCAGAAAGGAAATCCTAGAAAAGAAATGATGTGCCTGTAAATCCACGGGACGTTTCCTGAAAGGCACTACACAATATAGTAATGGACAAATTAGGACCATGCTGAATTAGTACACTTCCAATTAATTAACATCAATTAACTGCTTGTATAAGCAGTCTTTTAGTCAGTGCACAGCAGGTCAGCAGAACAGAAATGATGATGAAGTAAAATATGTCTACAGTCAAGTATGCTGTTCAACAAATATGGAAATTAGAGGTTCCAAAAAAAATTCATTCATTTTACTGTGATTTATTTGAAGGAAATTCCTCTGAAAAATCATCCAGCAACTAAATTAAAGTGAGTACTAATACCAGACGTCTGACAGATTTAGAAGGACAATACCTGTGAGGAACAATAAAGGAGGTCTTGTTGAGAACTACGGACGGCTTCATATTGTGTTGGTCAAATAAGATTCATGGCCTTTGTTGTGATTTCCATTAAGGCCTAAAGCTCACAAAGCCTTTTAGTCAGGGCTCCTTCTCCTCCATAATGCTCTAATGAACGCTCCATGTGGAAGAGCAGGAATTCAGAAACTTTGCCATAATTTCCTCTGCTGGTATCTGACGGCTCGAACTTTGTCGGAGACTTCTAACACTTCATTACAGTTGTATAGGTGGGTGGTGGATCATGAATATTGGGAATGATCCCAAGTTCAACATGGGAATAAAGACCATGTTGCCATCTGTGATATTCCAATGTGCTGCTACACCCATGGGTGTAGCTAAGCTTAAGCGACCATATGTGTAAGACCCATAAACCATTATTCTGTCTGGAGCTGTGTTTCAAATGGATCAAATGTTAACTGAGTTATTTACAAATGAATGCTTGTTTCCATCTGCTACCATTAAGAAGAGGTTGCTTCAAAAATAACTCAAGTGGTAAAAAATAATCAGACAACTGGAAGTAAACCAGACATTTGTGTTTGTTTCATATATTAATATGAGGAAGGTTACATCTGTAGTTCATGTAGCTCATCGTGTATGGATTATAGAGCCATGAGAGCCATGAGGAAACCGCACAGTCACGTGACTTCAATGTTTGCTATGTCACAACTTATATAAGCAAGTGTTTCCATCTTATCCATCTTAACGGTGTTAAGTATTCATTTTTCTAATGTGATACTTTAAAATGCATCAAAATAGATTTCAGTCCAGCCGTTGAATAAATAAAACTCTCTGCTTATTTCTGCTTATATTTCTCCAGGTGGGACAGATTATTTTATTTTTCATATAACAATACCACATGAAAAGCTTTTTGATTAGTTTGGAGAATCCATTGTTAAAGTGGTGGGCGATATGAAAGAGGATTGAACGAAGGGCTTGAAAATGTCATTTTTGTCTTCACCACTGTAATCCAAATGGAATCGAGCTGGCCTGAACTGACCCAAAGTCACTTTCTCAGCAGCCAAGAAAAAAAAAGTAAAGGTGAAAGTGGGAAGGACAAAACTCTGACTTTTTTTTTCTGTCCCACGAGAAATCCAAAATAAACAACTCAAGAAATGAATCGAATGTCAAAAAAAAAAACAAAAAAAAAAACATCATGTCTGTTGATTGAATGAATGAATACAGAAGAAACACAAACAGGTGCTCACATTATAACCAAAGTGAAATGAGGAGAGCGTTTGGAAATGGAGAAACATTCCCATCAATGCCTCTCATCAATAAGCGTGCTTCTGTTTGAGCACGAGAAATGAAGAGCTCACCCAAGAGGAGACACTTAGACAAAAATTGTTCATCATCATTTATCCGTTCACGACTGGAAATTCACACAATCAAAAAATACACGTGTGATCCAGAAGACAACTTGAAAACACAGACTCACTGTAAGTACATCATTGGACACTACAGGACTCGATCACAGACATTGGAGGCCACCATGCAAAGAATCTTCAAAAAAAAAAAGAACACAAACTCCGCGGAGACTTGATATGAAGCTACTGAGACAGTAATTATTACATATCCTCTGAAGAATTTATTAATAACCGATTGTCTTTACTGTCAAAAGACATTTAATTACTACTGAACCATGACATGAACACATTTGGCTTGGAAGTAGATTTACAGTATCAAAGTCCTTATTTATTTCAGAAGAAAAAATGATGACAGGCACTCATGGATCAGAAATAGATGACACATCATTCTTCAGAGCAGGGGTGTCAAACTGTTCCACAAAGGGCCGGTGTGGCTGTAGGATTTCTTTCCAACCAAGCAGCAGCACATCAGACTTGACTCATTTAATCAAGTGATCTCAGTCTTCAGAGTTGATTGGTCAAACTGTGTGCTCTTGGTTGGTTGGAACAAAAACCTGCAGCCACACCGGCCCTTTGTGGAACAGACTGACACCTGTGCTTTAGAGTGTTGGGCTGTGGGCTTCAGCTCATTTACATAGCATTCGAACATGCATGCAGACATGTGAATGTACACATCTGCACCTCTGAAGCACTTTCTAAATGACTGAGTGAAGACTACTGAGTATGGTGTTTATTCATAATTCACACTGTGAGGTCACACTCTCTAGTCCCTTGCTCCCCCCTCCTGTGAACTCTGCATTCCTTTGGCACACAGAGAGGGCAATCAAAGTGTAACACAGTTGCTCCAAAGTGCTTCCAACTGGAATCCATGAAGTATGTAGAGAGAAAGAGATGTAGAGATGAGGGAATGAAAGAGGCAGAGGTCTACCTGTGTTATGGGCTGATGGAGGTCAGAAGGTTGTCATTGCCAAAAGCTGCTAATGGAATGTACAGTATCTGAACATAGCACCTCGTAGCTCCTGTGAAAGTGGGGAAAACTAAACAGTTGAAGACAAGACTTGACTTTAATCAGTGCAAGACAGCAGGTTTAGGTGCGGGTTAAGATATGCCCAATGACAGAAAACATTAATCCACCTTCATTCAGGAGATGGACTGAAACTGTAAACAGCTCCTTATGTGGGACTACTATTAAATATTATTAAATCAATTAATTAATTAATTAAATATTTTATTGACCCATGTGGGCTCTGTTTACAAAATACTGCAGATCTGGAATATAATTTACATTTACATTCAGTCATTTAGTTGACACAAGGTACATTGTGATAAGAAAGTGTTAGTGCAGCAGTAAGTGCTGTGACTGTTCTTAAAGGGGTAGACGTATCATGTCCAGTTGTTGGTAGTGTTGTAGAGGAGGTCCTCTCTGAAGAGCTGGAGGTCTTCAGGACGTTTTTAAAGGTAGAGAGGGACACCTCTGATCTGGTACTAGCACCAAAATACTGAACTGGTAGTGCATTCCACCAACGGGGAACAACAGACGAGAAGAGTTTGGACCGCCTTGAACAAACAGGTGGCAGAGCCAGGCGTTGTTCATTAGAGGAACGGTTGTGATATGCCTGTATATAAGAACCAAACATAACTGTGTAGCATGGCATGTTAATATACTGAATTTACTTTTACTACTAATTTACTTTTTTTCAGTTTGACCTAACTGAGACAAATTTCAAAAGTCAAAATGTAAAAGACAGAAGTCATTTACATGATAAAAAACAGCAGTATCACAATATGTTGGATTCTTTTATCTTGATTTAAGCAGGAAGCATAAACCTATGAGACAGAGCACAAAGGTGGTGTACGGCTCTGCGAGCTATGAAAAGCATGTGTTTGGACAGTTTCAGCCACAGCTTGTCAGAGAAATTAATGTCAGCCTGCAAAAGGTGATAATCTTTTTTCCGCAAGTAATTACAGTCAAACTTCACAATGCATTCTCATGTGTTTTCCTTTCTTGTTTTGTTAAGACACTGATTCAATTCTGTGATCTAAAATTCAGCTTGCCTGTTATATCGAACTGTATACGGAAATGTTCATGAGAAGCAGAATGCCAGGCCAGTTAAAACAATATATATATATATATATTTTTTTTTTTCCAACTCAGAAACATAAAAAAAAAAAAAAAAAAAAAAATCTGACCTTCATTTTGATTTAGATTTAGAATGTGTCATTCATACCTTCATCTTTTCATGTCTTGACTTCTTCTGCAATTCCCTCACTTGTCTTAGTCAATCTGCTCTGGGATGTCTTCAGCTTGTATAAAATGCACCTTGGCTATTAACTAGGACCGGCTGTGGCTGCACTACAGTGTTCATTTTGGGACATCCTCAGATCTCAGACTCAGGTGTCAGACTCAAACGAAAACGGCATCAGAGTCGCCTAAAAGTCGCCTAAAAGTTACTTGCCTAAAAGTCACTCAGTCTCAGAAAAACCTTTGTCATCTGAAGCACTTTCTTTCTTTGTAGCTATTCTCAGCAATCCATGTGAATTTGCTAGAAGACTAGGAACCAGCTATGATTTTGTGAGTTGAGAAGTGAGAAGTTGACTGACAAGACGTGTGGTTTCGGTTTTGCATTTGTTTCTTGGTTCATGTGAGGATGAGGCCGTTTTCTCTGAGGATGAGGCCGTTATCTCTGAGGATGATGTCTGAGGATGAGGCCGTTTTATCTGAGGATGAGGCCGTTTTATCTGAGGATGAGGCTGTTTTATCTGAGGATGATGTCGTTTTCTCTGAGGGTGATGTCTGAGGATGAGACTGTTTTGTCTGAGGATGATGCCGTTTTGTCTGAGGATGAGGCCGTTTTCTCTGAAGATGATGCCGTTATGACTGAGGATGATGTCGGAGGATGATGCCGTTTTGTCTGAAGATGACAAAGGTTTTTCTAAGACTGAGTGACTTTTAGGCGACTCTGATGCCGTTTCATTTGAGTCTGAGATCCGAGGATGTCCTAAAATGAACACCGTACTGCACATTTCTCCTATCATCACTTCTCATTTAGCCTGGCTGGACTGGCTGCCAACAAAGTTCAGGATTCATTTTGAGAATCTTTTAATTACTTGTAAAGGCACGGTTTGGCTGACGATTTCAAACTGCTAACCCCTTACACACCAAGCAACCGCAAATCACCCTCAGTACAGTTGACGCTTGTTCCAAATACACCAACTAAGTGCACAGGTGCATTATATTACACGATGAAGAGGACCACCACAACCATCACCACTTTATTTCCCCCTACTGGCCTAGAATGTAAATACCCAAAATACATTCTTGTGTGTTCTTGTATGTTCTCTGGTCCTTGTGGAAACATCACCAGTGTGCATCCAGCTACACACAGTCAAATATCTGGGTGTGTTTTTGACCCACTAATTTAATTGGGAATGCATTGATGGTGACTTGTGTGGATGTAGGACTTCTTGGAGTGGAACATTGAGACATCGCTCTGTTTGAATGACTGAGCACTGTCAGGACAGAGTTACACACAGCTGATGTTAATTAGCTCATTGAACTTGAGCTGCTTATTCTCTGTTCTGATCTCATAACCTGTACAGGTGATGCAACAGTCAGACCTGACCATGTAACTGTGTATGATTTCAGCATTCATGGGGACCTCAGTTAAGGACAATTTCATGGCCACTTGTGTTTGCTGATGTGTTTTAAACATTTGCAACTTAAATTTCTATAGACTCAATATTTGATTTGGCTGAATGATAACTTAAGTTATTTATTTATTTACTTTTTTTTTCTTTTCCAAAATGTGCCTCTCTCTCTCTGCAACAACAACAAGAAAATGTTCAAAGATCCAGACAGAATGTATTGCAGGCCTGTATTGGGTTGCATTGCTTATAAGATAAGATAAGATAAGATAAGATAAGATAAGATAAGATATACTTAAATGATCCTACACTCTGGGAATTTACGTGTCACAGTAGCTTGTATACACAAGGTTGATAATAAATTATTATAATAATAAATAAGAAACAAATACGAAATATATAGGAATAGTCATGAAGTCATGCTGGTGTTAGAGTCTGTCAGCTGTTGAATGAAGGACCTGTGGTAGCTCTCCCTCTTACATGGTGGGAGTAGCAGTCTGTTGCTGAAGGAGACGCTTAAGCCCACCACAGTCTCATGCAGGAGGTGAGAGGAGTTGTTCATGATGGATGAAAGCTCAGAGCACAGAGGAATGCTCACAGGCCACTGATGCATCAGCCTTTGCTCTTCTACTGCATCAGCTCTCACAAGTTAAAAGCCGCCCAAAGTTACCAGTGAATCCACAGTGAGTTCATTCAGCCATGATGCTCTCCATACTCTCTCTGTAGCCTGATACTGGGGAGAGCTCTTATATGCTGAAATTCAAGTAAAACAACTAAAATGTTGCTGTTTCTTTAGGAGTAAAATTTTCCTGAAACATTTAAATAAAATTTCATGAGTCGGGTTTCAGAATAAATCAAACAAAATTATTGTTTCTAAACCTCAGACCTGATCTGAGGTGAGACTTCATTCATCTGTTTCTTTCAGACACTTGTTATGCTCATCAGTGTTACAATTCAACTTTAAACTGCTTTCTCCTTTGCCGTACACATCCTTTCCAGCAGATTTAATATAAGGGATCATTTACACATAATACAGTATTGGCTGCACAATTTAGCCACTTTTTTTTGCCATTTTCTTTTTCCCCCTTCTCAAGGAGGTCAGAGGTTAGTGTACGGAACAGACACCACAGAGCTGATAGGGATCCAGTGCCTCATGAAAGCACACTTGATCAGGGCAGATGTCATCCAGTTTATGTCATCAGAGCAGAGTCGTTTGAAAAGCAGCTCTCGCACAGAGACATTTTGGCGCTGGGGACAGAAGGGCTGAGCACTGAATAGTTAACTAGCTTCGTCATGAAACAGCATTAGTTCCTCATTTGTCAGTTAGCACTCCTGCTTTCCTACCAAGGCTCATTGACTACAGTCTTGCTATGCTAGTATGTCATTTAACATACAGCTGTTCAAAGTTCATGGGGGAATGACAGCTCTGCCATTTACACTCATGGTGATCTTAACAATCACATAGCTGCACATTTCAAACAGGCCCGGTGTTAAAAATTCCCCTTGAGAGTAGGCGCATGCATATTAGCAATATGTTAATTTGTTTAAATATAATATTGATTTGAATATCTGAATAATTTCAGTCAGGCATCTTTTAGTTAGTCTGTTTTGGGTCAGGCAGTTTACTGGGACAGCTATACTACGTTTGGAGTCCTATAAGAGTCAGCGTTGTTGACGGATGTATGTATTGACTGGCCCGCTAAAAGACTTCTGTATTAAAGAGTTAACAACATCAACGGTGTCCTTGCTCTCTAACCGGACTACGCTCATGGTGAAGTGTCCCCAGCACAACAGTTTTCCCTCAAGATTCTCTAATACCCAGCATCATGTTTGAGCAGACTGTACACACTAGAGGAGGTCAAGGAAACATGGCCTTGCTTTCAACAATGAACTGGATCCATCTTTGGTGTATTAGATTATTTCATTTACACTTTGTTTCTTGGCAGGATAAGGTTTGCTGTAAATGCATGTTGAATTGAAGCTATTTTGATCGAGTCATTCTTTCAGTTGCCATTGCAGATAACTATGCTACTGCCAATCAGTGTTGTTCATTGTTACGGCTGTCCTTGTAGTGTTCTGTTGTATGTACATCTAGGTGTGTGGTCACACTGCTCTGACTGGCCCCGGCTGATGAGTTGTGGCCACCTCAGTCCCCGTTTCTTAGAGACCTGGAGGATGGTGTTTGTGTTCTAAATCATTTAAGTTAGAACCACCTGACAGTATTTTGTGCGGAGCCTGTTTTTTGTATTGAACTCTTGAAAAAACTTCTGTGATTGTTAGTCACTGGATTAACTTGTATTATTAACTTGTTAGAAGCAATAGATTAGGGGTGCTGGTTTTTGGTTTGTAGAAAATAGTTCAAACAGTAAGGTCTTTTGTTCTCATCTTGATTTTGTTTGGAAAGCATAGGCTCTGAGTTTCTTTTGGTTATATTTACTTGTTGGTTTGAACCGCTTGATCCACTTTGTTACCCTTTTAGATTCCTCATCTACTTTTGTTATATTGATTAATCCAAATTTCAAGTACATCTGGTTTATATTGCTTCCTTTCCCCTCACAAGCTGGAACATGCCATTTATGACAAACTCACTGTTATTGACTGCTAACCTTGGTCTCACTGTGACTCAGGACCTTTGCTAGCCAATAACATGCCGCATTCAGCCCTGCCTTGTCATCACTCCTGTTTCTGTTTCAGTCTCTAACATTCTACATAACAGTCTCTACTGTAACATTCTACATAACATAGCCTGGGTGTTTCTTCAAATTTGCTTTAAAGGTGGGGTAGGAGATGTTTTCTGGAGCATTTTTTACCATATTGCTTGAAAACCTCTTCACAACCCCATTGCAGCCAGTAAAATAGAAGGTTTGTCACAAAAACGAAATATTTTAGTCCAGTCTAGAGGGCAAAATCATGGGAAAACACCGTCCAATCGCGTTGAGTGGGCTGCTCATAATCATTGAATCCTGACACATCCATCAAACTTCAGTCCGCTTCTCCCTCCCCCTCTGCATGTTCACCCATTCGGGAACGTATAGAGACCCTTCCATTACTTTGAAGGCGTGGTTTCGAGGGGAGGTCTGAAGAAAAGGCATGGGTGTGTATTTTCAAAATATAGCTTGCTGGAACCGTTTTCCCAACATCTCCTACCCCACCTTTAAGTAATTCAGGCTGACCTGTGCTTTTCAGCTAAAAACAATAATGTTTATTTCATTTAGTTAACCTTTAAAAAATAAACAAACAAACAAAAAACATGCATCTTAAATTGCAGTTTTTTGGAGAATGAGTGCATGAATTTGAGAAATTATTATTATTATTATTATTAGAAATAATTATTATTGAAATGACAAATTATGCAGTATGCATGTTCTCATCGAGAATAAGAATAAATTATAGCAACAAAATTTCATTATAAATCTAAGACAGCAAGTCATTTGTATCTAAAGATTTGTTCATTCATTTGTTCTTCATCGTGTAATGGAGGTCACCCTGAGATGTCATAGCCCATTGAAACTATAAAACCTCTGCAGGTTTGAACTTAGGATTTGTTGCTCTGATAAAAGTTTCAGATGAATTTTAATCCAGTTTGGGACTCAAGTCAAATCATCAGCACCATCAAATCTAGATAAACTGGATGATATAACAAACAACAACAAAATACTTCATTATCCTCCAACATGAGTGTAGTTTGATTTGACACCAAGGGCCAGATGATATTGTTAAAAGATCTACTTAGTAAAGATAAGGTAAGGCTGCAGACATGATTGGAAAAAAATGATGATTGTTGGTAGAAAACAATGAACACTCATTAGTCTCCTGAGGTTTCATAGGCTTTACAGCACAGTAACAATGTCACACTATGTCTACTTTTAGACAAGTGATAATTCACAGTCAAGTAATTCAGTTCATTTTATTTATATAGCCCCAATCATAACCTAAGTTATCTCATGACACTTTTCATACAGAGCAGGTCTAGACCGTACTCTTTATAATATTATTTACAGAGACCAACAGTTCCACCATGAGCAAGCACTTGGTGACACTGGCGAGGAAAAACTTCCTGGGTAAACATGGACACAGGTGACATTCAAGCATTGTCTACACATGCACATGAACCTGTAATGTTCTTGTGGTTCTGGCTACATGATGAATTGAGTTGAATGTCCACAATCTGTTTTGCTCTGTTTTGGTCTCCATCAAGTTGAACCATATAAAAATATCTGACTCCAAAGCTGCTAAATGTTTGACTATCTTCATCAGGTCACTGCTAACTCTAACTAACTGTTGTTTGGTGCTAGGCATGTTGTGTACAGCTACTCAATGCTGCTGGAAAGTCAAGAGACTGGGAGACTGGACCAAACAGAAAAAGCAAAACTTCCTGTCCTTTTCTTTCCTCCTTCTCTTCTCTCAACCCCCGTTTCTCTCCTTGTCAATAACAACATCTGAGAGGGGTGAAAAGAGCCAGCAAAGTGATATTGGTTTCAGTGTCTTGACAAGGATCAGATGACTAACATCCTGACTTAACTACAATGGTCAGTGACATCAGTGTTAGCATCAGCATGATAGTAACCTGACATGGTTAACTTTTGGTACACAAATTGTATACAGTCTATTCATTCCTGCACAGCTGTGAGAGGGTGCAAGCAAGCACGAACCAAGCACAAATTGCAGATTGCAGCATTAATCAGAATTCTCCTAGCAACAAGGCAGTCTGCCACTGTGCTTGACTGAAATCCCATGATGGCAACCGCCTATTTGTTTCTTTATTTAAACCACAGAGAAAGTGGAGCCCAAGAGTTGGCTTGAGGCTTATTTTGACTCTGCAGTGATTTATACAAATCTTTACTGTTAGATTTTCAGGAGAGCAAAGCAGAACTAGACCCACACTGAGCTAAGATCAAATCCTTTCAGATCATGTGAAACCCCAGTGTGAGCTAAGGTAAGACTCCTGGACTGCTGTCCACAGGTCCAAAGTTAATGGTTAAAACTACATTACCTCTGTGTACATCAGCTATCAAGTAGCTGCAGGCAGCATGTGTGGTCACATAAAATGATGTAATAAACACTAGAGGAAAAAAAAATGAAGAAATACTGGAGATGTACAAAATGACAGAAACAATATAGTCCAATTGAGACAAATGATGGTCTCTATTGTGGTAATTAATTTAACATGTCTCTGTCCAAACAGTGCAGTTGGACACACGATAGCTTAGAGCTAGGCCAGTTCTAACGGAGGTAAATCTGGGGTCAAGTTATCATTATGGTGCACAGTTAATTGGCCCACAGTGAAAAACAGAAAAGAGTACATGGAGGAGAAAAACTGTGTCAGAACAGAGCTCGAAAAAACAGAGCGAAAGAAAAGTGATGAACAGCGAAGAACCAGAGATGACAAAAAAACAAGTGGTGTCTTGAGAAGAATAGACAGTCGCCACTCAACCTCTGCTCCACTGTGAATACCCTGACCTGAGAGAGAGACGGGCAGAGAGAGAGTTTGTGTGTAAGTGTGACAGATAGACAGAAAGAGTGACAGGGACAGGGAAGCAGCTGCATCCCCAGTGATTGTGGTTTCTTGTCGGGTTACATATTCAGTCCTGACAGGGCTGTATAAGGATTTACTGGACTGGACAGACAGAAAGACACACATTAGTCATTTGAAAAAAACTGTTGAGCTGGGAACTCGCATATATTTATAAAATGATAAAATACAATGATGTCTCACTGGGTTATTAATAATATTGAAGACAGTGTATATATATATATATATATATTTTTTTTTTTTTTTTTTTTTTTTTTTTTCATGAATATATATAGAAGATAGATTGTGTCAGATGACCAACATGCTACTTGTAAAGCTACCATGTGACATCAGTTCACACTGAAGGAATTTTACTAACTCAAAATCTGCTTAGCTACTGAAAAGAACACACATTATTATACTAAATTATTTGAGATAAACTTATTTTGCAAATTCATGCTTTTGATGAATAAATGCAAATATTTTTCTTTTCTTTTCTTTCTTTTTTTTGCAGTCACTGTAATGGAGTTTGGCTGCACCTCTATTGTGAATATCACATATATCAAGTATGAATGCCACGCACTTGTAGGATTGGCCTTAGTGTAGCTGTTAGGTTGGCCATGTAGCTACTGGATTCAAAGCAGGAGACTTGAGGCAGAGGTTGTGTGCAAACCAACCAGGTGTTTATTCCACAGACGTTGACGTACTGACATACAAAAAAAACATGCTGTGGACTGGAAGCACACGTAAGTGGTCCTGGCAGCAGCCGCTTGTGGTGGAATTGGCAGCCTTATATAACCCTATCAAACAGTCTGCATGTTCTAACTGTGGTGAATATTAACAAAGAAATTGTCAAACTCCCAACAACTGATTAAAGTGCACTCCCCCTACACCAATCAGCTCATGGTATGGCCCGGAGTCTTTAAATAGTGCTCATGTTGGAGAGAAGACACAGGTGAGTGGCTTGCACACACACAAACACACACACACACACACACACACACACATTTCATTTATAATACTGCACAGTCACATCACATTTGTTCCAAATACCTTTAGCTGCACATTACCACAAGAGCATAGTTCAGGCTTCCAAACTAGCCAAACTAACTGAATGTTTCTCTTGCAAGCCTGGTCTCCGATCAGTCTCTACTGAGGGCAACACAGGACCCACTGTGAACTCACCAAGACAGCACAGCATCCGGTGCTCTTTCACCAGAGAAGAGCTCATCATGGGAACAATACTTGAGGACTTAATTCCCATTTGTATTTTGCCATCACTGGCAATTTTGGAGATTTTGGTCAAAGGTCAAGGTTGCATCATCAGGTAATGGCTGCTGGAGGCTGGGGTACCTCAAATGGAGTGGCTTGCACTCTCTCCAGGCCTGAATCCCATAGAAAACCTATGGGCTCAGCTGAGTTGTCATGTAGAGGGTCATCACCCCACACCCCAGAACCTCAATGACCCAAGGGCAGCCCTTCATGAAGAGTGGAATGCCATGCCTCAGCAGACAATATTTCGCTTGTCAATGACATGACATGTCATGACACGCTGTTGTCAAGCTGTAATTAATTCTCATGACATCATATGGTAAGTTACTGAGACATTGACATATAAACGTATATGTATGTATGTATGTATGTATATATAAATGTCTCACTGAGAGGGGTTACATGCAAAGGATGTGGGATACATCTAGGCTAACCTAGGGCTTACCCAGTGTTCCAACATCTGCAATCAGAAACTGCAGTTCCCTTAACACAAGGGCAACTAACCTGAAAATGAGAATAATAGCTAAACTGGAAACCAGGCAACCCCAGAGATGACAACTACCATGCCTAAGTGATGACGTTCCCTCTGAAGGATGTGAATGCAGCGCTATGGTCTATCACTATGAGGGAGACCAATCAGCTGATACACATCACAGCAACAATGATCCCGGAGATGCTTGACTATCAATATGACCATCCCAAGCCAAAAAAAAAAAATAGCCAGAAATACAACAAGCTGCCTATACCCGATGCACTAGAGACTGCCAAGCAAAGGCTTACAGCTCTGGCTACCTCCCTGAAGAGATACAAAGGAGAAGCAGAAGCAAGGGGAATAAACAGGATATTCTCCACTAAAGTGTAATCTCAGTGGCAGGGTAATAACATGAGAACATATCCACCCAGGGCAGAGACTGAGCAGGACTGGAAGAGCATATGGGAGAAGGAGGCATCACATAACACCAATGCCCTAGTGGCTAGTGGACCACAGCAATCTTCCAGAACCAATACCAATACCAACCAATAACCATCACATTGCCAGACATCCAAGACAGAGTATCAGGAATGAAGAGCTGGACAGGACCAGGCCCTGATATGATCCACACGTACTGACTAAAGAGGCTAACTGCACTCCATGAACGCCTGGCAGCACAGATGAACCAGCTGCTGGCTGGCTGACTCAAGGATGAACAGTCCTGATCATGAAAGATCCCCAGAAGGGTCATATCCCATCCAGCTATCAGCCAATCACCGGCCTCTATACAACATGGACGCTCCAGTCAGGCATCATAGTGGCTAAGATGAATAGGCGCATGGCCCAATACATGAGTGGGGCTCAGAGAGGAGCTGGCAGCAGATACAGGAATACTTGAAGATGTACAATATCTGCTTCTAAACCAAAACCTTCACTACTGCACAACACATATCTTACCAAGCGTAGCCCAACTCGTCACCCACCAGTGTGGTTACAAAGCTACATTTACACTTCATAACAAACACCTCATGATAATCTATACTGTGTTCATTCATAGTATTGAAGGAACATGATGTCACCCAGTGTGTCTCATTAATGTGGTATAAATAGATTGTGCCACAAGCAGGAACATTTATCAGACTGTGCAATTTGTCGACAATAAGAAAAGTATCACCAGATTTATCCTTTCATTCAGAAGCTTACATCCAAACCTACATCATGACATTTTATACCTGCCTCCCACTTAACATGACATTTGCATTACTGTGATGGAGGAATTTGTTTCCTCCCTTTACACACACACACCCACACACACACACACACACACACAGTTTTGTGTTCTCTTCGTGCCTGTGTGTTTCCTCCCACATCGCACATTGGGTGAACTGGAACACTCTTGGTGCCTGTTTGTGTGACTTGTCTGAATGTCAGCCCTGTGGTAGGCCGGTGATATTCTACTGGCTGTGCACTGCCTCTCACCTAATGCATGCTGGGACAGGCTGTAAGCCCATGTGATTCTGAATGGGATAAGCTGTTTGGAAAACAAATGGGTAGATGGATGTTCACATGTGGTGTCTTGTCCGCCATCATTTAATTATTACTTTTTGGGCCGACTTGGATCACAGGCACATAATGGTGGGTGGCTAACAGAATGATCCTGCAACTTGCACTACCCAGGAAAAAAAAAGGAAAGCGAGACATGAAAGCAAGACCGACAACATCGACAAAAACAACAACTATCTTAAGTGTGGTTATACATTTAAAATCTATTAGACTAGTTAAGAAGCGAATGAATGAATGACATGAATCATACAGGAATAGCAGCTGGTTTGTGTCTGTCCTCTTCCCATCCCTCCATCTCTGCAGCCATCCTAAAATCCATCCATACCTCTAAATAAAGAGGTTAACATGACCGGGTCTGGCGTCTAAATGTGATTACAGAAGTGATTTTTTAGCCCATCCAACCACTAATGTGACAGGCAGCCATTTTCTGCTACAGTTACACACACACAGACACACACACACACACACACACATCCTAAACCATTGTGCAGACATGCATACACCGCATCCTGTGATACACACAAAACACACACATACGCGCACACACAGACAAACTCCCCAGACACTCATAAAATTAGATGGACAGAGATGAGAGGAGGGATGGGTAAAAGGTGGTGGTGGAGGGAGGGGAGGTGGCTCAGGGACAACTGGGGAGGGTGGAATTTGATTGTTATTGCTTCCTCTGGGTCTGTGCAAGCATATGTGTGTGTGTGTGTGTGTGTGTTGGAGGGGGGGCATGAAGAGAGGAAAGAGAAAGACAAAGAGAGACATACAACATACTACATGTACTCAACAACACACTCATTTACAGGATGTCAGCTGCAACACACCTTCAAATGAATCATCTCAACCTTTGAGCTTTACACATGCTTCAGACAGCTGAGCTGTTCAGTCAGTTGACAGAAAAATGATTATTAAAAGTCATTTCTGCATTGTGTCATGTGTCACTGAGTTTAACTTAACTGATTCATTTATTGGTGCATTAAATTATTAGTTGCAGATGATGATGGAGGTCATGTGAGCTTGTTGAGTCATTCTTCTCTTTCTGAAAGTCTGACAGTCTTATGTTACATCTGAACGGCAGGTGAACGAGAAATGACGACTGCACATTCATTTCCCTCTAACGCTTGAGATATATTTGGGATTTTAATTTGGCTTCTGCCTTGAAACATTTTCACAAACACAACCCCTCCTTATCTGAACTACTGAGCCTACACACACACACACACACACACACACACACACACACACACACACACACACACCTGTACACTTCAGTTAGTCCAAAATAATTAGCTGATTATGAAATTGTTGAAAAGTTATTTGGAATTAAATAAAGGTGACTAACAGTCACAGAGGTAGGAAACAAAGACAGCATTTAAAGATGAATATTAAAATATATAATCAGAATGGTCTGTTGGCTGCCCTCACTGTCCATGTTTGACACATATGGTTGTGTATTGTAAGAAGGGAAGGTGTTGGATTGTATTATTTTATATTGTGATCAATTTATTAAATGTGACACAATGTTAGAGATTTTACTACATATTCATGTGTAATAGATTACACATTAATGCTTCACTAATAACCGTGCAAATGTATAATATGTACAACAGCAGGGTCCTCCTGCATTATGATCTGTACGTCTGAATATGGGACATTTAATTACAAAGAGGTTAACTGATAGAGCGACATCATTTGGCATGAAGTATAGACAAACGTTCACAAAGGAAGTCTCTGAAGTTTCTAGTTTCTAATAACACATCATGTGGTGACACAGCTGTGCAGTAAACTGCTGAAATCTGAAGGACTGGGACCGATCCATTTAAACACACAGACATATTTCATTATCTCTGGACTTCATTTGTAAATTGTATGCTTTGGTGTGATTGAAGCAGACAAATATGACACATCTCTTCATCTTCAGATGATCGGCTATAATCAATGACTAATTAGATTGTTCTTTCCAGAAACTTTCCTTTGAATTTGCAGTGACATAACAGGCATTTAGCAATGGGACCCTTACAATAGTGAAAGTTCTTCCATCACTGTTACAATGAGGTTAGAAAAAGGAAGAAAGAAAAATTCAAAGAAGAATGGAAGTGTTGCCAGAAACAGATGAGTTAAAGCACACTGATCATGATATAGACTTCATGTGTGCAGTTTGTCTAACAATAAATGACAACAAAACATCCAAAGAACACAGAGTTGACACATGAAAGAAAGAAAGAAAGAAAGAAAGAAAGAAAGAAAGAAAGAAAGAAAGAAAGAAAGAAAGAAAGAAAGAAAGAGCACAATTTTTATCTCTTTTTTTTCCTCTCTGTGGCTGTCAAGCTCTCTCGCCCTCCCTCCCCCTCTATCTACCCTCCTAGACAAATGTGACACTCGGGACTCCCCTTCTTTCCACTCTCCCTTGATGGATAACACACACACACACACACACACACACACACACACACTCGCTGATATATTGCCTGAGGGTGTGTGTGTGAGGGGGGGGTTACGGGAATTGTCATTGGCCGATCATTCGTCTGCATTTGTAAACCATCAACGTCAAGCACACACACACACACACACACACACACATATACAGAGATACACACACATATACAGAGATACACACACAGATACTATGTTGGGGGGGGTATGTGTCTGCATGTGTGTTTCTGGCATTTTCCGTCATCTAATCTCCAAAATTCACATTAAGAACATTAGAGACAGATCATGTATCACTGCTCTGTGTGTGTGTGTGTGTGTGTGTGTGTGTGTGGTGTGCGTGTGTAGGGACACTCTTCCACTGCCTCTTGACACTAATGTTATAAATGCAGATAGATTATTAAAAAAAAAATTATAAAGAAAGAAAGAAAGAATGAAAGAATTCCAGGTCGAAGAGGAAACATGCATGATGCGCATGAGTATGACTTTGACTATAATACTGAATATAAATCAATGAATGAATAGCATGTAGTGATTATAAAATCATTGTATCTAACTCTTTTATATTTTTACTTTATTTTATTTACAACATTATCTATCTTTCTAAAATATTATCTCCACATATACCAAAGCATAAGAAAACATTTTATTTTTTGATCTGGGCTTATTGATGATGGATGATGAATAATATTCAAAGACAGTTTATGTTCTCGTTTCTTTCTTCAAAGGTTTACTCCAAGCAAACATATTTCCAGTAAAGCAATCACCAAAGATTTAATTTCCCTGTTCAATCCAAGGATTTATTTCATTATAACTATTGTTTTATTCCCTGACCATTTACTCGTCAAAACGAGACGTTTATGGAAGGTTTCCCCTCTAACAGCCGGATGATCACTTCACTGTCACGTGTTGAAAAGGACGCAGAAAAGAACTGTGCTCACATTTCTGAACATTTGACTCAAAAATAGACTCTTACTGAAAGACGGGCAGATGAATGTGCTGACATATGTACACACACACACACACACACACACACACACACAAACAGATTGTGTAAAAGAGGGCAAATGACTCAGCTAGATCCATCTGTGCAGCATAACTGGTAAACACCAAGCAATATGGGGCTACAGAAGTGTGTGTGTGTGTGTGTGTGTGTGTGTGTGTGTGTATTGTCCTATGTTCTCTCACTAGAGTCCACTCTGCTGTAATAACACTGTTGTTATCTGTTGAAGGAAAAGGATGATAATCAACATTGAAATCACGATGAGCTGTAAATGTGTGTTTCTGTGAAAGTGTGTGTGTGTGTGTGAGGTTTTTATCTGTGTCCATCGTTCACTGTCGAGACGAGAGAAGACTGAGACATGAGTGAAACACAGTTTTGCATAAATGATGCAACAGTGTGATGCTTTGGCATCAATCCTGTACTGTACATGTCAGAAGAAAAATAAATTGAAACTTTCACATCTCCAAAAAGCTTTCCGGACATATGGTCAGAATTGATATTTTTCCAGTTGACAGCTGGCATGATGAGTTTTGAATTGGTGACTTATCATGTTGGCTGACACTTTAAGCATAAGAGCACAAAAAGCAGACTCAAATTTGAGCTGGTAGTTCCACTCAGTGTTAAATATAACCTGCAAAGAGTGATTGAATTTGACAGCCGGGGAGGATTTCATCACACTGGTTAGACATCAACAGGACTCCACACCGTGCTAAAGCTGTTGCTTCGTCTGCAGTGTGATGTGGGTTGCTCAACAGGAGGTGAGTATCATGTAAAATGTCCCCCGTCCCCCTTCACATGTATGTAATATACGAAATGTAAAATGTAGGATTACAACTTCACCATCAACACTTTACTGTGAAATAGGAACTGTTGATGTTAAAAATCTGTAAAATATCCCCACACTGTCTGCGGCTATCAAAACCAAACCCATTCCTATTCTGACTGAAGATTTTTTTATATTTTCTCTTTATTTAGAATCACATATTATCATCACTTTACACAGTTTGCACTGCTTAATAAAGTTATACAGTGATCTGACTTTTGTTTTGTTTTGTTTTATGATAAATTTGGATTTTTTTAAAAAAAAGGGTGATTCTTCCATGAAACACATGGACACTAGTTTGAAGCAGTTGTTACATAAACTCCAGTTTCAGTGGGATTGAGTCAAAATAAACTACAGTGTGTGTCAGCTCATTTGCACAACTGACACTGATGCTTATCAGCTGTCATTTCTCTCCATGTGCTATTGAAGTCAGCTGATGCAGTGCAACAAGCAAGTCTGCATATGGACATTAACTTATTCGGATCTTAAATATGTAACATGTCTTATGTTGCTCAGTTTAACCCAAACCACAATAGCATCCAGAGCCGGAGCCTATCGAAGCTGGTGAGAGGACAGAAATGCCCCAGTGAAACAAGCTGTGCACCGCTGCGCCGCCACGCCAACTCATTACATAAAAACTAGAAAATGTGAAATGTGTCCCAGGAAACTTCATTTTGAAAGCGTATCTACACATGGAAGACACGTGTCACACAGTGCACAGACAACAACGGAGCTCACAGAGGAAGAACAGTGCTGCGTTGTGTCTTTTCATTTATTTTTGTGTTGACACATTTTTGTGCTCAGGTTGTAATTGTCAGATAATGTTGGAACTGGCTAACAAAACTGATGGCAGATAAATGAAGTTATTTTAAGGAAATCCAGGCTGTGATAATAAATTATATTTATTTTTTTACGATTGTTTATAATGAATAACTCTAATCATCCTTCCACTGACTGAAAATAGAAACACGTATAGCAAAAGACAATAAGAGCTTCATAGTTGTGTCATGTGAGCAGCAGTTGGCTTATATTGTTCAGTTTTACTAATTTACTAATCACACAAATGTTATAGTCTTTAAGAACACACTGGTCCTGACTGTTCTCTGTGTGACATATTCTTCTGTTATGACAACACAAAGAAGAACACATTCACACCAAACTGTCAGCTCATTAAGGCTCGGCTTTAACCTGCTGAATTCCCAAACACAATTTTCATTTCAACTTGTTTTTCACTGCACGCTGTCAGGACTGTTGAACATCGTGCCACAACAAATGAGAAATTATGCTTTGTTAAGTTATGTGGCCACAAAACTGACTCACTGCCAAAATATGCATATCTATATTGAGAACACCTGGTTTGATTATGACCTGAGCAGGTCAATGAACTGTAACAAACATGCAGCAATTCAAAGTGTAATTTAATGTTTATTGTTTTCATTGTTCTATTATTAAAAACCACAACCCTAACCTTTTTTTTTTTTTTTTTTTAGTTTATTTGCTTTGGTATCATAAATTCTTGTCCCTCTTCTTAAGAGGAAACAAGTCATCTTTAAAAAAACACACCTGGCTTATGAACATCGTACATATGCATCTTTTTTTTTTTTTTTTTTAACTTTACTACCACACCACCTCTCTCTACCTGACTCACTGTTTCTCATCCATATGAAGCCATTTTGCTCAGATCTGCATTTCTAAGTGTGATGTGTCATTCATCAAGAGTAGAGTAATAGCATGCTTGATTTATTCCATAGACATCTGGTTGGAATGTATGCATTTATCACTGTGATCGCTTCACAATCACTCTTTTCCACAGAGCTCAACAGTGCAAATGCAGACATGCAGCATGCACACATATATGTACGTAAACACACACACACACACACACACACACACACACACACACACACACACACACATACCTGCTCATTTATTTCTTACACATGGAGAAATATTTGCACGTCCATAAAAATGCAGGTGTGTTGGAATAACAGTCTTATATCAAACTCAGTGAAGGAAATCTCAGTGTTGCTCAGCATTATGTAAATCTTTCCCCAGTAGGATGTTTAAATTTACTCTTCAGGAAGAAATTCAGCTTTTCACAAGATCTTTAAGTAAGCACAGTTTGTTCTGCACGGCCATTCTCTGTACAGTTATCTTGTTTTAGACTAATTCACTTCATGGAACGTATCATTTGCTGTTGGAACGCTGCAGGGACCAAAAGGATGCAGGGCTTGTATGTACAAAGTGTATGCATCAGCATGACTTTTTCACTGAATACCAGCCCCCCTCACCACCAGTAAGTGGCAAAACAAACCCACCATAGCTGTCCCGAATGGGTGGAGCAGTAATACACAGAGGAAGATAAAAATATCTAGAACAAGCAAAGGCCATGAGAAATAAGAATGATCTGTAAAATGTACCAGAGAGTGAAATGAGGTCACAAACTGAGGGTGCTGATGTCGCTCGCAGCACAGTAAACTTCCATGTTACGTCATGTTACAACATGGGGCATTACTACTATAACTACATTCCTCAGTGGTGTGGTGGTAACGTTGCTATTTTCTGAATCAAACATCCTTTCAACAGTCCATCTAGCATCAATATGGTCGAGTGTTCTGCTGCAGTCTCAAAGAAAACTGCTCAGGATCAGGAGGCGACACACGCCACACACACTATACAGACACAAGTACAGACACTACGGCGCTTCTGTAGAATCAGGGTGACGTCTCATACCAATTTGTGGCCTTTTACTTGTTCTCTTAACTTGACACACATTCAGGTGATTCCTCAATAACGCCATCCACCGTCCGCCAAACTAACCACTGCAACTCAGCTAGGTAAGGTAGTTTTCTTCAATGGAAGTCAAATGAACCTCCTTCATTGGTGGGCACGGTGCAGGAAATACTGTCAATGTTCAAAAATAGGAGAAGTTCTTTGTTCTGGTTGCTGCTCTGTCAGATTTTCAATTTCTCAATGGACAGATAAAAAACATTTGATTTTCTTCATTTGGAATTAGATCCAATGTCAGTAAGAGTGGAGCTGTTGGCATTGGAGAGCTCTGAACAGCTAGATTATGAAACTGGTCATAATGTTACTTCTATCACTTTGACACTGTTGGTTAAGAGGGATATGTGACAATCTGTTCTGCACAAATTGTAGGTTCAGGGATGATTTCACGAACAGATGGCCACACAGGATGAATTTACTGCCTTTCTCAAGCTGTAAATATCATTTTATGTAAAAGCAGTTTTTTTTCCATCTTCACTGGCTTTTCTTACATGTTCATGATTCTTTCTTTTTTTCCCCCCAGTATATTACAGTAGAAAAATAAGGTTATTCCGCTGCACTCCGGGGCACACATTACAGGGTTACATTTCAAAATGTTGTACGTTCCCACCAATAACTGAGGTTTAAAAATTGAAGAGGAGACGTGACACACCTGATAACTATAGTTTGTGGATGACTAAAAAAAGAAGTCCCCAAATGCCACTCCTGCCCTGCTCGCCTCCAGCTCTTAACAGTCTACTTTACCATTACCTGAGTGTGCATGAGCGATGAGGTCAAGTCAAAAACATTTTATACAGATGTTAATATTTAAACACTCGTTTTTTTTTTTTTTCTCACCCAAACCATGAATTAAACACACTCCTCATGAGTCACACCTTGTCCATCTTCTCCGTCTCCATCACTGTGTATCACACAGACTACTCCATCCATCCATCCTTCACTCATCCATCCACCTCTGTCTTCTTATTTTCCAACATCTATCGCTCAACGTCTCTTTCTGCCTCCATCCCTCCATCCCTCTCTTCTTTTTTTTTATTTATTTTTTCTGTGGTTGAATAATTGATGTGAGGCATTCTGTCTCCCTTCGGCTGGCTGGGGAGGTTGAAGAGACATGACTCGGCTATGGAGGGCACTTTGTACAACCCCTGACACGCACACACACAAACACACACACACACACACACACACACACTGACACACATGCACATTTTACTGCAAAGTTCAAGCAAAGGTCACTTCTGTTGCATTAATGTTGCAGGAGAGAAAGTGCTTGGTGTGCGTGTGTTAAGCATTTATTCAGATCCTCATAAGTTGACATCAAATAGATTAAGTGTGTGTGTGTGTGTGTGTGTGTGTGTGTCTGTGTGCGTGTGTGTGAATCAGTGTCAGGGTTAAGACTTCCCTTCCCTTGAACAAACACCTAACATGACTGAAGTCGGGGTATGTTCCACTTCAGTTAAACTGTGACCTACTGCAGCATCTCCCCTCGACTCTGCCGTTAATGCTTCGTGGTGTACTGCAGGTGACACTTCTCTTTGTCAGCTGAGCCATCACTGCATGTTCATTGTTTTCAGTGAACAATCATCCAACAGATGAAGATAAATGCGCATGTTGTTCAGAGCCTCATAACAACAGCCGGAGACAACATGAATGAACCTCTTCTGTTTGAACTCCACAGGATGGTTGAGACAGTGCTGTGTAGTAAGTAAACCCTCACTAGCATTGCTCTTCAGAAAGCGCTCTTGTTTTTATTTTTTTTTTTTTAATTCTATATCAGTGATACAGTGACTCGGCAGCCAGCACTACTGCTTCACAGCAAGAAGCTCCCAAGATGATTTTTTTTTTCAAGGAAACTCGATGCAGCCTGTTAACATGTCAAGTCATCATCTAAACCATTATGCTGCTGGACTGTACTGCATGAACAGATATTATTATTATTATTATTATTATTATTATTATTATTATTATATGCGTAGAAACATATTATTATAATAACACCATTTTAAAAATGCAAATCAACATTACCATACAAATCATAGCACACAGTGCATAAACAAGTATGTGTATAAGGGTCTCCTTATTTACAGAAGATCCAAATATGTATATCTGCATTGCATCTAAAACTGAAGTAGCAGTTAGATAGAAAAAAATAATAATAATGCTAATAATGATATTAGTAATTGTATTGGCACAACTGCGCGGCGTTCTCTCCATCTGCCTGTTTCAAACAGCACAGTTCTGGAGGTGACCTTTTTGTTTCTCGAAGTCGGCATAATAATCAATGCAATTAAATAAGCACTATTTAAATTGTTCTCAAAGCACCCGGGGTGCAGGATGAGCATTTATTTTGTTCCAATTACAGCAGAAATACAATTAAAATGCTTCATTCAGAGTTCACAGAACAGAAGGACTGCAGATAAAATAAAAAGTTAACAGGTTGATCACTTTATTTATTGTTTGCGTCTCATCTATATTTCAGTCCTCCCTTCTCTGTGTCTCGCTCCTGTCCTAATTGAAAGGCCATGGCAGGGGACCTGAGCAGCAAATAGCCTGATCAATACAAAGCCTGATGTGTAAATTGATCGTGTTCGTGTGTATGTGCGAGTGTTTGAGTGACGGAGAGCGCCTTTCCTCCTGTGTGTGTGTGAGAGTGTGTGTGTAGTCATGCTCCCACTTATTGAGGTGTTCAATCAGTCTAATTCATTCTCACCCAGAGACTGCTGTGTGGTTGCAGGACGATTCATTTACTCTGCAGGCTCCAATCAAGACTATTCCCAGCATTCCCTGCTGTAATAATCACTGCATATGAAATTAGAAGATCCATAATGCCAAACTGCTTCACACAAAGGGCCAAACAGGCGCGTTTGTGTCTCAGTGATGAATCTTTAACAGTCTTTATGATTTCAATTCACAGTGGACATGATGCGAGGAAGAATCTGTGAAGAGAATACTCTCATTGGTTTTTACAAATCAATTTATTGAGAATAATATAATAATACAAGGCTCGAAAATAAATAAATGAATGAATAAATGAATGCAGTATATCAGTACATACATACATATATATATACAGGCATGTGAGAAAATTAGGACACCCCATTAAATAATCAGCTCTTTATTTAGAAATGGTTCACATACCAATATCCAGTCATGTTTATATGTATTTTTCAAAAAGAAAGTGATTTGATTGCAATTTAACAACAAAAATGAACATTGTTTGACAAATCCAAAAAAATAAAAAAATAAAGTATGTATTTTAATGGAGGAAAAGAAGTTAGGACACCCCACCCTAATAGCTAATTATTTGCCCCTTTGGCTGATATAACTTCAGCAGGGAGGCGCTTTGTGGCCTTTTACCCAGTCTCTGACATCGATCAGGAGAAAGTTGGCCCACTCCTCAATGCAGAATTCTTTTAGCTGTGAGATGTTTGAGGTGTCTTCATGTACAGCCCGTTTCAAGTCACCACAGCATTTCGATGGGATTAAGATCAGGGCTTTGACTTGGCCATTCCAGGACTCTCCACTTCTTCTTTTAGCCAGTCCTTGGTGGATTTGCTGGTATGCTTTGGGTCATTGTCTTGTTGCAGTATCAGTTACGCTAACACAATTTTTTTGACAGATAGTTCACATTTTCTTCCAAGCACCCTCTGATACACAGTAAATTCATGGTGGATTCTATGATGGTGGGCTAACCAGGTCCTGCTGCAACAAAGCAACTAAACCATGACACTGCCCCCTCCATGCTTTACAGTTGGTATGAGGTTCTTTTCTTGGAAGGCTGTATTTGGTTTACATAAACATGTCTTCTGTTCTGGTGTCCAAATAATTCAATTTTAGACTCATCTGTCAAAGAACCTTATTCCAGAAGTCGTGGTCTTTGTCTATGTTCTCTCTGGCAAACTTCAGTCTGGCCTTGATGTTTTTTTTAGAGAGCAAAGGTTTCTTCTTTGCACACCTCCCATGCAAGTCACACTTGTGCAGTCTCTTTCTGATCGTAGAGTCATGCACTTTCACATCGACAGTTGCCCAGAGGCCTGCTGTAATTCCCTTGATGACGCTGGGATTTTCAGGACCTCTTTGAGCATCTTGCGTTCTGCTCTGGGGGTAAACTTGCCGGACGGCCAGATCTTGGCATGGTGGCAGTTGTTTTAAATGTCCTCCCACTTGTAAATAATTTTGCCGAATGGTGGAATGGCTGATGTTAAATTCTTTTGAAATCTTTTTAAATCCTTTACACACCAGACTCGTAAGCATACAATCTTCTTTCTGGGGGCATCAGGAAAGTACAGGAACCTCACCATAGCGCTCACCTCAACATCTCAACTTCTCAGGGCCATAAACTAAATCTGGGGTTTTAAATAGGGCAGGCTCCATTCAAATGCTGAGTATGATGTGCTAATCATGTACCTGGCGTGATGCACCTGTTTAGGATTTTCAACATTTTAAGAGGGATAATATAGAATTGTCTAATTTATTCCTCACCAGAAGTACATTATTTTTAATTAAATTTTACAGAAAGTTTTAAAAGGCTTTCTTATTTTTTATTGTTTAGTTATATTACTTGGATCCCTGAGTTTAATTAAAATTGACATTAACTACCCATATGTCCAAATATATTTTAAAATACACAGGATTTCATAAGGTGTCCTAATTTTTTCACATGCCTGTATATATATATATATATATATATATATACACTGATATATATGTTGTGCTCAGATTGTTGACGGACTGTGGGAGGAAATCTGAAGCATTCTTTTACCCTTTCCATGTACAGTAATGATCCTTTCCTGTCTGCTATCAGTGTGCCATCTGCTCAATCTCACTTTCTTAATAACCAAACCCAGACAGCCTCCATGTTTGTGAACAATAATTCATTTTCTCTCCTAAGAAAACCATTTCCAAAGGTAAACATAATCTCAGGACACTCTTCAAACTCCAACACATTACAATTATTATCATCTGGCTGAGCGGTGCACTTTACCTCCACATTGGGCCCTTCTCTCAGCTTGTCAACAATCATTTATTAGATACATATAGGCATCCAAATGTGAGTACACAAAGTGGGAGGTCAGGAACAACAAGGCAAGCAGTGATCACATCATTCCTAAGAAGTGTAGGAGGGCCTGTTATCTCTGCTACAAAGTCAGAGAAGTATGCACACGATGCACTGCTACAGAATCCAACAGAAATGTGCATGCACTCCTCAGTGTCCAGTTCACTAATGTCAGCCTGATCAAAATGTGTTTACTGTCAGACCTGTACACTCACAGCTGTAACACTTTATTTCAGGGCTTGTCATTTTTAGAATAATTTACAAAAGGTTTCCTGAAGGATGTGTAGCAACCAGTAATGTAATAATATCCAACAATGTAATACTTGCCAATAATGTAATAATTTGGGCCATTTTAATGTAATAAAGCCAACCAACATAATATTATGCCAATAATGTAATAAGATGCCAATAATGTAATAAGTTATTACATTATTGGCTGGATTATCGTTATTGTGGCATAACTGTCTGGATTATCTGATATTAATAATACATAAATAAGGCACTGCATTACTGCAGTTTTTGCCTGAATCTGCTCATCAAAAATAGATGTTATGACATGACGTCATATTCTGATTCATCAGAACATACCTATGCAGCACTCTCTATCATGCATCCATCTTGGACATAACAGCGAATTTAAATTATTTGTTGTACAAAATCTTTATTTCGTCTATTGTTTATTTGTTTAGATATGTAAATTCATAATTTCATGTATGGACATATTTAATTTAACTGAAGTGTATATGGTAGTTGGATCACTTAGTGCAATGTGCTAGAATTCAGGAGAGAACAGTGGCCATGTGACCTAAATATGTTTGCTCAGTGTTAGATGAAAAGAATCTAATCAGTCTGGTTATTACTAAGTTATTACATTATTGGCATATTATGTTGTGCTTTATTACATTCAAAATGGCCCAAATCATTATGTTATAAACTAATTATTACATTAATGAACATTATTACATTACTACAGGATGTAATTTATGTTTTCTCAAATCATTAAATTTAAATACAATGAGAAGACAGAAAAAAAATCCCTCTACATATTTGTTCTTTCCTTCTATGCAGCCATAACATGTTCTGTATGTAGAAAAGTTCAAGTTCATCAAAAACTGGACGTGCACAGTTGATGGAGGAAATGCAGAAATGTCATCATGAAATATTGTTATTATATCAGATCCAGATCTAGCAGGTAAAAAAAAATATATTTCAGCCTGCTTATAATATATTATATATTGAAGTATACAAATTTGACTTGATATATGACTCAGCCCTACACCACATACAGAAAAAAATTGAGTTGATGTTTAAACACTGTCAGATGGTCAGTGATGAACAAATGTGTTTTGTTTTTGTTTTAGGAGACCTCGACATACTGTGCTACAATTTACTCTGATCCACCGACTACAGATAGAAAAATATCAAATCATTTGTATTGTTGAATATAATATAATAATATAATATAATATATTATAATATAATATAATATAATATAATATAATATAATAGTAAGCATGTTTTTGACCCAGAGGCCCACATGGGCACGCGTGTCATCTTCTATTGAACTCCAAACATGGATTATGCTGTATCTTGCATTGTTAAGACTGCAGACTAAAATGTATAAATGACAGTGAAAACACATGGAGATGGAAGCAGAGAGTTTTCCTCTTGGCTTGAACTGTTGAATCAAATGATGTTCATTCAAATCTAAAAGTGCATGTGCAGTTATTTAAAGGCACTAGCAGAGCAGTGGTGTGCCCCACCATTTTGAAAAGCAGGCCTGCTCAGTGGACAGATGTCAAAAGCCTCTTTGGGATCTTTCATCAAACTTCCTTGGGCTCCTGTTAATCTGCTTCTGTCTGTTTGGTTCTTTCCGTTTCCACTTAACATACATGAAGATACTAAGATTAAATTGTCACTGTAAGCCATCCCTGTGTCTGTGACGGAGTAATAAAGAGTAATAAATAATAGCTATTATATAGCCAGAGGGATGTTACAGATGTTACAGACCATTTCTGTTTCACATGTGTTCCGCTGATGTGACACCTTTCAAAAGTAAAGTGCTACAATATATTTCCAGTGAAATGTTACAGTGAAAAGAACTGCAGATAAAGTACAGATTAATTCAGATCATTTAGAAAAATACAGGTGGCCATGAGAGAATGGTGATTTATTGGGTGAAATCGGATATCGGGTAGATAGATACCCTTTGCCTTTCAGAACTTTAATCTATTTAAAACATGTGTGTGTGTGTGTGTGTGTGTGTGTGTGTGTGTGTGTGTGTGTGTGTGTGTCATCAGCATTGGGTGGAGTTTTTAGGATGGCGCCTGTCTGAAATAGGTCCATTATGGGTTTCAAGTACTTTTAGTCGTCCAAACATTCCTGACTCTCCACTCGCTTTCATTTTCTCTTACTTTAGAGCATCTACTCTCTCCTCTCTCTCTGGATTTCTCTCTCTCTCTCTCTCTCTCTCTCTCTAGCCAATTAGTGCTCAGTCTCTTCAGAACAGTATGTCTGCTCCAAATCCAGAGAGGATGTCTTAAACACTCTCTAGAGAGAGAGAGAGAAGAAAGAAGAAAGAAGAGAGAAAAAGAAAGAAGGAAGAGAGAGACCAGACAGAGAGAGAGAGAGACAGACAGACAGAGAGAGAGAGAGACAGACAGAGAGAGAGAGAGGTGGGGGGCATGCATTAGGTAGGGAGGATCTTGTAGGTGCACTTGCATCTTTTTCTCCAAGTAGCAGAGGTGCTTTTCTGATTTGATTTACATATATGAACTCACAGCACAGTGATGAGAGTGTTTCAGACTCTGTGTGCTGCTGCTGGGCCCCCTGACTGACTGAACACAACATGAAGCACCGCGTCATTGAGATGACTGCAATTTAAATATAAAGAAGGATTTGGACTTCCCCTACTACTGGAAGGGTCTGTGTGTGTGTGCCTGCGTTTGTGTGTGTGTGTATTGTGTAGTATTATGTGTGTGTGTGTGTGTGTGTGTGTGTGGTGTGTGCCTTATCATGCTTAGCGAACAATGATGCAATGTCACTGGGGAAAGATACCGTTGTTGCAGCGCCAGACATCAGACATACCATTACACACACACCTACACATTTACATACACACACACACACACACACACACACACACACACACACACACACACACCTTTCTGACTGACAGAAGAAAGACTGAAGGATGACAAAGAAGATTATACAAATGAAATCAAATCAAATCAATCCAAATATAATCAAATCAAATATTGTTGTTATAATTAACATTACTATAATAATAATAATAATAATAATAATTATTATTATTATTGTATATCTTTTTCATACTTATTATTATATGTTATTATTATAAGAATAAATATAAACTTGTTTCATTAGTGTTACATTTTATTTGATCTTTGTAAAGCTATCTCAAAATAAGTTTAACTATCTTTTATAATTGAGATGAACATGAAAAGCATGATGTGTAATATAACAAGCAGATCACAGCAGCTTCTTCCTCAAGATACTCGCCTGATTAGCTACATTCAAAGCTTATCAATGAAAAGACAAAATATACACACAACAGCAAACTGAAGTCTGAATATGATTTTTCATATCTGAACAGTGTTTGGTATCTTCCTTTACACAGCACTGTTAGTCATTGTGTTTTTAGATGCTGATGTATATTCCTGTTTCACTGTGTGTACACATTGTTCACTGAGAAGGTCACACACAGGGAGAGAGAGAGAGAGAGAGAGAGAGAGAGAGAGAGAGAGAGAGAGGGGCTGAAGTGCTTTTAACTTGCCTCTCTTCCTCTCATCATTCCTGTCTTACCCCCTCTGTCTCTATGCCTCTGGAGAGGAAAAGGATGAGAGGGGAAAAGGCAAGTGTCTGCAGCAATTGCCCCTCACTCTAAGTGTGTTTGTGTGTGTGTGTGTATGACCAAGTGCAGCTTGAGTGATCAGCCGACCTTAAAGCCAGTGAAGACCTCTTGGTCTCTCCCTCTTCTTCTTACTTTCTTCTTCTGTTTTATCTCATTCTTATTTTACTCCCCACCCTCACACACACACACACACACGCTCACACACACAAACACACACTCTCTCTCGTACACACACGCACATCTATACACTCAACACATGCAGCAGTCTCTGCTTTAGTCACTCTGCGAGGTCGAAAGAGTGTAAGTGTCGTCAAATGCATGTCAACCTCCTGGGACTCTGGTCCTCCCTCTCCTCCTCCCCCTCTTTCTTTCAGCTTTTAAGACATGGAAACCACAATGCTCCACGACAACTCAGGCACAATTGCTACCTGTTCCCTCATGTGTGTGTGTGTGAGTGAGAGAGAGAGGGAGAGAGAGGAGAGAGAGAGAGGAGGAGAGAGAGAAGAGATGTGGGCGAAGATGTGTCCTGGCTTTGTTTACACTGAGAGAATCCTTCTTAATACGGTCACTATAGTAACCTGCTTTTGGGTCAGAGCATGCCGACCGGTGTAATTGGGATGGGAGTAAGGTGGAGGTGGGTAAGCTCATACTGTGATTAGAAAGCAGTTCAGTTAAAAGCCCTGAGATCACAGAGCATTCTGTGGCAGCCACATGTAATTAAATAATCTGTGGTGAAGATTCATGAAATTACATTCCATAATACACTTGCCTTTGAACTCAAAACCCTTTGCCTCAGTGAAATGGTTTGATAAAAATGAATATGTTTTTCATGTTTGGCATCCTGTGAAAAACACAGAGCTCTAGAACTGCAGAGACAGTGAATATAAAATCATTTTATGAGACTCCTTCTTGTACAGTTGGACCATAATTTAAAAAAAAAAGTGACATGTGGAGCTCTAAATGACAACTTGCATAAAAATATTTGTGGCAACAAACAACAAACTCGAATTTCATTTTGCCCGTGCTGACCACCAGCTCGATCAGTCAAGGTAAAAACAAAAATTGGTCCAACGGAAATTAGAGACACAAGCAATATGAATAATCACATGAGAATGTAGACACGGATTAGCTACTTTAACTAGAGATAAAATGAAGTGAGCACAACTGGAATGTTGTGAGTATCCTGACTGCAGAGAGACATGCTGTGAGCGTGCACACCACGTCAACCCGTGGCAGATGAACAGAAGACTTACTGGTTGATGCTTCAGAAACTCAGGTATCAGGTATGATGGAGGATGGACGGTCTTTTGTTCCCTCACCTAAAAATAAAACACATTCATCATTCATCCACTAACACTAACTGAACGTTCTATTAATGTTATCTGTCTATTCTCTGTTACTTCTTTATTAACAGGATGTTGCTGTATCAGAAGAGTCGATCGATTGGCTATACATAACAGCTGAACAGGGGAGTCTCTGTAAGACAATGATCCATTTATATGTTGAAAAGGAGAATATGAGTTCAAATTTTGCTGATTGTAGAACAATAACTTGAAGCATTGATATCCCAATAGGGTGCTGATTGTAAGTGTGGAGGATTCCAAGTAAGAACCCAAAAAAGCCTATATCGATTCTTTTTCTTTTATTATCGCACTCCACTCCAGCGCTGTTAGTGTGTCTGAGTGCTTTCTGTCAACCACAGGTATTTTGTGCTCTAGTTGTGAAATGAGAACCTCGGCAGCAGTTTTGGAAAGTTGTAGGCACACTCAAGTAACTCTTGCTGCTATATTAACCTGAGTATTGACAAAAATCTGTAAATGAAATTACAACTTCAGATATTCTTTGTGGACTAAAAGGTGCCCGGTGATCAAGGCTGGAGGCAGCATGGGAAAGCTGAAAAAGATTCTACAGAAACTGAGGAAACAAGGACGAAAAAGAAAAAATGGCCAGCAAATTGGAAGACAGAGTTGAGAAAAGAAGTAGAGGGGAAAAGCAAACTTCAGAAGCGAGTGAGCAAGACAGAATATTTAAAAAGACTGAAATGAGAGGGGAAGGTAAAGACGGAGGACAGAGGAGATGGATTTGCCTGCTGCAAAAATCTAAGCTGGTCTACTTCAAGGCCTCAGTGGGGGACTGAGCTTAAAAAGAGAGAAAAAAAAGAAAGAAAAGAAAAAAAGAAGTGTCAATAAACAACAGGTGGGAGACAATGGAGGAGAGATTCATGTCTGCTTTTGAATAAAGAATACTGTTGAGAATATGTGTGGAACAGCACATATAAATGAAATTCAGTCTGGAAGTTGGCATCTTTTAAGACGTGTGAGTGTTCACTCCATAACGGCCATATGATCAATAAAAATACATTTTCTTCTTTCCTGTCCGTATCTGTGCATGTGTATATGATCTTAAATGTATTAGGGGCTACAAAGGTAACTCCCATTCCATGAACCCACTCCTGACAATCTGCTGTGGTAAGCCTGCAGAGTTTGTGCTCTGCCCTGCTCCTGATCAACACCTGTGAGAGAGGTCTGAAGCTAACAGTTCTCTACCCAGCTCAAAGGTTTGTATGCGGGTCACGCGTTCGGTAATCTGATTCAGTGACAATTTGATCAAAATCATCGGTATCTATGCCCCACCCACTCAAACACAGTAAATATAATAGAAAATAATACTTGTCATTTAAATGTCACCAGCTGGACCCAAATGTGTTGAACTGCAGTGTGTTTTATCACACAGTCTATTCCTGCTATTATAAAAGGTTTCCGTGACTTCTTAACATCAAGGAAAATCAAAGAAATTTTCAGGCACAATTATTTCAAAATTCAAAGACGTATGGCGTGCTTTGAAAGCGGATTAATGTTATTACTGTTAAAACAATGAGAATCTACAGAATCACAGACAGGAGAAGACACATGCCGCAGGCAGCAGAATGTAATGTCAAAACAAATCAGTAAATATGAACGCTGTCCCATTGTGTAGAAGGTCAAACTTTGCATCTGATGACTTTCCAACAACATTCAAGAAGTTTTCCTTCAAATTAAATTTCCTTCAAAAAACACGTCAGTTCTGGACTGATCAAGAACGTCACTGTACGAGTGTTTACTGTCACAGACCACAACGATGGCTCATGTTTCTTCACAGTTTAAAGAAAATAAATATTGTTTCATTATCTTAAGATGAACATGACAGACAGACAGCTTTCTCTCTAATCATGCTCACATTGTTCTGAAGTGGAGGCTGCTGGTTGTGAAATGTAAACACATAGAGACTCATAGCTTGTTTATCAAATCTGTTTTGTTAAGTGAAAGAGAGGCAGTCTGGACTTAGTGGAGGTAGTCAGCTGTTTGGCCGGCCTTGAGCTTTAGAAGGCGCTGAGAGAAAGATGATGTCTAAATCACTCCGCTAACTCTTTACCCAAAATCACAAAAGGGTGATTCAGAGTCAGAGAAGCCTGAATGTGCCAGCTGGATGGATAAGTCTGTTGTTGTTTTGAGCAATCCTTCTCAATCATGTTAGAATGTGTGAAGGACAACAATGTGCTCGAGAAGATGAGGTTTCACAAAATGTTAGGGATGTTAGGGATGCACCGATGCATCGGATGAACATCGGCATCGGCCGATGTTAAGCCTCCTTAACTGCCATCGGCCATCGGCAAATAAAGATGACATTCACCGATGGCAGTGGCCGATGTTTGTATGTTGATTTACATGTCGCATGAACTCTGTGCTGAGGAGAAACCTTCTTTTTTCTTTTTTTGGAGGCTACGATACCCCATGCTACACGTCTCTGGCACGTCGCGTACGCTCCGCGTTATGGTTGAGTAATTGGAGCAAATACGAAGGTCGAAAAGAGAACAACAAATGAAAAACAAAATTAAACCAAAGAAATGGAAGTCTAAACAAAACCCGTCAGACTTTGTTCACTTGCTCAGATTTGGCCATTTTCCCAGTGTGTTCTTCTAAACATGCTTCTACATGTGTAAATAATTTATAGTTACTTAGGTTCGCGTTTGGCCTGTTTTGCTTTTACCACCGACAGTTTGCACGGACTAAACTCAGATCATCTACCTGTGTGCGTTCTCCTTTATTTATTTCATGTACCAGCTTCTAATTCTAAGCCCGACTCGCAATTACCGCAAATGTAATGACACGAAGAAGTTTAATTTGATTGTCGGTAATTAGAGAAGGCGCGCGCTAATAGAAACACATAGAGTAACAACAGAGAGAGCGAGCACCGGCCTCGATAAAGCTGTTATTAATCAGAGAAATAAAAAGTTATTTCCTGATTGTTTCTGGCAGTTACATTCAACCCAGTATAGGTACGCCCACAGCAACACACCTCAGCTCCACCACCACCACCACCGCACTCCCCCACC
Organism: Protonibea diacanthus; assembly: GCA_028641955.1. Lineage (NCBI taxonomy): Eukaryota > Metazoa > Chordata > Actinopteri > Sciaenidae > Protonibea > Protonibea diacanthus. The sequence continues at coordinate 29,083,415 of CM053977.1, read as the reverse complement.
ACCCTGTCTGACATGGCGTATTCAGCGCGTAGCCGAACGTAGAGAGACGCTTCTGGGATGCTTCGAAAGATCCACATTATGTAGTTTGCAATACATGTAGCAAATATCAGTATCGGCCCCTCCACTAACCATGTTAGAAGCCTATACTGTGTGAGGGTTACGTTATTCTGATAGACAGAAATGGCATGTAGATGGTATGTTGGTATGTGAACACGCTTGGAGGAGGAAAACGACTCAGAACATTGAATGTACACCAGAAGCCTCAATCCTTCTTCCTTTCACAAAAGAAGACTGAATGAAGAAAGGGAGGATGGTGTAAAAGGACAGTATAGAAAAGGAAGAAAAGAGAGATAATGAATGTCCCTCGAACTAGAATAGAAATATATATATATGAGAATAAAGAAGAGAGATAAAGAGGCCAGACAGGAACTGAGGAAAAGTTTTACAACAGCAATAATATAAATCTATCAATTTGCTGTCTGTGTGCATCTGTGTCTGTTTGGTGTGTGAGTGGTGGGCAGCCAGGGTCCTAAAAAGGACCTATGTGGCACATAACCAGGCGTGGACCCACAATATTACTACAGGGATACGTCTACATGTCACACACACACACACACACACACACACACACACATATACACCCACACACACACACGCACACATGCGCGCGCGCGTAAAGGGGACAGGATGATCAGTAGGCCTTTGTGAAGTCTGATCTTTATCTTAGTGGCCTCTTCCTTGAGTCTAGCTTCATTTAGAGGTAGTAGGTAGGGGTTTGTGTGTGTGTGTGTGTGTGTGTGTGTGTGTATGTGTGTGTGTGTGTATGTGTGTGTGTGTGTGTGTGTGTGTGTGTGCCCGTGCGCGGTGTGTGTGTTTGAGGAAGACAGAATTTTTTTTATGGTTTATTCCCACTAGGGAGACATGCATGTGGTGGCCAGAGCCAATTGGATACCTGAAAGATTTCTTTTGTAGGGAAAATAGGGAGAAGGGAAAGAGAGGAAAGAAGACGGGAAAAAAGAGTTATCTGTGGACTGGGTGAGAGACAAAGACCAAGAAGAGAGGAGAGAAACCCTGTAATCTTATTCATTATGTATTCTCATGGTGAAAAGAGGATGGGATGATGACCATGGTGGAGGATACATCTTTGTAATAGGGGCGTCATTATTTTAAGAAATAATTATCCAAGCCATTCTCCCTTTTGAAATAATAAAACCCCCTTCTCTGTCTCTGTAGATGTGAGCAAGAAATAGAAGGCAGACATGTCACCACTCCCGGCAGTGAATTTTAACCTGGCAGTAAGAAAGCCCAGAAAATCCTGGAAGAAAAGCAGGCTAGGCAACGTCTGCTGCGTCCCACATGAACTAAACCTGGATACAGTCATGCAGTGGTACAGAGGATAATATTGTTCTCTTGTACTTTTGTAGTTCTAGCTGTCACATTATATAGATGCAAAGTCATGGGACTAACTCTTCTAATTGACCTTCTTGAAGTCAAATAAAAGGAAATGAACTAATTCTAATTCATAAATTAACTGTAAAACTATGATCACAGCATCTTTCAAATTATTTTGATGGCATGAGATTTTGATTATAGAAGAAATAGATAATCCCAATTAAATACAAATACATACGCACTTTGTCCATTTAACCATATATATATATATATATATGCCATAAATGCTCTGTGAGGTGTACTGTGCATCGTGTAACAGTGTTCACTGACTTAGTTTGCAAGCTAATGGCAATGAAGTAGCAGTGACACAAACGAAAGTGAGGCTGATGAAATCAAACATTTTTGATCAAGGCAGTTACACTTCACCACAGGAGAACTGAATGTCTGATCTCTGGATCGATGAATGAGGATGAATGGTTCATCTCTTGTATCTGTCAGACATAACCTTCTCATTTTACACTTCATAATTAGGCCTCCTCAACTGAATCTCTGCTTTTGTGGTGTTCCCAAGGTATACATGCTTCCCTGCATGAAAGTTAATAAAATCATTTTAACTTTCTGTATGTTATGCTCAACGTTATGCAGATATTAGACAGATATTAGGGATGCGCTGAAAAAAAAAAAAATTCAAAAACATTTTTAAAATGATCACTTCTACTACAGTCTAGAAATCACAATGTCCCATTTTCAGTAGCCACTAGCATTTTTTAACAAATCATGAATTACTTTGCACCACGTTATGTACCAAATAATAAATCATATAAAATACAAAATAAACTTTCAGATAGCATGGTAGCTTGTGTGTGTTGCGCATGGGTGTGTCTATACCTGCTGAATGTAACTGCTGTGAAACAATCAGGAAATATTTTTCTTCTGATTAATAACAGCTATTATCGAAGACCAGCGCTAGATTCATATTATTACTCTATGACTCTTTATCAAAGCTCTCTCTCTCTCTCTCTCTCTCTCTCTCTCTCATCATGGACACAAATCAAATTAAAACTTATTAGGTAATGTCATATTTTGCAGCGTAAAGATTTAGAAGCTGGTACATGAAATAAACAAAGAATAAACACAACCGTGCAAACTGCTGGTGGTAAAAACAGACAAAAGCGAAACTAAGTAACTACGTAGCATATTTACACATGTAGAAGCATGTTTAGAAGAACATACACCGGAAATGGCCAAATCTGAGCAAGTAAACAAAGTCTGGCGGGTTTCCATTTTCTTTGGTTTAATTTTGTTTTCATTTGTTGTTCTCTTTCTGACCTCGTATTTGCTTTTATAAACACTTTAATGTTGCGGCTGGTTGGTGGGCTTAATCTATGACTTTCAATTCTATAAGCGGATCATCACGCTATATTCTGCATGTGAAATATCAATCTGCAAATGAACCATAGCTGTAAAAATAACATCAAACCATGATATTATGTCTAAAGTATGTGTGTGTTCTATAATGGAAAGTCAAAATTTAGTGCCAGAGTAACTGTACAAAATGACTTCCCTCAAAATATACTGAGCTTTCCCTACAACACACACACACACACACACACACACACACACACACACACACAGAAGAGCAGCAGAGTGTTTGGTAGGTGAGACAAACCTGAGGCCCCTCTGGTTGTTGGACAGTGTGCCTAACACCAGAACCAGAGACACTCACTTGGCTGAAGGACGGCTGCCAAATCAAGGTTTGGACTTGCAGCAGGTTTATTTCATGTTTTATTCCAACTTGTTTTGGTTTGACTCTGACTCTGGGAGGTGTTTTCTAACCTGCAGTATTTCTCTCTCTTTCACCATGTTCTGGTGATTTTTTTCCCCCAGCCAAACTTTGATTTTACAAATGTCTGGTGTAAGCCTGCACAGGTTTGACAGGAGAATATTTTGGCTGGCAGCTGTGCTGAGTGCAATTTGTGTAAATTTAACAAGAAATACTTAGAATATGAAGAGACAAAACTGCTCGTAAATAGCTGCTCTGAAGCAATGTTTAACTTGAACTTCCTCTCTCTCTCCTCCTGACTTTCTGTCTTTTTCTCCATCATATTCTTCCGAAGAACTCTCCTCTTTCCTCCCCAGCATTCACCTCATGCTCTCCTCTGTTTCCACTCGTCTGTCAATGCTTCCTCCTCTCGCACACTGTGCCTCCCTTCATCTCTGTATGCGTCACTGTTTCCCATCACCCCCTGAATCTGTCCCTCTCCCTCCCTCCTACCTCACATAGCCTCCTTCACAGATCAAACCCCCCCCTTCCATATTCTGAACAAATCAGGAGATGATCTGAAACACAGATTCCCCAGAAACTCAAATTCTCCCAGCATGCCATGGCTGAGGCCATGATGCAATGTTGAATAGCAGAGCAGAAATCAGAAGGACACCAGCGATCATAATGAAAGATGGATCAAACAATTTCTCTTTCCATGTTCATCTTGTTAATGTAGACACAACCTGTGTTCTGCCGGCATCCAGCTTTGGATCTGCTTAATAGATCGATATGAAATAAAAATGTATGTGTGGAAATTACATATAAACAAGTATCTAAGTCATCAAGACTTTATTTTTGCTACCAATCATTCAAAGCTCATTTGAAACCTCCTGTATCTATCTATCTATCTATCTATCTATCTATCTATCTATCTATCTATCTATCTATCTATCTATCTATCTATCTATACACACACATATATATATATATATACATACATACATATATATATATATATATATATATATATATATATATATTTCTGGGTACACATGGCTGTTTTATTCACACAACACCTTTGTATGTGCATTGTGCATTGTCTCTGCTAATCTAATAAACTAAAAACTTGTATAACAGTTAGCTATCATGTTTGCAAGTTTCAGTGTAGCAACACTTCATGAAAAGCAGGAATATCATAACTGACACAAAAGAGATGAGAGAAGGAAGGAAAGAACTGCATTCAAGTTAGTGTTGTTGCCCTTTTGCCATCAAAGTCAGCAGTGACATCTAATCTAGCATGCATGAAATACATTTGTCCTGAGGCACTGATGTGCACAGATAGTTCTGAATTAAGTTCAAAGATCCCTGATGTGCTACTGGTGTGTCAGGATGACCAAAAAGGGAACACTTAGGCTGTCCAATAATGGATCTTCTTTTTTTTTTTTCTTTTTTAGCGAGTCGTCCACTCATCAGAAGAACGGTGGTTCGATCCCCTCTAGTCTGCATGTCGAAGTGTCCTTGGTTCCGAAGGCTGTGCCATCAGTGTGTGAATGTGTGTGAATGGGTGAATGAGATATGTACTGTAAAGCGCTTTGAGTGGTCAGAAGACTAGAAAGGAGATATATAAGTACAGTTCATTTACCATTTATTCATGTTCATGTTGGGTGAAAGTAAAACTCACATCATTCTAAAGTCAGGTAGAAACCAGAAGCTGTCCCCAGTTTCTATTGACAGTTCATCTGATTCCATGTGTCATCTCAGGGTTTGACTCTGGGTTCTATCTATACTTCTCTTTATTTATGTATACCCTGTCAAGCTATATAAATAAATATATAGATAGAATATAGAATATATATATAAACTTAAAATATTTTAAAAAATCTAATATGCAGTGAATTGATCTGGACTACAGCCTCGACAAAAGGTTTAAGACCTTCTGCAGCAAAGTGCAAATGAATATGAAATGATCATGTTCATTTTTCAAAATCAAACTGACTCAGTCCTTGCACTCGAATGTTTGGTTTCTTTTCCCCCTTTTTGAGAGTGTTCATAACAAGATCAAACACAAAGTGTGCTTCATTCTATTTCACAGGTTTCCTGGTAATTCCTGCTGAATTTAAAATCCTATTATTTGAAAAGTACTTTGTGGAGCACTGCATGGTCCTGCCCTGACATGCATTTTGCTCTGCCAGAAAGCCGAGCACCTCCAGACCTGGGCTTTTGTCTGTCCTTCCATTTAACAGTCATATGGCGACAGAGCTCCGTCTCTTATCCTCCTCAGTCCATCAGTGACATTAAGAACGATCAAAAACACAGTTTGGCTCGCTGGCTTTGTGGCTGTGCCTGCATGACCTCTTGTTTTAATTGTGTGAAAAGCTGTCAGGGACTGTGGGTGTGTGAGTTTTTGCCTGGTCATTTCCTCAACTGTGTTGTATTCAAAGCAATATTAAAAAGGTCAGATGAAAGTTTGAAATAATTAAGTGTGGAACAAACTGTGTTAACATTCTGCAAACTGCAAAGAAAACCAAAAGAAACTTGAATTCAGAAAATAAAATGTATCCATATGTCAACTGGTCCAAGTACAAAAGACAAGAAAACAACAACCTGTCTTTTTGCTACTTTTTCTTTTCCACCAATGTGAGCAAAGCCTCCCTGTAGACCATTAAAGAATTTAAACATGCACACAAAATTAAGATCCTAATTTGGGATTAGACGACACACTGCCCCCCATTTATCTGGAAGTGGTATGTAAATGTGGCTGCTGTCTGAGAAGTTTTGGAACTTCTTCTTTCAAAGTATAACAAATACATTTTGGTGATTTGTCAACCCTGGTGCCCGATAAGACGTTACATTCTTAATTAAAAGGGGATATACCGGAACAATCTGTGAAATGTTTTCCATTTAAAGCCTGGCAAAATTTTGATTAAGTTCAGGCGATGGTTCCTGATTTTCTAACGGAGCAGTAAATGACATCCTAAGTGGAGAAAGTGTGACCTCACTGAGGGGAAAAGACCTTCATGGGTTTGCAGTGTGTCTCTTGTTGAGGCAGAGCTAAAGGTGAAGACAAAGCCACTAAGGCCAAAATGAACATTCTTTACATACAGGAGGAATCTACACAGACAAACTATACATTCCAGATGTAACAATGTGTGTGTGTTTGACAAATAGTCTCATAAGACAGATTCATAATGTGCGGAGTTTACCAATACCTATAATTACCTTTGTTTACAATATAGTCTGTCTAAAATGCAGCGGAAAAGTAAACCTCCATCTAAATGATAATAAGTGTATATACTGTATAATAATACTAAAGGTATTTTTTTATTGTGCCATTCCAGTCTTGAAAGGTGCTGCAGTAAATAGATGAACTCACTCACTTGTATTTTCCATCATCTGATGTCTGACCACAGAACCTCAAGTGCTGCCCTGTAAGATTCTTGCTCACGACTCTTTTTAGTCATGGCTGACATTGTTGTGAAGGAAAGCCACTTGTCCAGATACCCACAGGTAGCCTTAAACATTCTGATCAAATCGCACAGAGTTTGCTGAATCAGAAAATAAACACAGTGCTCCTACGTGAGGCTCACTGTAAGATAAGATAAGACAGACTTTAATGATCCCACACCGGGGAAATTCACTTGTCACAACAGCTCATATCAAGGCAGATAATAAATGATTCACATGTAAGAAATCTATAGAAAAAGGCATGAAGTCATGCTGGTGTTGAAGAGTCTGACAGCTGTTGGAATGCAGGAACTGTGGTAGCTCTTCTTCTACATGGTGGGAGTAGCAATAGTGAGTTAAATACACTACATACGAGTGTCAAACACACTTTGATCCAACATTACTGAGAAACAGAGAGAGACAAATAAAGACGGACAGAAAGAGAGACAGACAGAGACAGAGAGACAGACAGAGACAAAGAAAGACAGACAGAGAGAGAGACAGACAGAGACAAAGAAAGACAGAGAGACAGAGACAAAGAAAGACAGAGAGAGACAGACAAAGACAAAGAAAGACAGACAGAGACAGAAAGACAGAGACAAAGAAAGACAGACAGAGAGACAGACAAAGACAGAGACTGCACTTCTCATCTCCATCTGAATTTCTTTCAATATTTGTATTTATTTATTTATCTATATTTTATCTTATATTAATACATTGTTATATCTTTAGATATTTCTACATTACACACAGAAACACACACATAAATAATCTTACATATGCACAATGTTCCATTTCTAGTTATTTTTTAATGTTATAACATTTATTTATTATATTTAATGAACTGCACTTTATTTTTTTATTCTCATTAAATCAATTGTATTATTTGTGATGCTTTGGTAATTTTGTGTACTTTACTTTCAAGCCAATAAACCACGACTGAATTGAACTGAGAGAATATGCACTAATAAGCATGCAGAGGGGGCGAGCGAGGGATTGTTGTGGGATAAAGAGTGAGTAAGGGAGAGTGAGAGAAAGTGTGTGTGTCCATTCCTAATGGATGTTTCTGCTTTGCGTCTGGTTGAATGTGTGTTTGTGTCTCAGTGTTTTCTCTCTCCCTTTTAGAAGCACACTAATCCTGTTATACAGCAACTGGTCTGTACGTGTGTGTGTGTGTGTGTGTGTGTGTGTGTGTGTGTGTGTGTGTGTGTGTGTGTGTATGTGTTATAATGAAGTTGCTAAACTTTGTCATCTCCCTTCTTACTCTTTCTTCTCTTTCCTCACATATTTAAAGGTGGGGTAGGAGATGTTGGGAAAACGGTTCCAGCAAGCTATATTTTGAAAATACACACCCATGCCTTTTCTTCAGACCTCCCCTTGAAACCACACCTTCAAAGTAATGGAAGGGTCTCTATACGTTCACGAATGGGTGAACATGCAGAGGGGGAGGGAGAAGCGGACTGAAGTTTGATGGATGTGTCAGGGTTCAATCATAATGAGCAGCCCACTCAACGCGATTGGACGGTGTTTTCCCATGATTTCGCACTCTAGACTGGACTAAAATATTTCGTTTTTATGACAAACCTTCTATTTTACTGGCTGCAATGGGGTTGTGAAGAGGTTTTCAAGCAATATGGTAAAAAATGCTCCAGAAAACATCTCCTACCCCACCTTTAACTTCATCTGATCTTTTTCTTCCTGTCTCCCATTAGCCTTCTGTCCATTCGTCCTCCCTCATATTTTCTCTCCTCTCAGTTGTGATATTATTTTTTTTCATTTATTCCATTGTGGTTCTTGGAATATCACTTTTTCCAGCTACTCAGACAGATGATGTGATTTAAGGTATTTTCTGGAGGCGTAATTTACTGGACAGTGTCTGAGCGCAGAACCTGACTCACCTTGTCATGTTTTAACATATTTAAACTCATTCATAGAAAACTACTGACAGAGCAATTAATTCAGTAATCAGCAGGAAGTGTTCTCCCTCTGTCCCTTCAGATGGTGAGAACATGCTCACCATCACTGTTCTTTGGTCTGCAGCCAAAAACAGGGATCTACAATAGCTGCAGTCCAAAACAGAGCTAATGGACGAGCTCTGCAGTGTCTCATAACATGCATTAAATTAATACATTTCACATTTCACTCCAGACTCCTGCGTCACATTGTGAGGAAATGTATCCTCTCAGGTAAACTGGATTCTTTAAGACATGAACCTTAAAACAAGTAGAGAAGTTGGGCTGACTTGACTTGAGAATCAATCATTTTTGGAACAATGATAGCCATCGCTCTAACCATTGGACCAGATTAATATTATTATTAATAATATTTAATACATATATACATACAGTACATACTGCCATGCATATTCATGGTCCCCACAGGACTCTACACGTACAACATGTCCTCTGATTCCATAATCAGGGCAAATATTTTCATTGGAATGGGCAGCCATAACTCACATTGTTCTCTCCAGAGGATGAACCCTTTCCATTTTGGACATGTCATGAGTTTTCCTTTCACACCACCCTTTGGTCATGATGTTAACGTTGCTTGGAAAGTTGCTGAGCACATTTTTTTTTTCTCCAAAAGAGATAAGCCCATTTGATTTTGTCACCCCATGGCCTTCTACTAATTACTTTTTACACTGCAGTGTTAGCCCCAGAAGGTTCTCTTTACAACCACTCAGTCAGTTGTCTAGTTGCTCAACACTCTTGTCGGCTGGAATGAGCATTGATCCCGTAAAGGCCACAGCAGGGATTTGGGGTTTTAGTCTGCTCTTTGTAGCAGTGGGCCTTCATACCTCTGATCGGAGTAAGACTACCTGATGAACACGCAGAGGAATATTCTCCATGCTCTTCATCACCCTCCTCACTCACCCTCCTTCTCCTCAATTTCGTTGTCACCCTTCACCTCTTTCTCATTAATGACCAGCCAATTAAGCTGCTCACTGCATTGTTAGTGGGGCGTTCAATAACACACAAGGGTCAACTGCACTTGAAAAACATTATGCACTAATGGTAATTATACTTTTGGGAAAGTCAAAGGGTTTGCGGGTACGGCGGGTTTAAACACCAGCATGGGGTAACAGCTTTTAAATGGACCTTGTCAATGCCTTCGCCTGTTATCTTTTCTCTTCCTGCCTCCCCTCCTCTTTTCTCTCCATCTTCTTTCTCTTCTTTCACCCATCTTTTCCTCGTTTTTTGGGGCTACTGATTGAGCAGGGGTTGCTGATAATGAGCCACAAGGACTAATTGGAATTGTCGGAAAGAAGGAGACAGCGGGAGGCTTTGGCATTTACAAGTGCAATAAGTCAAATATGAGGAGAAGAGATGAAAAGAGGAAGTTACAGAAATCCCTCTGGATTCACGTGAATGATGAAGAGCTTGAAAGTCTTATTTTTCTTGAAAAAAGGGAACACATTTCCCAAATGAATCAACCATCAGTATTCTCAGATTTCAAATCATTGACATGAAACTTTCTCTGAACACACTGATGTGAGAAGTGATCCTCTCTACTGTACAAAACATGACTGTGTGTGTCGACTGCTGGCAGGTCTCTCCTCCTCGGATTTTCAGAATGCCAAGAACCATTTTGTGATGTTGGACTAAATGTACTAAGACTGAAAGTGATGAACAATCTTGAGAAAAAAGAAAGTGGCCACAGTGGTGACAGAAACAGTAATACATGAAAAATCTGTTTGTTTGTTTTTAATGTCATTTTAATTTATTCTAAATGCCATTATTTCAAGTTGATCACACTGCAGCTGTTTTAACGGCTAAACACTCAAGCTTGTGGATTCTGTACAAACAAACAAGGCAGGCGCAACATAAGGTGAACACACACACACACACACACACACACACACACACGGACTAAGTGTGGAACGTAAAAGCCATAAAAGCCAGGATCCCTGTTCGCCCTCCTGTCTGTCTCTGTTGTTTTTTTTTAATCACTCATTAACGAGTTGGCACTGCTCCAGAGACAATCATTAAGTTAAGGCGCACAATTTATTTCTTTATATATTCCAAAAAAATCCACACACACACACACACACACACACACACACACACTCCTTTTTCATCTGCGCTTTTTTCAGATTTTAAACGTGTGTTCTTTTTCACGTGTGTGCCGCCCTTAAATATGACTTCACATCAAATCAACTGTCTTAACTAAACACATAAATCACAAAGAACAGCTCTGAAGATGTATTTATGTCTGCTTTGGTATCTGGACTCACTAAAGTAAAAAAAGAAAGAACCTGCACAATCTATTGTCTGCTCTTTGTAGCATCATCTTTACATGCATGCATGCTATTACAATTTATTTAAATTATTATCCTTAAAAAATATAAATATAAATACATATAGATATCAATACAAATGTATTTCTTTTAAACAATACAAAAACACAGTTCAATCCATCAACCTCATGGTGAGTGTAAACAGAGGTGTCACTGTTCAGTCGAGGTTGACCATTAAAAAATGGGCTCAGACTTTGGCTTTATGATTTTTTTTTTCGCCATACGCCTGTCCCATGATCCAGATTTTTTTTTTTAATATTAAGGCTGAAATCACACCAGACTTCTCACCTCTTCTTAGAAAGCTGATGAGCCAGGTGCAGGCCTAAACATGTCTTCTGGCCTCTGCAGTGACTGTTTGCGTGTGTGTGTGTGTGTATGTGTGTGTGTGTGTGTGTGTGTGTGTGTGTGTGTGTGTGTGTGTGTGTGTGAGTGTGTTGAGAGAGAGAGAGAGAGAGAGAGAGAGAGAGAGAGAGAGTCTCTCAGTCATCCACTTTGCTTTTTAGATTGCATAGCTTCATTACAGACATTAGTGCATTAACAAACAAAATCCTCTCAGTGCGCACATTAAAAACATCTCATTCCCACCTCGATGCACAATCAAGGCCATAAAACAATATGTTACAGCCCTGACTAATTACCAATGTGAAAACTTTCATAATTGAATAGCACCCCTTACCCAATCCCGCTTGGCCAGGGTGTATTAAAAGAGGCTGTTCTCAATTTGAATTTGTCAAAGCAACAAATGAGATAGTTTACATGGAGCGATTTGTCTGAAGTCAGGTAATAAGGTGGGAATCACAACCACTTTGTTGTTTGGGTGTTTGCTAAATGAAGCTCATTAGCACTGGAGAACATCACTAAATTATACTGAACTTATGAGCAAATAAATATACAAGAACACCCATGTACATGCAAACACATATACATGAATGTTCATGACTGAACAATGAAGATTTCTAAATGCTGCGCTGTCAGATGTGATGTTTACAATGTCTATACTGAAATATAGTGAAGAGAATACCAAATCATGATTCCAAAACAGGTTGTGTATTGGCCCATATATAAAAAGTAAATAACTATAGTTACCAGTCTGTTCCAAAAATTAAACTGAAGAAACAAAGAAGTGAATTTGTGGGTAATACTGCTTTAACGGCAGTTTTTTTTTTTTTTTTTTTTTTTTTTAACTACAACAAATGGTTATGGTTCCAGTAACTACAACAAATAAATAAATCTAAAAAACAATGGGCTAAAAATGACTGTAGTCTGCATAGAGCTCAAGAGTTGATGCAGTTTTTGGTTCAGTATAAAAATATTGAGATTTTCAAAATGGTAAATGTATTTAACCAAGCAATGATTTTTTTTTCTTTATTCTCTAATCACTCAATTCAAAATATGCTACATTTAGTTTTTATATTTTTCATGTGCATGGAAGTGAAATATGGCACATCTCTAAGCTTCTTGAATAAGTGAATAAATCTTAAAAGCATGGAGCTAAATGTCACTTAACTGAAACGCAGTGTGTCAGAAAGTCGTGCAAATGCAATTAAAGCAAAAGAGACTGTGACATTCACTTGACATTTACTATGGACTTATACAATGAACTGCGATTTCATTAGAACAACAACAACAGCTGTCAGTGATCTAAATCAATTTGATGTTTGTGACTCATGGGAAAGTCTCTTTTTACAAAAGTGTGTTATTGATTATTAAATTACTCTTAATGACTATAAAATGCCACTTCTACTCGTTTGTTCTAACTAACCTCCAGCAAGTTTCACTCACGCCGGCATCTGGAGTGCATATCTGTGGGCTGATGAGATTATTGAGTATTCATCAAAAAATAACCATGAACAATTAAAAAATAAACAAATAATAAAATTAATAATATTTCTAAAGTACAAATTTAAATTGCACCCAAGCCAAAACAGAGTCCTGAGTCTGGACCTGGTCTCAGCCCTGATTAGACTTTGACTGAACTGAAATTCCGTCACAACTCTTTGACAGCTCTGTACACACATAAAAATACATTAACATCTGTTGAAGAACCTACCATTATCATAGAAAATAAATATATCTGTGCAGGACAAATAATTAATATCCAGGACTCATGCTTCACTTTGAGATGCCACATCATTATCCGTTATATTATATTTATTTATTATATTTCCTGCTTCAGTTACATGACGATCAGAGATGTTTGATCACTTCGTTTTCTGTTGTTGTTTGTTTGTATTTTTAGTATGAAAATTTTGAAGGCCTGTGAATGTCACATCTGGCCCAGGAGATCATGCCAAACATAAGAATCTGGATTCCATTTAACTGAATTACAGAAAACCTTTTCCTGCTGAATTAAAGAGAACCTGATTATTATCATTACAATGTGACTGCTATGTAAATGAGCATGTTGCTTGCACAAAGTGCTTTTTGCAGCAAATTCTGTCGGCTTTCGCGCTCCTCTGTTAACTACACATTTTATGACCGCATTTTGACATGCTTCCTTGGACAGTCATGTCAAGAGAGGGACGACTCACGAAACTCAATCCACTGCTGATCAAATATGAATCACGAGGTTTGCTCATTCCTCGCCTCAGAGCTTTCAGAAAAATATTTTACTGTACTTTACTGATAAGTTCTCATAAGAGAAAGTTTGTGACAAGGCATTCATTTTTTCCTGCTTGAAAACGGATCAAAACCAAACGCTGCCCCGCAGTTTATCACCCACCAGCCGGGCCGTTAGTGATCCTTGCAGCCCAGTGCGTTCTGACTGTTGGCGGGACCTTTTGAGCAAAGAGAATAGAAAAGCTTACTCAAAGATCTGCCTACTCAGGGCCTGAAAATAATTTCCCTCTGCAGTGAAGACAAAGAAGTCATTGACAGCTATATCTTAATGTGGAAATGCACACTCAGACATATACATTTCATGACACATGTAAAAATATCACATTTAATTAGTATAAAATATATTAATAAAGGATTTTCATAATCCACTGCAGAAATACAAAGAGACGTTCCTCTCATGTCTTCTTATGTCAGATGGACATATTTTTACAGACACGGTTTCACTGAGGACTGCCAGTCAGGAGTAATAAAATAAATAAAGCCTGCACTAGTAGTTTACAGTTGTGTTAAACTGGACTGCATTATATTGAGATGTGTTACTAATATTGGTCATCCAATTTACATACATGGGACATAATATTTAAACACATAGCAATATAATGCTCTCCTGTACAATGACTGCTCCCACGAAGAGCTCAGTAATGAACAATAAGAAAGTACTGTCTGTCTGACAGCATCAACAAAACTGAAACATTATCAGCTTCATAAAAGTAGAATTGGATTGTACAAGTGTATATTATGAAGTGTGTGCTAAGTGTATCAACATACTGTATACACACATTTTTAACAAAAACTAAACGAGAGGGAGCAAAGCTGCACACACCCCATCACACTATCCACCCCCCACCGTACTATCTCTTACAGGGCTTCAAGCAGTCAACATGGAACTTTTCCATAATGCCGATGTGTGGAAGCCAAACGACATTACTTCAACAGATAAATGAAGCAATTAATATAACTGTTAGTCAGAGAGGGGCCAAAGAGAGGGGGAACAAAGCAGAGAAAAACATGGTAGACCTTGTGAACAAATACACATACACACAAAAAAAGATGAAAACAGGGTAAAGCATAATACACTCAGCGAGAAGGGGATGTGAAATGAAGAGTGGAGAGTAGAATGCAAAAAAGGAGGAAGGAGTAAAAGATTAAAACAAAAGGAGGCTGAGGAGGAACGAGAGGGTCTTTAATGAGGATAAGAGGGATGAAAGAAAAAAGAGGGGGGAAGAGAAGAGTAAAACGGCAAGAGAGAAAAATGAAATGAAATAGAATGGAAAAAAAAACAACAACAACAAAAAAAACAGCCAGAAAGGAATAATGTGAGAGAAGTGGAGGAAGGGAAACGAGAGGAAAGAGCAGGAAAGGTGTGAGAAGGGAGAGAGGACATATCCAGAGAGAACCGGAGGAGATGAACAAAAGAGGAAGTTATTACGGCTCAGCAGGAGTCAGATGAAAGAGCTCTGATGGCTGAGGCAGATGGAGCTCCTCTCCCAAATGAACAAGTCAGCCTGATGAGGAATGCAAAGTGAAATGGAATCTCTGAGCAGACAGACGCTGTACAAATCACACTGTGGCTGGACTGTTTCCTCGTTCCTCTGAAGTACCTTGTCGAGCAAATTCTCAACAAGTCCTCAACAAAACGGCTGCTTCAGGAGTCTCTTCAACACGACACACTCCAGTATTCCCAAAAGGTTTTCTGAATGCCACCTCTATGGTTAAAACTAGTAGGTCATGATACAGAGTCTTGATTAGGGTGAGACAAAGAATCCAGCCTTCACTGTTAAAGAAGTGACTGTTGATGGACATGAAGCAGTGTGCAGGGCTAATGTTACACTCCGTTTTAAGCTTTTCAAACAGTTAGCACAGATGTTTCTATGTTATACTTCAAATAGCTAACGTCCTCAAAAAGGCAGTACACGAGTTGGTTTTTGTTGAAGAAGTAGGTTAACCATTCTTTTTGTTCTTTTACGTTAAAGGTTGCCAACATGCCCGAGAGGATATGTTTTTAAGAACTCTGAAACAGCAGACAGACAATCAGTCCCACTTTGAGACTGTTCTACAGTTTGGTTTCAAAGCCTCTCTGTGTAAGCATCTTCTTCTTCACACAGCATGGTTGGACTCATTCATTTTCTCTTTTTAACAATAACTAGGAACATGAAGGTCTCTCTCTCTCTGTCTCTGTCTCTGTCTCTCTCTCTCCATATATATATATATATATATATATATATATATATATATATTCATAGAATCTGAAGTAAACTCAACATTTTCATTTTTTTAGGAACAGAAATAGAATTGATTCAAAGTTCAATATTTGAAATCAGGTGTTTAAAGCTTTTTAATAATCCCACAAAGATGGCCAGCCCAACAGTACCACTCCAAGATAAAAAGGGTCACTCAGTAAATGAACCCAAAACTATAATGATTTATTTCTAATTCTCTCAACGTTGTGCAGGGAAATACACGTCATACACATTGTCATACACATTTGGTGTGCTGACACACACCCACAGTTACAATAATACATTTGTACGAAGGATAAGTAGTGCAGCTCAGCAGTACAAGTGTGACATGAACTATTGGCCCTGAAAACTCAAAGGAATCTTTCACACAGACTAATGGATTTTGTTTCTTGTTTCAAGATACATTCAAAATTTACATTTAAGTTTTTTGCAGCTGATTCAATTTTGTCCAACAACTGAGAGTGAAATTGAAAACCTCAACATACTCCAGCCTTCAATGAGAAGACTTCCGTTTAATTGGAGGTTACTGTCTGGGCCTTACTGTTATTAGTCATGGATCTGGGACTTCTCAACTTCATATTTTGTAAAAGGGCGGCCTCTGATAGACCATCCGGCTTTAACTACTAAAGGCAGCACTCTTTAAAATTCTGAATACCTGGACTTTAATAAAAGAAGTCAATAGTTGAGCATAAAAGTGGCTTGAAGAGCTAAAGAGCCGGAAAGAAAGAAAAGAACACTCACCACCTCCAAACTTTGTCCTCTTCAGACGCCTGCATGTCTTTTCTTGTTTTTCTGTCAGTTTGTTGGTGACAAACCAACCTAAAATCTAATTTAATAACACCGTTCCTTCAGCTAAAGTAAATGGCAAGATCAAAGTTAAAATTACCTCAATGTTTCAGCCAATAAACAACAGGAGTTTCTCTCGACAGATACCAACAACAAATATTTGACCAAATGTCTGGGCAGTGGGCTTGAAACTCCACATAAGCCTTAACGCCATTACTTATTCAGGAAGTTTATTGGTGTGTTAATAATTGATCACCTAATTAAGGGGGGAAGTTGGGGAGATAAGGGGCTGAATGCCTCTTTACCAGTGGGCTTTTGGTAAGTGCATGGTTTGGTGGAGCACGACAGAGAGGCGCCAATGAGAGTAACTTCTGACCAGCACGTAAAATTCCTTTTCGTATAAATTGACCTGAGCACGGGACACACTAAAGACAAAAAGATGCACAACAGTACCAGCTAACAGTTCTGTGCACTTATAGTCAGGTGAGGTTCTTTAAACTTCTGTGGGAAAGTTTTTGTCTCAGATCCATTAGGACTGTCATGTGGAGAGCCACCTGTGCTGCTACTTTTTTCAAATGATGTACAGAATACACTTTTGTTTTGAATACAGAATACAGTTTTGGTGTTTATAGAATAACAATAGAATAACAGTTCTTAATATTTCCTTAAATATAGAGCCCATTTTAGCACAATTTTCTATAAAAGATAAATAAATAAATAAATAAAACTAACAACAAATGTGTCCATCTAAGCCATATTGTATGTATCAAAGTCTGATATATGTTATTCATGTATATTAAGTCTGGGGGAATGTCTAAAAATCTGCCATTGGAAATAGTCCACAAAATGAACTCCTTTACAGTGTACTGTACTGTACAGTGGCATTTTCATTTCTGTCTTCAGTAGGAACAAATGGGCTTCAGGCAGAGTGTGATGGAAAAGGTATGGAGGTCAAAAGAATTGTTGGTTTTGGTCCGTTCATAGGATTTATTGAATAGAAATACAGAATGACACCAGAAATATATTATGAATTTGATTTTACTGTTTACAGTTATTTCCAACAACTACCTCAATCAAACAGCAGGTATTTAATATGTACACAATTAATACAACTCATAGATGACTGAATGAATTAGATTTCAGCAGAAAATGCACTGAATGTCTCAGTACTTTTCTTTCTGTCATCTATTTGTCATCTATTAGCTATAAACCCATCAAAACATGTATTTGCATTCTAAACATGATGAGGAATCAAAGTTGAAGTGATGGTTCTATAAGCACCATTTCCCTCACACTGTGTGCAGGACTCATTTTTTTAGAGTGATGATTTCACTATCAGAGCCAATGGATTCTCCTAGAGAGGCCTTTTAAGAAAGCCGTCTAATGCCAACCATTCATCATCTTGTTGGAAAACACACACCAAGCCAGCAGATAAAAGTGGCATTCATCATTCCATTTATCGTACATGAACATAAATATCAGCCATTTAGGCCACACTTTTTACCCAGCATGGCTTATAGTAGAAGCAATTTTAGAATGAGAGGCTCCAGTGAGACTGAGATCAGTGTTTTGTATCGCACTTTCCCCTGGGATGTATTAAAGATGATTTTTTTTTCTTTTTTTGGGAGGGGGTGTATTTACCATGATATTCACTTTAGTTCAAAAAATGCATGTTAACACAAAATTTCACATTTCCTGCAGTTTATTTTCCATACATGGAAAAAATGTGTGATTTTATTAAAGCCTAACAATTTTATCTCCATACAATATATGTCAATACAAACTGTTTAAAACACTGCACAAAAAGCAGGAAAATATTAACAACTCTCAGCATTGGACGTGAGATGAGAACAGACTGTTGTGTCATGTTCTGCATCTGTAATAATGAGCAAATGTTGAATGAACACACATTACCACTGCTTGTATCTGCAGTCATTCTAACTCACTCTGTCCTCCAGTATCCACATACACTGAGCTTGAAGAGAAGTAGGCCATCTCCCAGCCAGAGGCAGCTGAATGCAGTATTTAAAAGGCATTACTGTAGAATACAGTACTGTAATGGGCATGCTGGGATCACTGTATTTAAGTGTCACATGGCTTGCATAAGATCCCAGTTAGAGGCCCAGAGTGGTAAACTTTACGTTAACAACAAAAGATGCCAAATAAGAATGCAAATCCCCGGCCTAGATGGAGGCTCATTACATCTGTGGCCTGCATATTGATTTAGAATTACAAACCCTCAGCAGTGAATTGAACATTCTGCAGTGAGTGGAGGAAACAATCCCACTGTGCATCTACATTACACATATAAACATAGCAGGCAGTGCTTTTCAACAATATTCATGTCATTTAGTTTGTGTTTAACCAAAGTGATGCAAAATGTTCTCAGCCTAAAAGCTTTAGAGAAAAAAGGTCTTATGAGACAATCAATATATGGACATCAATAATGAGAAGTAAAAAAAGTCGAATATAGAAATGAGCAGAGGAGGACAAGACTCTTGGGAAACTTGCCTCAAGTTTCAGTTTATCGTGGCAGATATGAGTCGAGTTCAGCCAGACAGAGAGGAGACATGGAGGAGGAAGTGAACTGAGCGCACACTCCTCCTTTAGCTTAGTTTATTTGGTCATCCTTACGTTGTATTCATTTTGTATACATTCATTCATTTAGTCATTCAATAATAAGTAAAGAGTATTTAAATGATTCTCCAAATTAGAAATGTGACAGAAATACAACTTCATCACATGATTTTAGTTTCTGGTATTCTCATAATGAAGTGACCATATTTAAGTGCACATGCAGCAGCCATGACTTTCGTCTTGTTGGCATTGCATTTCCATATTTTATACTGTTTGTACACAATGTACATATATAATACCAAAATGTATTGTACTATATTAGATGTGTGTATATACAGTTAATACACACAATATTTAATTAAGTGCATCCATCGCATTCATTTATGTTCAGACATCATGGTTAAAAAAAGCACCGGAGGATAATGTTATGCAATATTTTATGTATTAGTATTAGTAACAAATTAGACATGGCAATACACTGATTTCTTGTGCTGAGCCCCATCATAAACATGCATATAGAAATCAGATCATAAGAACAGAACAATGGACCACAGAAAATGAAAAAAAATAAATATCTAGAATATTCATCCATGGAAAAAAAACTGAGACTCTCTTAAATGAATCAATCAATAGAAACTGAATAGGTTAATTATCCAATATATTTGATTAATCAATTTGATTAGAAAAGTGAATGAGCGACGGAGTGGCATGATGAAAAATATGAGCTTCTCAGTGTGAGCAGCAACAGATCAATCAATACTTGTTGCAATGGTTAATAGTTGCACTAATTGCCCAGCAGTGGCTGATGGATGATGATGAGGAACATGGCAGCCGAATGAGAACATGAGAGAAAAATCTGAGGAATAAAGAAGAATGAACGGGACTGAGGAGATACAGTTAATGCATTCTTTGCAAATGAGTATTCAGACATGCACTAAACCTGACAATGATAGTTGCTTTGTTAACTGCACTATGCTCATGTTCTACAGTTTTGCATGAACTGTATGAAGCTGAAAATACTAATGGCAGAAAATATATCAGATTCTGAAATTCAGCAGCATTAAAAATCACATTTTGTTTTATTTTATAAAAATAACGCCATGCTATGTTGCTAATTTAGCATGTTCAAATTTTATACTGGAGTTAATGTTACAGTACAGCTGAAGCTAAATGGAATCCACCCATATGTTTTTGAGGTTTCCTGTCATGAACCACTTAAATAACTTTGACAAGGGTAAATTGTGGACTGCTGGTGGTGCAGAGGACTATCCTGACTTCACCCAGTTATTCGTTAGGATGCGTTGCTTAGCTTGCCTCTTCTCAGGCCCTGGACTTCAAAGTCCAGACCCGCTCACTCCTACAACAGAGATGAGAGCTGGATATTTTAAATCCTGCGCATCCAGAGGCGATGTGTGAAGATGATCTGTCATCTTCAAGAGAGAGAATGGAAACTGCTGACATAAATCAAAGTTGCCACAAGGGAGCTCGACCAAATGCATCTGAATATGCATCAGAGCGTCCCACTGAGAGAAATGGCACTGCTTCTTCCTCCTCTCTCCAAAGCCTCTAGTCAGCTAAACATCATGTGAACTCAACATTCTTCTGTGATATTTGGGTCGATGCTCTGATTATTAATAACAACATAATCAGGAAACATTAGGCAGTAGGTCAGAGTTTGAATCAATAATTGTGGGGAATAGAATTCCACCTGTGCTTCCCAACCATATCTTAGCTGTTGAACAGTGTATTAACATTAAAGGTGACCTCATTAATGGTGACTTCCACTTCATGGTTTTGTGTGTTTGCACACACTAAGACATTTTATGGGATACATAATGATTTTCATTCACTGCCAGAAAAGGGAAATGCAAGTTTACAAGAGTAAGTCTGCTTACCCAAAATCTGCCTACACCAGCTCACTGAGTTTGATGATCAGATCGGTGTAGTCTATTGTGAACATATTCTCACTGATTTAACTGGGTGTCAGACAGCCCTTTTGCTTGGTGCTACATTGTCTCGACCATAAAACTTGAGAGGGTAATTATGGATATTGATAGGTGAAACATGTTTCTCTGGTGACCCTGTCCCCAACAATCCTTTCCTTTACTGTACTTCATGCTGAGACTTCTGTCTTCTTCTCCGAACTAGGACTGCACCAACTACTGTAGGTAACACGCTGACTATGTATAAGTACATTATTCAACGCCACTATCCTTTTAACCATGGTGTTGACACATACAGTACTACACTGGATACATTTCTCAACAGTGATTTATAATTGTTACGTAAAAGCATGTCTGCCATTTCTAGATGCATAAAAGGTGCCTAAAAGAACAGAATGTAGAAACTAGATACCAGGAAACATTTCAGCAAATCAAACTGCACTCTTTTGCATACTAATTATTTTCACAGTAGCTCAGAACGAACACCAGCCTTATCTCAAGTTTTGCAGCCACAGTAGTTTCTTCTACAGACTTATAAGGCAGGGTGAGGCAAGTTGCAATCAGCAACTTCATCGCAAGATGCCAATCATTCCTTCACACTGGACCTGAAAGAGCTTAGACTTATTGTAGGAACCGTTGAACCATTTGCACATGGTACCATAATCTTTTCAGCCAATTCTTATTAGCAATATGTTTTCTGAAGGGCTTTATGATAAAAAAAAAAGTGCATGCAGATAGATGGTCCACTGGACTGATTGATAGATGGGTGTGAACTTTTTGATTCCAAATGAACGCCAGGCTTACTGAGTGAAAGGTCAGGGAGAGATGAGAGATGATAATGATTTTTTAATGATGGTTCTGAAAGGCACCCCATTTGCTTCTCATGTGAAGTGCTTCGAGGGAAGGAAAGAGTTATGTAGTGAGAGAAAGCAAGCTCCAGAAGACAGTCTGACAAGCACAACTGGCCCACCCCTTACATTCAGCAGCTGAAAATCATGACCTTACAAGGCCTTACCACTGTGTTATGTTCACTTCTTAACTATAATATTGTATGATGTAATGACTTGAAGGGGAAAAAAAAGGTTATACAACTATTTGATGGAACATCTTTTACTTTACTTACATTTTAGTTATAAAGTTTGAGTTAAAAGCACAGCAGTGCACTCAGATGTAACCAACGTTAAAAAAGGTCAGTTTTCAAAGGGCTGGCTCAGTTTGAGAGACTGTTTCTCAGCAGGTTTCCTGTTCGGCAGTGGTAAAAGGAGAGAAGAAATAAAATAAGGGTATTTACCAAGAGCAAGAAAGGAAGGAATCTAAATTAGCAAGAGGGAATTACAGAAAAGAGTCTGTAAATGAAAGATTAGCAGAGCTGGTGAAGGAGGATCCGTTTTTTTTTTTTTTTTGTATAGCTAATTAGATGTGTTCACATCAGATGTTATTAATAGCATTACGTGTGTACGTTGATGTTCAATTTGCTGGGCACAGATGATAAAAGTGGAATTATTCTTTTGATTATAGACACATCAGAAAAATATATTTCACATAAGATGAGATATACCCAGTTCTACTACATTTAGAGCTAATGACTCAAATGAACAGATAGAATAGAAGTGTGCATGCAGTATATCATCAGTTCACTTTACTTCTGCATGAGGTTAAGAACGAGATAAAGAAAACAAAAATCCATTAATGCATGTGGCCCTCTCGAATAATAAGACTTAGAAAGCTTTCAGCTACCTAAAGTTGGTTAGTGTTACTTGCACTTCATCCGCTCATACGTATTAGATGATATTAATGACATATTGACTGCCTTGCATTTCGATAAATCTCAGACACTGGAGGTTAGTACTACAGATGGGTTGTGTATTGTCAAGAGCTTGATTACTCTATGATGAATTCAAATAAGCAAATAATAGTGCCTCCTTAGAAATATCAGTCAAAGGGGAACACACACTTTTACCAGTCAGTAACGAAACTACAACGACCTGCATCGACACAGAAATTATGACAAAACTTAGTTCCTATGGGAAAACATTTGAATAAAACAAAAGTAATTAACCAACCAGCCAGCCAGCCCTGGGGATTTGGCATTGTTCCAAGAAGGGGAAGTGACATCATGCCTATCACTGCATTGGATATACTGAGTGCTGAATGGTAGGTGTATCCTCAAACTGCTTCCCTCTGAGACCAGATTGTTCGGGACTTTGTATTTGTTTAGCTCTTTAGACAATCTTTAATTGCAGAACTTAAAATCAGTAGTCACATACTGCAGTTAAGTCAAAAGGGAAAGAAACACAAGCAGTCAGATGTGCAGGCTATAAACAAACTCCTTGGAAAGTTAGTGCACTTGGAACGGCCAAGTTCTTCATCAGAAAAATGAAATTTTTGACCTACTGTAATTAAGTAAAGCTTACAGAAACTGAAATTCTTCACTAACATGGACAAAACAAGCATATTGTGGTTTTCGTTTTGCAATCTACATTGATTGGTGTTCTGTATTTGAGGAAAGTTGGTAGAAGGACCGCTCACAGTGTGCTCAGAAGGATTCCCAACGCTCTTCACAAGTTACAAAAACTACAAACCGTGAGATGAATGTTTCTTTCAAACTCTCTCTTTTCAAATGAGAGAAAAACAGCTTGGGCGTTTTGTGCTCATGCACATTTTCCTATGTAACAGGAAAAGGTAATGTCAGCATTGAGGCCAGCATTTGTAAGTGCAACTATCACAGCCAATCTGTGTCTGCTTGCATCTGTGCATGCATACCTTTATTCTTGTGTCTTTCTGTGAGTTCCAGCGGTGGCAGTCCTCTGGCTCTATTTCATCACAGTGGGGAGCAGCTCTCCAACTTTTATCAGAGAAATCTGTAAAGCAAAACAAAGACAGACCTCAGCTTGACATATTTCTACCAAACTCAGCCAGTCAACATTAACTGGCTACCAGCTCAACGATGATGATCCCTGTGAACCGATGTATGGTGCAGAAATTTAGAACACAAATAGCGATGTCTTAGACGGGGACAGTAACAGCAAATATAGATAACACACTGTGCTCGAGCTGATATTTTCTTAGTTTTTCTTTCTTAGTGTGTTGCATAACTTTTGCTGTAGTTTAACATAACCAATGCCTAATTATGACAGAATTGGAAATACTGACATATTTGTCATTGCTCAAGCCTCACTGAAAGTGAAAACTGGACTAGCGTAAATGTCATGGGGTTAATCAAATCAAAGGGGTTAATCATCCTGGGCACATGCTTAAAGTATGCTCAGCAAAATTCATGACATGACATTCTGACTGGTTATGAAATATCATGTGTCTAACAGACACTCTGACATGATGGAAGGACTAAAGGAAATCTCATGACATTTCATGACATGCTCATTAAATTTCAATATGTCCAATGTACAAACAGACCCTTAGACACTCAAGGGATAGTCAGGGTTCAAAGTGTTGAGCAGATAAAGCAAGTGGACAAATCAACAGAAACATTTAGGTGACACAAAAATGTAAAACCAAATACTGGGATAATAATACTGGTCTGTTATTAAATAGTAAATGGACTGTACTTATATATCTCCTTTCTAGTCTTCCGACCACTCAAAGTGCTTTACAGTGCATATCTCATTCACCCATTCACACACATTCATACACTGATGGCATTGGCTGCCATGCAAGGTGCCAAGTGCTCATCAGTTCAAGGAGCTAACCATTCATACACATTCACACACTGATGGCACAGCCTTCAGGAGCAGTTTGGGGTTCAGTATCTTGCCCAAGGACACTTCGACATGCAGACTGGAGGGGACTGAACCGCTGATCATCTGATTGTGTTATGTACTGCAGTGTGTACGGTATTGTGAATGTGTATTTTAGACTTTTTAGAAGGCTTTTGGACGATAGTTCTAATCCTTAATTTGGCATTAAGTAAGATTATAAGGTATTACAAGGTGCATTAGCAGTACAATGAGTGCATGATAATTATTGTACAGCTCATGAGAAATAAACACCATGTGCATCAATTTTGTAATAGTTGCCAGGTGATTATGATGTAATTTTAAAAGTTTATGTGAGCGTTTAATACATTGACTGTCTGCTTAAAATGGAACACCTTACACAACCACACACACTTCAATCAGTGTGGTTTAGATCATTTTCAATGAAGCTCTTGCAGCATGCAGCATCGCTTATAAGCAAAGTAGTATAGATATTCCTCTTTTCAGCAACATTTTCCAGCTCTTCCTATGGGGTCCCGAGACATCCCCAGGCTAATAACTTATATAATCTGAGCCTACCCCAAGATCTCCTACCAACTGGACATAACCGGAAAAGGGGAGGCGCCCAAGAGGCTCAAACCACCTCTGGTTTCGTTACACGCAAAGGAGTAGTAGCTCTACTCCAAGCTCCCCCTGGATGTCTGAACTCCTCAACACATCTCTAAAGTGACCCCATTTGCCTTATGGAGGAATCTTATTTTGGCTGTATTTGGAACATTGACCGACTGGTATCAGCAGCTTTGCCTTGCAGCTCAACTCTGAGACACTGACATACTTGAACTACTTTGCCTGGGGCAACAGCTCACTCCCAAAACCAGAGGGAACAATCCACCATTTTCTGGCAGTGAATGATGACCTCAGACTTGGAGGTGTGAACTCTCATTTCAACAACTGTGCGGGCACAGGTTGAGTGCGTGCTTAAGGTCACAGCCTGGTAAAAGCCAACAGAACCACATCATCTGCAAAAAGCAGACATGGCTGTGTTTTGAGATCCTGTCTGTGAATAACACAAACAAGATTAGTAACAAGGGCCAGCCATGGCAGAGGACAGAGTCAGAAAAAGGTATTTGACTCTGTGTTGAGAATTCGGACATGGGCTTTACTTTGGGTATGTGGAGACTAGATTGGAGGTAGCAATAACCCCAAGTACCCCATACTCCCATTAGCACAAAGCAGATTTGAATTCATCAAGCTATATCTTCTAGATTTTAAGCTTTTAAACAGATCTAATAAAATATTTGCTTCATGTATATGTATCTCAAAGAAAAAGTTACTTCACATGTGCTCTGCATTCTGGGATAAATTCATTGAACTGCAGGTAATAAAGTGGGCTTGAAGGAGTTTTGGATCAAAAATTATATTTCTCCCACACTGCTGCTCCCAGCAGAGAAAACACTTCAGTTTCATAGAGTGTTTATAGTGGAGTGGATCTGTTGTACTTGACAATACATTAGCGAATAATGTGGTTACACTGATTATTCCAGGGCCATATAAACCTTAGCTACGTACAGTTGAAGAGGTCTGTATAGTATGCTGTCTGAGTGTTTCTGCCTATATACTGTATACTGTACATGCCCCATGGTGTTCAAGCTCATGCAATGACTTGAGCGAAGGCCATACTGTAATCCAAGGTCCAGATTTCTCAGTATCGTTATTCTATTACAATATGCCACCCTAAATGCAATGCAAAATGTTTTGTGTTTAAAATGCATTTAAAATGATTGGTTATAGACTAACATTACCATCTTTGTTATCAGCAGTACAAACCGGTAAGCCGTCATTATTGGTCATTATAATTAAAGGTAGCTACACAATGTTAGCTTCATAACATTAAGTTAACTACTGTATAAGGTTATGAAAACATTGACACTAAATCTGATGCCTTGTTACATATAAGCATACGTATATGTTATTATAAGTATTATAAGTATACTTTGTATACACTGAGACATCGTAGCCACCATTGTTTAAACCTGCATGTGTAAGTGTAAATATTGGCCAGGAACTGCTGCATGTAGAGCTGCAAGGGTTCTAAACTACCCACTGTGTAGAGTTATCAAGACACAAGATACAGACAGAGGCTCGTTCCAGTGTAATTAGATTAGTCTTAGTTTTCTTCAAACTTTTCTTAGAACTCTTCCACAGAGAGACCCACAGAACTTTGATAATGCATCAGTGCTGGAAATTATACATGAACATACAGTACCAGTAAAAGGTTTGGACACATGTCATCCAGTCATTTTTCTGTGTTACATTCCATATGAGGGATTAACACTGAAGCAAAAACATCAAAACTATAAAATAACACATATTATGTGGCAACCAAAGAAATATATCACGGCTCCAGACTAACTTTTTGCATTGGTTGCACTAGTGCGCGTAACTTTTTTTTTCCTTTACATTTAGGTGCACCCAAATTTTTCACTATGTCGCCTTTAATGCCATAAGGTCACCTTGTTATCACTCTCCATATCTTTCATATAATGTGAATGATTTTTAAACAAGAATGTGTAGAGAAATGCTTATCTTTATTTGAAGATAAAAATTATAAAATTAAAACAATTAAACATTTAAAAACAATTAAACATTTAAACAATTAAACATTTAAAAACAATTAAACTATTAAAAGAAACATTATGCAAAATAAAACATTTCCAAATAAAAGTGCTTGTGCTCAAAGTGCTTCACTGAGACGTCAATCATGAAGGACGGCGTTTCCAACATCCGCAGCTGTCTTTTGCTTTAAGGTTTCAGCTATTACCCCAATGAATTGGGCACATGCCGAATCATTGCTATACGTCAGGTTGACGTTTAATCCATTTTTCTTCATGAAAAGAATTTCTAATTTAAATTTGGTGAACGGCAACTCCTCTTTGGCAATGTTGCATGCAACATTAAATTTGATTATCATTTTCGATTCCTCAGAGGACCGCATTATTACTGCCTGCCGCTAAAAAGAATCACACCCCTGTACACCCTTTTTTGTACCTCAGCCAGGGAAATTGTTTTAGCCAGTCCTGTCTGAAAGAATAAATTTTGGGATTTTTAATTTGAGTCTCGGGGCTGGGCTCTATCTCAGGCTCGGTTGTCTCCTCTGGTTCAGAGTCTGTTGCTATCGTCGAGGACTGGGGCATCTTACCAGGGACCGAGATGATGAGCTTGTGAAATGAATTTATGTTTTCACCCGGGCAGCATCAAGTGCACCAGTGCGACCTAGAAAAATTATTAGTCGCACTCTGGAGCCCTGTATATGTTTTATATTTTAGATTCGTCCACTTTCGTTTTGATGAAAATCAAAGCTGAGTTTAGGTGAGGTGACTGTGGAGGCCTCTTTTTGGTCAAAATAGCATTAATGATGTTGATATGCTACCTCACAATGCATCTCTCGCTCGTCTTACCATTAACTCAAGTATCTACAGAATAAGACTCTAAAGGGTCAGATTAGGTTATATGCTGTTGATGATAAATGTAGTGGTCATGTTCGCTGCTGTGAGGGAGATACCACTTTAAGTCATTTAAAAGACAGAGAAAAAAATCTTCTATCACTACAGAGACGTCTCTGCCCCACAGAGCTCACCTCCTGCTGCCTGTGATCACGGAAGAGCAGCATGTATGCCAATGAATTACAAAATGATATTTGGATATATTTCCTGCCTTTCCCCTGATGGTCTGAATTAGTCATTAAATTTGTTGCTACTTACATTTTAGGAATAAAGTCAGTAAAATGGTCTGAAATCTAAAATCATGTGACCTTGTCATCAAAATCTAGAAAGTCTGATTAGTGTTTGTAAGTGTTCAAAGCAAAGGGTCGTCTCACCTTGTTGTATTTTATTTACAGTTTGTCACATGATATCCATCACATTTTGAAGTCTATGTATACACACTTGCACAGATTAAAAAAAAATTAGAATCACTGTAATAAAAACGTCACTGCACATTTATACATACAGACAGATACTGTAGGCTAAATGAACTAAACAAGGAGGATGTCATTCTATGTGAGTTTAAAGTCTGTGTAAAGGTAATTCTGAGATTTCTTTCAAAACATGTTAAATATGTTGGAAAATAGTTGCTGAAAACATGTAAAAAGACTTTGAACGGTGTATTACTGAAATGTGAAGTTAGACGTTCAAACAGTTTGTCACCAGTTTTCAGTCCAGGATTTTGTGGGCGGACCTTAAAGGGTGGCTCGATGACATGCTGAGGCCACCCTGAGCATTCCCCTGCACCCCTAACAGAGAGATAGAGATGAATTCATGTCACACAGTGTTTCAAAGTTAGTCATGTCATTCTCTGAACTCTTCTGACACGTTTCAGTCGCTTCAAAATGGCTGCTTGACTGCTCCCATGAGTGGGCGTGGCTTCAGCATGGCGTGGCTTAAGTGAATAAAGTTTCTCTTTGTCCTTTCTTCAGTATTTGCAGAAACAGGTTGTATAAACACACGCATGGCTCAGTGGTCTAAGTATGTAATTGAAGGTGACACAAATATGCATGACTAGCACATCAACAACTTTTTACAGCTCCTTAATTTGTACCAGCTAATGGCAAACACACTTACACACACAGAGAAAAAGAGATCACTAGTTCAGGGCATTATAGTACATTAGCAGAGTAACAGCTGAACACACAGAGGTTTTACTTTCTAAAAGGAAAATATAACACACACACACACATGCATACACAAAGGCGGGGGGGCGGGGGGGGGAGCGACACGGCGGTGAGGCAGAAACACTCCAGATGTCACCTGTGTGTGTAGGTGTGTGTGCTGCACTGCACATGTACTTGCTCATGCACTTGCAAGTGCATGTCTAAAATAGTGAAAAGGTGTGTGTGTGTGTGTGTGTGTGTGTGTGTGTGTGTGTCTGTTTTGAAGAGGACTGAGAGGAGGGTGAGATCTTGTTTGGCCTCTTTTGCCCTCAAATTCTCTCTTTTGGGATCCACTCCAACACACACACATACACACACACATACACACACTTACTCTGCCATGGTGGTTCACTTCATTCTTCTGGGTCACTGGTAGGTCTCACACATCATGCACTCATCAAACTGAGTGTGAATTTGTGTGTGTATGTCAGCACATCAGTGTGTGAGAGCAAGAGAAACAAAAAGTGCACAAGTGCTTTACGTACAAAGATACAGTATACACTAAATGACTGTATCACTGTGCGTCTGTGTCTGTTGAGGGAGAAACACACTTCAGCTCACTCACAGATTTGATTTATTTTCATCATATTATTGATCACTGATCATCTCTGGAATTATCACAGTTTAACTGTTTAGAAGATGTAAATCAGGTCCCAACTGAACACTGCACTGTAGTACACTGCATCAGTGTTTGTTGTGGTGTCTCCTCCACATCACATGACCCTTTTTTGCTGCTGGGGGAACTTTCTGTGAGGGAATCATGATAACAGTTCCAGGTGTAGATTACTGCTTACAGCAAATTACTGTCATGGCTGCAAAACTTTGTGTCGCTGCACTTTTTCACATTAGCAGATATCTACTGATGATGTCAGTGAGCAAAGCCACAGAAATCATGCACTGCTGTTAATTAAGATGTGATGCTGGCATGTTTATGTCATGTCTTGAACATGTCTGAGAGGGCGAAAAGAGTGCAAAAGAAAGTGCAAGTTTTCTGCAATATTAGATGATGAAAACATTTTCAAACTCCAATCACACAATCCTTCCCAAAGAGGGAAAGCTGTGTGAGTACATTTTAAATAATGCTGTCAGCACTCAACATTCATTGATTTCAAACTGTCAGCACCAAAGCAGAAACAGATCTCCTGAAATTCTGTTGCACACCCACAGAAACACATGCACATATCATGTTCACGTTAATGTTCCACTTTTTATTTATTTTATTCTATTTTTTTTTACCTGTTTGCATACAGGTGGTCACAATCCCTTCCACCATGCCTACATCACCCCTTCTAATCATCATACTGTATGTTTGTTTATTAAAGTGGACGGCAGCATTGTTTCCAGGCGTGAGTAGTTATTCATTGAGGACTATGCGAGAAGGCAAAGGATTGAAATCACTGTGAATAAGTGTGGAAGTAGACTTGCATGGTTAGATGAAGGGGAGAAAGTCAAAATACAGCAATTAGCTTGGAGCTAGGAAGATCAATCAATGCAAGATAAGTACTGTAATTGATGTCTGACTTAGACAAAAATTATCTTCCATCACAATACAATGGCACAGACCTGGAGTGATGCAAAAATACAAGGGACCGCACAGAAGTGAAAAATAGGTTGAAAATGATCTTATTGCATTGTTGGGTTTTGTTCTGCTTTACTGGCACTAAATGGGGAGCTCATCACTCACTCTCATCACTGTACAGGCCTACGCTGTATAATATGGTGTATAATATGGTACATAATATGGTATACCAGTGTACGAGTATATATACAAGTGTATATAATATGATATATAATATAGGGTATAATATGGTGTATAACATGGTACATAATATAGTATATAATATGATTTATAATATGGTATATAATATGGTATATCCGATGGAACTGCTGTGATGTTTTGATATATCCCTGAAGGGGGCCAACAGGAGCACGATGCTATATTAAATACATCAGCTGTAGGGTTTTTAACTGACACTGAGGCAACCATTTAAGCAACCAGTGCAAAACTTTGGGATGGGTTCACAACTTAGGTTCCAATGAATACTAATGTAGTCCTTAATAATACAATACACATTTAATTTCAGAATATCTGTGAGTAGAAAATCAATCAAATGGTCCATGCTAGTGTTTGAGCAAAGTTGCAACATAGCTACAAGAAAGAAACCTTAGAAACTTAAAAAAAAAAAAAAAAAAAACCTGCCACAAGTTGCCCTTGACGACAGCCAAAGATGAGCCAAACAAAAACCAGATGGTCTTTTTTTCCTCAGAATACAATCAATTTCCTTTGAAAGAATTTCTTTTGGATCTAGCGAGTTGTCGCTGAATGTGTTGAATAAAAACAAGGTTAGAAATCATTACAGCCATTTGCCTTGGAAGCTCTTGTTGTTGTAACACAAAGCAAGTGAGAGGCTTTCTACTTCAGTATCAGTCCTATGAAGTACCCCAGAGCATGCAGAACAAACATGGTTATTACAGACACAAAAGATGTGCTGCATGTGGAAATGATTCGTTCCTGTCACGACAAAAGTGCCATTATAAAACAATTTCGACCAATGACAACAAGTCATAATCACAATCATTAAGTGACTTGAACAGCAGGAAACATGAAGGTATCAACTTAATGAAGCATAGCCATCTTTAGTTATCTTATAGGCCTACTAATGAGAGCTGTATATTCCAAGCTTCTGGTCATATTAAGCAAAATTCAGGATGGTAAAAATATTTACTAAAATTATAACAGTCAGTGTTGTGGAAATATGTTCAGTGCCCATTAAGATGCGGTTCAAATGGTTTACAGTGTCTAATATATCTCTTGCTGATCCTGCTGATGACATGAAATGAACATGAAATAAATTCTTAAATTGGTCAGCTTCATGAAGCAGCCCTATAATCTCTCTGACAGTAGCTGTATGATGTATGTTAGCCAGACTCTTAATGTGCCCATGCCAAAGTTACAGTGGTATATTGTATATTTAATTACTAAACAAAACATATTGTTTTTGGACTCACAATATATAATAAATAAAATTAAAAAATAACAGTAGCATTTAGTAGTTTAACAGGACACAAAGCTATAAAAACCACACTATTCGACTTTTGGCATGACAGGAAAAATATTTCAAGATTGAATTATTATTTTTGTGTATCAATAAGTAATCAGATTTATAAAAATGAAACTTTTTGTTGATCATTAGATGAAAAAGATTGATACCACAGTAACTAACTGTAGCCAGAGCCAGGAAAGAATACAAGAACACAGCTCATGGTCACTGTGAGTCTCAGAACCAAAACATAATCATAACTAGTTGTACGATACCCACGGTACCCAGCGGTGCCAAATCATAACAGTTCCTACTATACTAGAAATTCTACACGACCGTACTACCGTGGATTACTATACTACCAGTGCCAGTTTCCTCTACATAGCGGCTGCCTCTGCTCTCCTCCCGGCTTCTCACTGCAGAGCGAACTCCATGAAGACAGCTCCGCTTCGATAGAAATTTGCTAAAAACAAACAACAAGCTAAAGTTCTGTCTCGCCCAGATACACGCATGACTTACAGTCACAAACACGAGACAACACGCTCACCATGGCAGAAGCACCGGGCCCGAGCTGCAAGTCTGCCACCGCCATGTCATCGTCAGTGGCACTCACATATTTGTTTCCGTCTAATTCTTACTTCACCAGTATTATGTTTACCATGCACCAAACAACATTATAAGTAATTAATAAGTATTTCTAACTAGTACAAATACACTGCAGTTCATAAAAATAATAATAATAATAATAATAATAATTTTTAAAAAAGGCTGCAGTATCGTGATAATACCCGGAACCGTGATACTTAACATAACATGTTTTATTAAACTTGATGTCCATTTCACTTTTCAGTTATATCTAAAAGACCTGAGAAGAACTCATTAATTATCAGTGTTACTTACTGTACTATACTGTAAGTACTCATTATCATGTACTGTACATCTTATATGTATTTTAAGAAAAGCAACATTGAGTTGAACACATTAATAACTTTTAAAAAAAAAAAAATTGACATGCATATTTTAAGAAAAAAATAATAATCTGTTAATTAATATTTGATCCCAAAAAGCACAAGTTAATGTGGTGGGAGTGAAAGGGTTAAATACACTATACAGTAATTGGTTTGATATTAGTGACAGCTCACCATTGCAATGGTGTTTTAGACTTTCACTGACACACAAATACACAGGACCTCTGTAAATGAGGTCTTTGGTGGAGTGTTTGTGTGGAATGAAAAGCTGCAGACACATTCCCTTCCATGGCACATGGTTTCTGATCTCTGGCCTTGAAACATGAAGAATGCTACAGAAAGCACTTACGTTTCCAATTTATGACATGTCTACACTCATGACTAAAGCATTCTCACAATTTCTGAAAACTCAATCTGTGCCTGCTATGCTAGAATACGTTTTGAAAGAGGTCAAGTTCACAAATCAGAGGTTGCTGGCTAGTATGTTGGCCAGGCAACTTTCCTGTTATGGTGAACAGGTTGGGACCCAAACTGAACCCAGAGTGCTCTGTACTTTCTACATCCCCCACAGTGGAGCTTTTTCTTACTAGAATGTATTTTGTCAGACATGCATAATCAGCTTGAAAGGACAAAGAGGCTGTCGAACAGCAAATTATATTTACACAAAAAAATGAAGAGTGAAAAGCCAATAGACTGATGCCTCACGTATGAAAGACTGAGATAATTACAAAACCCATTCACTCAGAGAGTGGAAGATGGCAGATTGATAATCGGTCAGCCACTTTCACATGATCAAATTGTTTTTTAAAGTTTCCTCAAGGATTTGACACAGTTTTTTTAGAATAAGTTCAAAAACAGCTCTGCCCCTGTGGAAACACATTTCACCCACTGATCAGATTGACTAATTATGATATAAAGGCTTAGACACAAAACTTGAAGTCACAAAAGTTTGCGTGCTGGTACTGGAGTGGCCTTGAGGACAGAGCATGTCTCTTGGGACTGCAGATGGTTCATGATGCTCATCCAACTGGTGAGGGCAATTCCCCTGGATCTCTGCAACAGCCTGGAGCCATGACTGAGCAGGAGAACAAAGAGGCCCCAGCTCGTACCCCCCACATGCCCCAATGCTCTTTGCTCTTGCCTCCCTGGACACTACGGCCTTCCAGAGGGAGGCGGAGACTTGTAATGCATACTATATCACAGGCATCTGTCAGCTACACGCTAACATATGTGCCAGTTGGTACCACTGGGACTCTGCAGTTAAACAGGTTTCTGTCCCCAGTGGACACATCTCTCTCTCTCTCTCTCTGTCTTTTTTTTTTTTTTTTGGCTAATCTACAATGTTAACGACAAGCAGCATTGATCACCAAAGCTTGCCATTGATCACCAAACCCCAGCTACTGCGTGCACATGTTGCTTTAATCCCACATTACTATTTAGTAGGCAGGTTTTTCAAGAACAACAGCAAGATCACATTTCCAGGAAGGTCTGAACGGGAGATGTTGGCTAGATAGAGGGGATCTAATTCTGGTTGTCCCTTTCTGTTTCAGCTTTGATACACGTCTCTAGGAGTAATGCACAGAAAGCCTCCTGCTGTATACAACTGTACATGTCTTTCAAGTACCATTCGAGAATGCAATATTTAAATTATGAATGTAATAATGAATGTAATACTTGCAAATGTAATAACTTATTTTGAATAATTTCTTTACTTCATGTGTTCAAAGAAATACAATTCAAGATTGTATATAAGCTTAATGGTGAGAAGATGAGTATTTGTTTCGCAGTGAGGCTGAGAAAACACTAGTGTAAGGGAGACAAATGTTCTCAGAAAGGTCAAGGGAAGTAAAGAGAGAGAGAATGAAAGAAAATTGAACAAGGGAAGGAAATAGTGGGGGGATAAAGGGAGGAAATAATGGCAAAAGCATGTGGAACAAAGGGGAAAAATAGAGGACGACAGAGAGCAGAAGAGGTTAAGGGATGGAGAAAGAGAAGAATAGAAATTTACAATGGGAGGTAGTGAAAAGGACATGAAAGGGTATGGTGAAAGAGCATGGACTAGACGGGGCAAAGTGAAAGAAAATAGAATAAAGAGCTTGGGAGACGAAGGAAGTGAAAAGGCGCTGTTTGCCCATTGAAAACTAAAGTAGGAGTAAAAGAAGGGAAAGGCAAAAAGCATAGGGGAAACAAATAATTAGGAAATTGATTTCCCAGGTCCTCCTGAGGGAATTATTACATACAAAGGAACAGCAGAAAGTGACAGCAACTGTATTAACAGTTCCACTGCTTAAACTCAACTGTGATAACAGAAGAATATATGGTGCGCATTAGTGCCGAAGCAGAAAAGAAATCTTCCAGGGAGAAACTCCGTCTTGC
Organism: Protonibea diacanthus; assembly: GCA_028641955.1. NCBI lineage: Eukaryota > Metazoa > Chordata > Actinopteri > Sciaenidae > Protonibea > Protonibea diacanthus. Next base: position 29,047,543 of record CM053977.1, on the reverse strand, counting down.
TCTCCATTTAGCTATATATAAACACACACACACACACACACACACACACACACACACACACACAGTAGTCAGGGTTAAATGCAGTTTGTACAGTTTGGCCAGCAAATTGACAAGCCCTCTTATTTCACTTCTACCTGCATCTGAAGTCACCCATTACAAAACTTGCAGATGAGACTGAAGGTTTCAGAAGTTATCTATTGAAACCTATTGTATCCTTGGAAGAGTTTGTCACCTCATCGAGGTTATCTGATGTATACCTGAACATCTGTGTAAAGGCAATTCCATGTTTTCGTTCGAAACACAATAAATATGTTGGAAAATAGTTGCTGAAAACATGTGAAAAGACTTTGAACACTATATTAGTGAAATGAGGAGTTAGAGGTTCAAACAGTTTTTCACCAGTTTTCAGTTCAGGATTTTGTCGGCGGTCCTAAAACGAGACTGCGTGATGTCACACAGTGACACGGTGGCCCCTAGCACAGATTGTGGTTCTGGTGGCTCAAACATATAGGGCTGAACAATACAAATAATACTGCTAGCTGTAGCATCCATATTGTGCTTGTTACAGTCCTAAAACGAGATCATGTGATGTCATGTGGTGATCATTAACATAAAATTTGCATATTGTGCTCTGCTCCGCCAAGTGAGCGAGACTTCGACATTCAGTGGACATGCCCCCACAGTCCTGGAGCTAAAAGTACTGCTCATTTTTACCTGATTTTGACACCTAATTTCATAAACGTGTCGTTATTTTTGATCACTCAAATTTGGCTGGGTGGTTAATAACACTTTCTTCTTCAGTCTGACAAACTCAGAACACAAGTTTATTCTGGCTTTACACAGACTTTAAGTTTTGTTCCGAAACCTTCAGGTGAAATGTGGCTGTTTGTCCCCTGATAGACGTAAGGGTTAAATGGCCCGCCAGAAGACCAGCAACACATAGTAAGAGCCTTAGAGAAGAGAATGAGTTTAGCAGCCCCCTTCATGGCAGTGGTCTCAAAACTGAGGCCCTAGTGTTCACTGTACCTGAGAATGTTTCTCTGACAGAGGTGTTAAAAGCCCCTTGAGGGGGGCTTTCATTAGGAGCTCTGACTGTGATAGAACACATAGTTTTGGGTATGGACACTGATCCCGGGTAGTACCGTGGGCGTCTGCTGCCAGGTATGTAGTGACGGAGTAGCACAGAATTTTACATCACTTTTTGGATTGTAAGGGTTTGTGCAGGAAGGCTTTAGGCACCATGAGCTTCATTCACAAAGTTCTAACTTGTTCCACTGATTGAGGATTTAAAGGGTGAAATAGTAGGCTATACAGGTGTGTAAACAGGCGTCTCAGCCACTCTAGTGGTGCTTCTTGCTCTCCTCACATTAGCTCCAATAATGCTTACTTTACATTGACGGAATCTGTATTGTCTGATTCCATGAGCTAGCAATGATGGTGGGAAGTAAGTAAGCCCAAATCAAAGCCCAGTAAAGTGTAGGTGACATAAATACAGATGATGATGTCTGGGGCAAAGGTAGAAGTGGACATATTTGATAAGTTTACAAACGGTTATGTCTTTTCTGTTTTATGAGTGCATGAGGTCTTCACAACAGAGGATGCCCATTTCACTAGTTTCCTCTTCATGGAAACACTGTGAGTGCTTCTTTGTGTTTCATTTCCCTCAAGCTTAATGCCTCAATAAACAAATACACAAGTACTACAGCAGCTCTGTGGAAACTGCTTGAAATCTGTAAATGAAAATGTGTCTACATGGCTAATAGTCAGTAAAGGACTGTTTGCCTGCAGCCTTCTGGCTCATCCAGAAGAAATAGAATGTGTAATTGTCACTTTTATTGGTGTGTTTGTTCTGCAGCAGTAGTGGTGAAGGGTACCACCATGAAAATCCCTTCACAATACCTAACAGATGTGGACTGTGCCACTACCGTACATTGACAAAAAGGACTGCGGTTAAACTTGATGACTTTATGATATTATAATACATGGGATTGTCATTGTCATATGTCAAAAGAATTACTCAAATCGGCAGATAACTTTCATCTGAATCTTAAAATTGCCTCAGTACAGTGAGACGTATTCTGTACTTGATTTCCCCAAATGTGTCATTTTTTTTCTTTGTTAAGCTGTGATCTTATTTTATTCTTAAAGAAACTGTGTCAGCGCACACAGGCTCGAGACTTGGCTTTTGACTTAGAATATTTATCTAGAATTCAGGGAGGGAAGAAGAAGGATTGTAGTTTGGCCTCAAAGAGGTTCTGGCAAATCATCTGACAACTCTGGAAGGGAAGACCGGACTTAGACAAGAATGTTTTCAGCAGAGGACAATGAGAACCGTTGACCCGGACTGAGGATACTGTTGGACAGTGAGAATTTTAGAACTCCTGAATCCGACTGGCACCTTCATAGATGACACAAAGCTGGAAAGCCCAAGGGAAGTCTTGTCCACTTGACAGTGGCAAGGCGCTGGGGGTTGATGAGATTCAGCTTGAAATGCTGAAGGCTCTAGACATTGCTCTGCTGTCTTGGTTGGCATGCTTCTTCAATGTCACATGAAGGCCAGGACAGTGCCTGTGGCCAGGTCAAAACCTGGTATACAAGTGTATGGTCAATGCACTCCTGAGAACATAATTACATAATTATGTAACATACACTGACAACACAATTCTGTTCTCAGTGTATATTACTGTGTAATGAGAACCACTGGAATCTATTCATTTTTAAAAACATCAAAGAATATGAAAAGGAAAAAATATGAGCCTGAAGTATATCTGAGCTACTGAAAAATGTGGATATGTGTTGACAAAGGAATCTGTAGGATCAATGTCTGCCTTTAATTTGATAACATTGTCAACATAAATGTGAAACTGAGGACAGAATTTTCCATTCAATATCAATGTCCGTAAAGAATGTATAAACACAAGGACTCTTTTTTTTTTTAGAAGTAACAGAGCATCTCATAAAATATCCATGCTAATGCACCATGCCTACAGCCTAGTCAAACACACAGTCTTAAATAGTGGATTTAAATGATGAAAGGATACAGAGTGCAGCACAGTGAGCCCTCGACTCTCTGTTTCCATGTCCATCTTCCTCTTAATATGTTCTTCTTACACACAGTCTAACAGTCTCTGACTTACTGTGTGTAAGAACGAAATATTTAAGAGAGATTTTTTGTCTCTGTAAGAATGGAGCACCTCTGCCTGAGTGTGTTTGTGTGTATAAGCCCATGTTAGTAATAATAATTGATTTGACAGAGTTGAGAAGTTAGGTGTCAGCTAAAATGAGTGCGAATGAAAGAACTCACCATGCACATGCACACGCATACAGACACACACACACACTGTCACTGTCACTGTAGGGTTAAACCAGGGGTCGGCAACCTATGGCTTGTGAGCCAGATGTGGCTCTTTTGATGACTGCGTCTGGCTCACAGACAGGGGAGAAAGTAAGCTGGTACGGTCTGGTACTGCGTACCACTAAAAGATTCAGTGGCAGTACACAGTACCAGGAAGATGGGAGAGCCGCTGCCCGCTATAAAGCCTCATTCAGAACCAGTCACAGCCGCACTCTGGGTCAGAAAATAGATCCTCTAGCAACATGCAGTCTTGAAAACTACTTTGTCTGTTTAAAAATTCCTTTGAACTCATTCTGAATAGTTTCTGAACTGTCCGTGCTGTGTTTTAGTCCATGCTGGATGGAGCCTTGGCCGGGTATCTCCCTCTCTCCCTCCCGGTGGTCTCCTCTGCGCCCAGCCTTCTAAACGTGTACCACAAGTTTAATGTCTTTACGTTCTGCAAAATGTCCCAATTAAAATCAGTAGGAGAGTAAGCAGTTGTGTTTCGTGTTATTTTGTTCAATTTTAACAACACAACAGCTCAGAGAAGAAAGTGCTGATGAGCTAACGACCGGAGAGTTCACTCAGCAGTACGTGACTGCGCATGCGGGTCTACCTCCGAAACACAGCGGTTGCTATGGGGATCGGTGCATGATCGGGACCGTGCAGCACCAGAAGTCGCATTAATGTTAAGAAGTATTTTATTTATTATTGGTTAGCTTCAGTATAACAACGTTATTAAAAAGAATAAATTCAGAGACTTATTATACTTTGTTGGTCTTACTTAAAAATGCACAAATTTATTTCTGTTCAGTGTTAAAAAAATATTATATGGGGGTGGTATTTAGGTCAGTTGATAGAGCAGCCACCCCATATGCGAAGCGTCGCTGCGGGGGCCCAGGTTCAAATCCCGACCTGTGCGGCCCTTTCCCGCGTGTCATTCCCCATCTCTCTCCCCACATTTCCTGTCACTCTTCAGCTGTCTCTATCAATAAAAAAGGTAAAAAAAAATAATATTTAAAAATAAATAAATAAATATTATATGGCTCTCACGGAAATACATTTTAAAATATGTGGCTTTCATGGCTCTCTCAGCCAAAAAGGTTCCCGACCCCTGGGTTAAACATTTTACATTTTGTTTTAGCTTGCTTTCATCTTAAACTGACATTCACATGCATACACACTTTGCATTCTCTCTCTCTCTCTCTCTCTCTCTCTCTCTCATACCATTACAGGCAAATAAATAAAGAGTAAAGCAGAAATGAAAGAAGCTACATGAGTGGTTGACAGGAAAGGATTGATGAGAGGATTAATATTCTGTGCAGCTGAGGTTTATTGTCTGCAGCAAAATGAGCTATGGTGGCACATGGAGGCTAGTGAAATGACTTAATGAAAATATTTCATCTTTAATTTCAGAAGGTTACTCAGAGTGTCCAAATGTACTGAGGAACTTTTCACAATGTAATTTGGACCTCGAGTGTTAAGTCAAAACATGTGCATCAGATCCAAGGGCCAAGCCAGTAATTAGAAAAAGTAAGTGCATGCATAATGAATGAGCTTTTCAACCTGTTTTCTGTGATTTCTTTAATTACATTGTGTACTGCATGTAAACAAGACTGCTAAGCACAGACAATTCTGAAAGATGCTGAAAACTTTTGGAACTGTGTGTGTTGGTTGTTTTTTGTGCTCTGAAGGTCACCTTCCACTTGATTCACTTTTCTTTTTACAATGTGGGGAATGTGACTCGCATGATGAAAACAAAGGAAAAGCAAAACCATAAATTATCCTGAAATAAACATTTAAATCTTGTAGTCATCACATTTCTTTTTTTTCTGACGAGCGAACTGCTCATCAGAAAAATCATGAAATATCTGCTGCACAAAATGAGAAAACAGTTTTAACATAGCGCAGTAATATTTTTGTGTGTGAGGCTGAATTATTTAGTGGCCCACAGAGCTCATTGAGCCCAGAAATAAATACTCTGGAGTTCTGGCTGAGTCCAGGCTGAGTCCTGTGTACGGTGACTCGTGGGAGTCGGGAGAGGAGAGCAGATCACTCCGAGAGATCCCACTTCACATTCATTCAATCAGATCACATCTGTCCTCTTGTCTTTGTACATACGGTCTGTTTTATGAAGAACCAAGACACAGAGAATGCCAGCATTTTCCAGCTCTCTGATCCCACATAGAATTCCAAATACTCTGATACTGATAGGATTGGGTAAAGTAAATTCCCCCCAGTTTCAGAGTGTAATCCCACTGTGGTAAATATGGACAGCTGTACATGTGTATTTGTTATGATTAGAGTACTTATGATGAAGAACTAGTGAATCGACAATTTACTAACAGCCAGACCGAGACCAGTAAAATAAATAAATTTACCTTCTTCTTGCTCCCAAACACTGGATAATGACACCATCCTCTACTACACTATTATTACTATGTTCACCCTTCCTACACTCTTAGAGGAAGCCAGGAAACAAATAAAATCTTAAGCCATGAATTACTGGAGGTGGAACAGTCACTGGACAACAATATGATGAAGAACTATTTCCCCCACTTTCATCAACTGCGCCAACACTCTCTCAGTCTGTCTGCGAGCCTAGAGGTTTGCTCAGTGGCCCGAAGTATCAGCAGAACAGTGAGCTTGTACTGGGCAGCTTCAGGTGTGAACGCATGGAAGTGTGATAATGTGAGGTGGAGTAGGACAACTGAGCGTAGATCTCAAACTCACTTCCCTTTGATAAATAGAAAAAAATCCCTCTCACACACACGCATACACACAGATGCAGATAGAGGCTACTGTGGTGCTGTCACTGTCTTCTTTTTTCTCCCCCGGCTCCTCACGTCCCGTCTTTCATTTGTTCCCTGTAGAGTTTTCCATTGGTCATTCTCGTTCTCTCTCTTTCTTATTCTGTTTTTTTGCCTCTGTCTCTCTCTTGGTAACAGGGTTCAGTAGAGTGTATTCTCACTGGCCAAGGTAACACTCCAGTAATCCAGGGAATGCTCTCTCTCTCTCTCTCTCTCTCTCTCACACACACACACACACACACACACACACACAACAAAAGAAAAAGAAAAAACCTGGATGTGCCACTGTCGGTTTCACCTCCTTGCCACTGGATGTGTACTGGTGTGTGTGTGTGTGTGTGTGGTGTCATCAGTAGTTTTTTTTTTTGGGGGGGGGGGCAGCTCATTTAAGATAGTGATTTTACCATTATGTAAATGATATCAGGAGAGCAGCCTCATCTATTTTGATTGGCTGCTGCGCCCACAGCCCTGTTTGTGTGTTTGTGTGTGTGTGTGTGTGTGTGTGTGTGTGTGTGTGTGTGTGTGTGTGTGGGTTCAAAATGAGCCAATCAACAATAATTGTTTCCTGTGTGTCGCTCTCTCATCTTGTCCGTTGAGAGGTGATGTCAAAAAGTCACGGTTAATTTGATGCATCCTCCCCGTGCATGCGTGTGTGTGTGTGTGTGTGTGTGTGTGTGTGTGCCAGGCCCACAGTTATAGCCCTTTCAGTCTAATATAGAACACAACTGACAGTGACAGTCACCACTGCCACCTACATCAGCTCCCTGAATCTTTCAAGGTCACACACAAACCCAAATGTTCAGTGTCTGTACAGTAGAAACATGCAGAAAGCTACAACCTGACTGAACTGTGTCACGTTTAAACACCACGGTGCGCTGTGTCCTTTTTAATCATCAGCGCTTCATTTCACTGCCTGAGTTGTATCATGTCTTCTGAAGTTGGAGGAGCCTCATGAAGTCTGAGAAAACAACTAATGTGACATCACCCAGGTATTACCCAGGACCTCTGCACTACAGCTTTATAGCAGGAGGCTTGTATTGCAGGGGTCATGAAGAACGAAAGATGTGAAGCAGGAAAGATCTACCAAAGTCACGCTGTTCTACTGATGCCCAACCGTTTTGGTTTGTGGCCTCTCTCTAGAAACAGCCTACTTACAAAACACATTGAGGGGAACGTTTCAGAAACTGCAATTTGTTCAGCGTAAGCACAGTAAGTCAGATGTAGGTGGGTGTTTGAAATTAACATTGAATTTTCAAAAAATTTGAAGAAAAAAGGTTTTATAAAGAAAAAAAAAAAAGTTTTAAATTTCAAAGCATGTACACGTGTCCTGTTAAAAACTCCAGCTTCTCTGGCTTTATCGGCTCTCCTCTGAAGGAATGCCCTGCTGTGTGCGTGCATACATGCATGAGTGTGTGTGTGTGTGTCTGTGCCAAAGTGTGCACGGGAGCGTGCGTAGGTCAGCTGTGTCGATGAGATATTCATTAAGCGCGAAACCATGAAATATCAATTATGCAAAAGTCTTGTTTTTATGTGGCCATCCAAAACTCATCTAAGACGGCTGTGAGAACGCCGACAGACAGAACGGAATAATGGTGGCGAGAGCCGATTAACAGGCGACATTACAATGTTATACCACAACCAGCATCTACTCTTATCATGGACCTCACTGGCCAGCACAAACCTCATACTGCTATTCTGTTGTAATTAACAGCTGGCACTGTCCTCTAATAAACATGTGGACATGTTTACTGTCTGCTGAATGAAGTGGAAAAAATTTAACATCTGGATTACTGATGACTTTTTTTCTTTTTTCTTTTATCTGTCAGAATTTTCTTCAGGCCATGATGGAATAGTCTCTAAAATAATATTTGGACTGGTAAATATTAAAAATCGAACATTTTGTAAATGTAGTCATACCAGAGGTCACTCTTCTAATACAACAAATGTTTATTGATTTGAGGTTAATGAGAATAGAAAGCAGTTTTTTTTTTTGTTTTTTTTTTTTTGAATAACATCATTATATTATGATTATATTTATTTATCACATCCAAATTCATTACATTTTATTAATTAACTGTCTGTCATTATTTGATCTTATTTTATTTTTGACATGTGAAATGTACAGTGAGTGTTTTTGCAGTGTCATTGTGTGGCTGTGGGGGTTGTATTCTATTTGAAGAACCTAAATAACATACTCAAAAAAATAAATAAATAAATAAATAGAAGAACAGAAAATGGTTATGATACATGTTGAAAAGTCTGTTGCTATGGAAAAAAAGAGAATCTGGAAGCATGAAAAGCAAGAAGAAAGACTGGTCAGGCTGCTTAGAGACAGGGAGGCTCTCTCTCTCTGATTCACTCATTCAGTGGATTTCAAATGCTAGCAAAGTTCTCTGTGAAGTGGATGAATTGGGAGTTACACCAGGTCACACACTTTATTTTGTGATTGCTCATGTCCGTTTGATTAAAGGACAGTTATTGGACAATTCTGAATACCCCCATTTAAATGTATGAAATGAGCTCTGCTATCATTCCAGTTTAAATCATTTAATGTTCAAATGATTGAAAATTAGCCTACCTCACATCACGGCCACTTGCTGTTGTCTTTCTTCATATTTTGCTTGTGTTCATTAATATTTTTAGGCATTTGCAATGAAAGCTTTCAGCACTCCATATCTTTCTTTCCCTGCCAACACCTGGAAATGGAACACTCTCACTCCGGTCCATTAATTAACATGCAATAGAATCATTATCTCACCGCTCCAGCATAGACCAAACTGGCGTTGGAAAAGAATTTCCCGTTCCAAAACATTCATGAGCCATCACATCAAGGTTACACTAATAATGCAGTGCTATGTTGCCATCCTGTGGAGTTCAGTGGAGGAAAACGATACTGCATCTGTTCATACTGAACCGGATGAGAACGTGAGTTTAGAAGAGTGATCTTGTCTCAGAGATGTACAAGGTTACATACTTTCCATACATGTAGCACATGCATTCAAATGAGGATGAAATGGACAAACTAAGTGATTCTAAGCATGCAGTTGCTGCATTAGGTTGAGCTTTTCAAGCAGAATATTAAACAGCTTTTATAGTATGCAGAAAAACATTTGGCTTGAGAATGTGTAGTACAGGTTATCTCCAGGGGTTTACAGCATGCTGGAATATCCCATCCAGTTTAATGGATCACTTCACTCAAACGACCAAAAGACATCATTCCTCACGTGTCTCTAGTGCTGTCCAACTGTACAGTTAGTTCAGTTTAACATGCTGACGTTACGAGATTTCTATCCTGAGATGTTTCTGCCAATCTATTAGTGTACAGGGGAGCAGGTTTATTTGGAGAAGGGATACCCTGATCACATTTTTATGACACTGATACTGCCAATCATCTTTGAGCCATATCAGTAGTTAATCCATAATGATACTGATCTTTTTTTGTTGTTGTTGTTTGTTTGTTTTCCTGAGAGCTGACGTGTCACCAGCTCTACCTGTCTTTGATAAGCCTGTTACCAAAAACTAAGTATCCCAGTGAAGAATAAATTTTATCCAACCCGGCAGGAAATACATCTTTATAGTGACGACTCTGTTTTGTACTGACTGCTACCACCATCTTGACTTGAAGGCAGCCTGCTGTATGTCATCATAAGGGGCATTAAGTTAAATTACATGATGTAATATACGTTTGTGTAGCAGGTATTTACTAGGCATTTCAGATTTCAGACCTGATGATGGTGTTCAGTCAGTCAGGCATCACCAAAAAAATCACAATTAATCTGTATCAGATGTTAGGTAACTTATCCAATGCTTGTTGACAAATTGTACTCTGGTGGAACTAGACAAGCTGAGCATAAGGAACTATGCATTATTGCAGATTATATTTCACTAGAGAAGTGAAGACTTTGATCTGCTGACAGCACTATCCAACACAGGATCAGTCAGTAGGATCCATTCATGCTCCTCTGTAAATTCAACAGAAATCCACGTGACACTAGTTGGGATATTTCAGTTTGGACCGGTACAGACTGACTGTCATTACTTTCCTTTAGTAGCAAAAAAAGACACATTCAAGTGTTTGTAGGTTGAAATTGTTCTACATTAGTCATCGTTTTTTGCAGCATATTGGATGTTCTGGGTGATGTCACAATGCTGCATCATGTTATGTGAAAAGCGCAGAGAGAACCTTGTAGAAAGTTTATGATTTATAGTCATTTTAGGTCTTGTTAAGGTCCAGTGATAGACAGTCTAGTAATATAAATGGACTACACTTTATATGAAATACATGAATCTTGAACTGTCTACTTCTCACAGTTTCACGAAAGATTTATCTTTTTGACACCTGACCAACTGTGCCTGAGGTCCAATCACAGTGTGAGCCACACACACCTGTAGAAGTGGTCTAGTAAATGCAATCACATTTTGGTTGCATGCCAGCTGACATTAAAATTAAAAGCCTCTGTTAGTCCGAGGACACATCCAGATACAGATGGAACTGTAATGGCATGTGTAAATGGAGTGTTACTTCCATCTAAATATGGCTTTCTATCTACATGGGTTCAAATTAAAGTGTCTTTAATTGCACTTACAAGACTTGCCTTATTGCCTTTGTTTCTATTAAGGCTGGCAGTTGAGCATCTCAGAAGCAGGTGTTGTTCTACTTATAACCTTTAAAAGTCAAGAGACATCAACATCATTCCTTTTCTTCCCCTCTTATAATGGCTTTAATTGAGACAAATATTAAAGAAATTAGATTCATGTCTTTTCATAATGAACAAGTGCCATTAGCGCACCATGAGAATAATAATTAGAGAGTTGACTGGTGACACCCAAGTGTGTGTTATTTAGTTTTGATTAAAAGGTGACTTATACGAGCTGAATTTTCCTTATTTAATTTTCATGTTGAATCACTGCCACTTTTCTCTTTGATAGCAAAGTCAATCACAGTCATTTCATCCCTGCTGCCTGCCATCACCTTGAAGAGCAGAAACACAAACTATCTGAAAACATTCCCAGATCACATGAATATTGTTCACTTTTTTTTATTAATAGTGCCATGCCAGAGTGCAGGTCTCTGCATGTATGGGCATATAATAATAATCGTCAGGATGAAAACAGTCTGTCCACCACTTTGGTCCAGACTGAAATATCTCAATAACATGAATAAACCACCATGATATTTTGTATTTCACGTTCCTCAGAGGATGACTCCCATAGACCTGATACTGTAAACTCCTTCGAGTGCCACTGAGAAGTGGTTTGACTGTCAATTCGAAGGATATTCCATCGGTGGCCTTCCTTCTCTATATTTGGAGGTTAGAACTGGTGTGTCCATGAAAAGTCTCAAACTGGTCACTGGACAATATATGGCATGGAATGGATCACAAAATAAGCTGATTCAGGATGGAATTAAGAGAGACACTTTACTAAAGAAAGTTACCTTTGCATTCTCACTGAGGCACTTCCACTTTCTTTATATAAGGAATTATAGTCTCCCAACACCTGTCCACCTGGAACAAAACCATGTTTCCTGCTGCCTTCTACAAACACACTAAAGGTCAGTATATCTAACTTTGGGTCACTTTCAGTTGAGTGTGTCTTGGACTTGTGTTAACTGTTATCAAAGTAAAATCTTGTCCAAATAATGCTTTGTTAAAGGCTTAATTGTGTTTTGCATCTGTGCGGTTCCCTGCCACCCTTTATCTGCACTTTATCCTGGCACCTCAGTGGCCCATTGTGTCTGTGGATCACACGCTTGGCTTTGAATCAGCATCAAAGAGCGCAATCTCCTTCTCTAAAAGTCAGACAGTTTCAAAGGGAACTGTTTCTCCATGTGCCATATGGAATGGTACTGGGTTTCTGCCGAATTGTTGGCAGGAAATACTGTCAAAGAAGACAGGGCTCGTTTTAACAATGGCTTACCATTTGAGCTACATCAAAACCTTATCTGTGTTTTCAATTGTCTATGTGTTGCCAAGCTGGCACTTCAGGACAGAATTGTATGTCTATATCAGAAAAGGTCTACTTTTTTGTGACCTACATCAAAGCAGTCCCATTCTTCTCCTCCAAACACCGAGGAGTTTTAATGACAACTTCCTTGGCTGTGTGGTGCAGTGCCACGTTGAGTCTCTGTAATTACTAATAGCAGGTACAAGTTCCAAGGCATGATTCTCTGCCAATCTCACAGGCACCTCTCTGGGCACTGTGCTCCATATCACACAGACTTCTCATTTCAGATTCACATCAAAGTCACCAATCCTTGCTTCTCCAAAAAACAGAAAAGAAATCAGAAATCTTTGACTGTGGTGAGTTTTGAATTATCTATGGCTTGAATGAAGACATTTATCAGAACAGTTTAACCACTGAGTAGACATCTGAACCAGATCAAAACAGCTCAGTGTTGGCATAGGCCCGTCAAAAGCAAAGTGGTGCCTTAGCATCCATTATATGAGCTCTGTCACAAGGCTGCACTCTCCCTGCTGACACCAAACCTTGTCTTTACTCCAGTATGCACCCAAGACGCTACATGCAGCTGTGTGTGTGTGTGTGTGTGTGTGTGGGTGGGTGTGTGTATTTCACATTGGTACAACCTATTTGGCACTTTCTGATAAAATGCTTCAAACTATACAAGGTAAAAGTAGATCTTTAGGGGAAAAAACATGCACACATGCAGAGGACCATGTTGTTTAATAAAACAGTGAAACTGGCTTTAACTGTCTAAACTGACATTTAAGGATACTCTGCATTTAAACGTCGGGAATGTGAGGAAGAATTTAATGGAAAAAAGCAAAGAAAAAGGTTGTCCTCCTCTCCTTACTTTCTTTCTTCCTGAGATTTGATTTGTTTCTTCCAATCTAAAGCCCCAAAACTGCTCTGTGTTCAGATTTCAATGCCATATTTAACACAGCCATAGCCTTGGAGCAATAATATTCTAATACGGTGGCTGGTTGGATGACAACCACTGATTGTTGGAAGCTGTGTCTTTACCCAGAGATAGAGAGAGAGAGAGAGAGAACGCGTCTCCTGTACTCAAGCAAACATATACTCATGTGTCATTTCATGACTAATCATGTTTATTGGACATGATTAGTCATGAATTAAAAAGTATCAATGAATAGTATCAACAGTCCTTTACATACAGGCATATGAATGGATGGGCACTGTCCAACTCGTGTTCCTGAGCGATCATAGTTTAAGGAAATGGAATAGTTCCCTGTCTTTGCGCTTTACTGCACACCCCAGGGACAAATGAGCATCTATTACACACACACACACACACACACACACACACACCCACACACACACACACACACAGTTTACATGCTATGTTTAATCACTGAGCATGAGTGAAAGAAGAGTGAACAGAACAGTGAACAGAAGAGTGTTTACTTCTTTTTTCCCCGTGAAAATGACTCGACACTTCAGTGTGACGAGCTCACTGTGATCATAGTGTGTACTCCAGGGAAAGGATCAAATGATGCTTCTGAAAATGTGAAAATTCATCTTAAAATTTAAATTGTTAAGGGTTAACAACAGTTAACTTGATAAGACTGGGTTGTTTCACACGTGGATAAAGTAAACTCCAGATGTACTGCTAAATACATTAATTAAATACATTTCATACATGCCAAAGGTAACATTAATAAAACAATGTGTACTTCAGGTAACTCATGGTAACTTGTTTTGTATGGTATTTGTTAAAATTGGGGTGTCGTTTATCTCAGTTAGTAGAGCAGCCACCCATGTACAAAGGCTCAGTCCTTGCTGCCGAGGCCCAGGGTTTGAATCCAACCTGTGGCTCTTTCCTGCATGTCATTCCCATCTCTCTCTCCACACAGTCCTGTCACTCTTCAGCTGTTTCTATGAAAATAAACCTTGGAAACGGCCAAAAAATTCTAATAATCTTAAAACATGTCCTCCTTGTTTTGTCAAATATTTCTATAATAGTTATTCTACAGTATACTGAGGCTACACTCCATGTTCATGAGACAGATGTTTTTCAAAGCGATTAAGAATAATTTGCAGTAAAACTATGACATCAGATATTAAATTAAATTTGAAAAAACATACAAATTTGAACAAATAAATTAATGTTCTGACCTCTTATTTCTTATTCTAATAGCGTAACAGTTGATTAGTACAAGTTAGGGTGGTGTATGCCAACAATGACACCAGCCTTGGAATGATTAAACTGAGTGGCTGTGTGAGTGTGTGTGTGTGTGTGTGTGTGCAGTGAAGTGCGCCACTTTACAAATCAACCAATACCAACCGAGCTGCTCTCAAACTATAAAGCATGCAGTGTTTACAAGGGAATATATGATTATTAATACAGTTGTGCACATAAGTAGTGCTGAAGTTTTAGAACATGAAGTTATCGCATCATGAGAGGTCATAACCCACACTGAGGATGGCTGCTTGGCTTCTAAATGAAATACATTACAATGAAAGTACTACACATACCCCAAAGGGTGTGTGTGACGTAGATATCAGGATGCTCATTTTCCTGGACAAATTAAGGTGTTGACAGTCAATCTCTTCTGAAAACGCTCATATATAAAAAATGCTTTCATAGTAAAAAAAAAAAGAGAGAAGAAGAAAAATCCATGAAATTGGTGCTTGACAGAGTTGGTTGATGGAGTGTGCTTCACCTTATTAAAACCCCTTCAAATCGTACCTTCCTCTCTGCTAGAGCCTACTTAGCATGGAGAGGATCTGACAAGCGCGCTGGTGTTTTCTGAAGAGGCTTTTTCTGTGTACAGGAGAGAGAATTTGCGGGTGGGGGTGTTGAAGAAGAAGAAGAAGAAAAAAAAGAAAACTAGGTCACCATTTTTACTACGATTTCTCTTTTTTCCCCCCTCATTGTTGCTGAGCAGCTTTACACCCCCTGCTGTGACGTAGAAACCAGCAAATCTTATTGGCCAAGAGCTGGGGGCGACCTGCAGGTGTAGGGGACGCGGGTATTGGATGATTCAGACGGACGGACGTGATTGGACAGGAAGCAGGAAAAGGACGGGGGTGTGGTTGCGAAGAGGAGTAAAGCAGGGTGACGCTCCCCTCCCACTGAGTTACTATGGCACCCTGGGGAGAGTGTTGGGGGTGTAGGAGATGGTGTGTAGGAGGGTGTGTATATGTGTGCAAGTGTGGAAGCAGGAGTGGAATCTGGAAAAATGGGAATGTGGCTCGTATTGTGCTGACAAAGTGATTGGATGAGAGAAAAACAGAAAGAGAGGGAGAGTGATTGGAGAAAGACGGGCCAATCCTGTCTTTGTTAGCAGCACTCTCTCTGTGTGTGTGTGTGGAGAATATATCATTCCTTGTCCAGACCCCAATGGAAACTGCTCAACATTCTTATTTTGCCAAAAACATGCCCCCAAAGCTTTTGTCTCCAAAAAGCAGCTCAACACAGAATCCACAGCTCAACAGCAAGATCCACAATGAAAAGCACAATTCTCACACAACAGCACAGCATTGAATGAATCCCCAGCCTGCACGCTGATAAATGCGACTCAATAATTGATCCTAGAAATGGGCCACATAAGCCCAGTATCCCGGAGAATTAAATTTGTATAGTGCAGATATGAAACACATATCCGGTGCCAGTGTATGCACTTGTAGTGACGTGCAGAAGAAGCATGTGCAGGTTGGGATGGTAGATGGGTGTGTGGTGCATCCAGAGCACCTGGAACAGACCTTAATGTCTCACCAAGCCCTCTCCTCTCAAAACCTTGTCCCAGTGGCTTCACCTTATGTCAACCAGCAGTCCAGGTGTGCAGATGTGAGCAACTTAGCAGGGTTTCAACTCTTCTTACGAGATCTCCATTTATATTTTTCGTCCAGTTTCTGTGTGTACACCCAGCCAGAATGAGCGTGGATGCTCTTGAGGAGAAGCTGTCCTCTCTTGTCCTCTGTCATGGCAGGGCTTCACTGCACCCTCAGAATGTGACCAGTGAACAGCTATAAACACTTCAAATAAGAACATGTCGTCTAAATTAGTTCATAGGACACTAGTTTCAAAAACACCCTGACCTTTAACTACAGCGTAATCACAGTCGTTATCTTTCCTGTTCGTCCTGCTTTGCTCTTGGATACAAACACTTTGTCATTTTCAAAAAGATTTAGAAAAAATGATTCTTGCAGCACAGGCCACCTTAAAGTCCATCCTGAAGATGTATGCATGAATAGTTGTATTTTAGCCTTCAGTAATTTTAGCCCGAGTACTCAGCAGCTTGATTTCAGTGAAGTCATTGAGCAACACTTGACTAATTGTTCCCTATTAATCAGATCCTTCATATAATTGTCCTCATTTTATTCCTGTGTTATGCATCGATTTGCATATGTTTCTCTATGTATTCATCTCAGGAGAATTGATCACCATTATAAAATCAGGAGGTCGTGCATTTAGACTGTTGTTGTGTTTCTCATATTAAAATGTCTTCAAATCCTTCAGTGTGTGAATTCCTTTGAGTATTTAAATCATGACATAACCACAATGTGTTTGTTATTTTGTTCAAGGGTTATTCCATCTCTCCTGGAAGACACATGGAGGGCAGAAGAAATCAACACCATCAAAAATCCAGTGATGTCTCCAGGGAGCCCGTCTTAGAAAGCCAGATCAGTGGGTTAGTGAGCCGACGGCGCGCTTAACCCTCGCTTTTCAGGCCTCACAATGGCAAAACAGCAGCAAAGCAGATTGCCATGGTAACTCAAAACTGCAAGGCTAACATGCTTCCACGCAGGATATGTTCAGGCTTGTGGAAACAACCAAGATCGTGGCTATTTCTTTGTTTGTACTGCCATAATTATACCTCTGAAATTCAAGTGAATGAAAAGCAAAGGTGTTAAAATAAACTATATGTAGGAATGCAACCATATAACAAGCGCTGTTTACAGACTAAGTGTGATCAGAGAGCAGAAGGAACACTTAATTTTCCTTGATGATTTATTGTGTCAGAGATATAATAAATATTTGTAGCGTTTCCAGGGCATTTGCCCACTCTTGCTACAAGCTGTGCTTCTTTTAAATAGCACATAGCTTACATTATTTGACAATGGTTATTAATAATAGATGAAATTTTCTGTCAAATTTTAAGTGTGCTGATATTATTTACAGGAATCATATGAGTTATTTGTGCAATAGATTGTTCCTGTATTTCATCACCGCAGACTCATTCTGCCAAGGAGAAATCTTTTTACAGCCAGTACAATGTACTGTGTGCACACTGTGCCTTAATGAACTCACCGTGATGAGCACTTTTTTTTTTTTTTTTTTTTTTTTAAAGATATTTTTTGGACCCTTTCAAGCTTTATTTGACAGAGACAGCTGAGTGACAGGAATGTGTGGAGAGAGAGAGATGGGGAATGACATGCAGGAAAGGGCCGTAGGTTGGATTCGAACCCTGGGCCGCTGCAGCAAGGACTGAGCCTTTGAACACCCCGTGAGCCAACCCACACCCCATGATGAGCACTTTTATTTACACACTCACACTTTCTGCATGTCAAGTAATCTTTGAATAAAATGTCACTGAATCTTTTTCCATGTCTGTTGTACACACTGCTTGAAATGGTTCACACCTTTACATTATGTTCATGAATGTAATGAATCTATCATCATTCCTCTGCTCACCCTGCATTTATCTTAACATACAATTTCCCATTGAAAAGAAACTTTTGTTCATTACAACTTGAAGTGGGTTTGTGAATAATGACAGCATATTTTTTTAGAAATGAATGTAAATGAACGGAGCTGTGAGACGATCAGATCACGCAGATGTCCGTGGTTCCGTGGCTGACAGTCCGTGGTTTAATGAACACAATGCATGAGAGCAGGTCAGTGTGTAAACTGACAGCTGGCTGCAAACACATTCTCTGTTTGGCTAACATGAGTTTGAGTTTGATTTTTGACACCAGTCTCAAATCTGAAAAAAAAAGACTCACAATGCTATTATTAATGCGACGACTAGAGCACCAAAAATAATACAAGCTGTAACAAACTCTAGTTTTAATGATTTATTTAGGAGTCTGTAATTAACAAGACATTTTTTTTTATTAAAATAATAAAAAAATAAAAAAAACAACAATAAAAAAATAATAAATAAATAAACCCAATTAAATTTTCAGTCATTCTTCATGTGTTGTTGGAAGCTTCTTTCCTTGTGTATTTTCAGTTGTGTGCTCGCTTATGTTCACCAGATCTGCTATGCACTGTCTGTCTGGTAAATGAAAGTTTACCATTACCAAAGTTCCATTTTCCCAATAATTACTACCTAATTACAGAGTTTATTAGAAAATGACAGTGTACTATGTTATTTCACTTATTCCAGCTACAGTGTATGATGTTTGTAATGTTGTAAGACTCTGCACCATTCCATCAAATGGACACATTCAAGACATGTATTGCAAAAAAAAGCTGTGTATTGCACCCAAACTTCAGCCTGACACTCATTTTAAAATAGTTGTGTTGGTTTGTGTGCACAGCGCTGGGCACACTGCTACTTGTTAAATGTCTAACATGATAGAGTGTGCACATAATCTGACAGCACAAGCCACCTCAACTCAGACTAAAGAAGTCACGAGTTTGTTTAGTGAGACTGAAGCGGGTATGAAATCATGCCTAATGAAGCATGACGTTCATCGACAGGTCTCGTCCTTCCGGAACACCCCTCTGCATTGTGAGGCAGATTCCAAATACTATTCAGTTTGACCTGTCTGCTCTCTCTCTCTCTCTCTCTCTCTCTCAAACACACACACACACACACACACACACACACACACACACACAATGCTCCATGTTTGAATTATTTTCCACAAGTTAGCAGTTTTTCCTTTTTACATTCACTCAGCAAATATAGCTAATGCCTAATGTAGGTCAGCGGCTGTCATTAATGCTGCAATCATGGCTGAAGTGTCTAAATAGGATCTGTTTAACAGCCCTGACAAGAAGCAAAAGTGCGAGAGATGCAGAGGTCGGAGCAGAATTAACCTCATTAACCAGTGTGACAAATGCACTCAAGCCAAAAGTCTGCAGCAGTAGCATCTCGCTGCCGCCGTCTCACTCGCTCACAACACTGAGTCTGCCGTGTCGTGTGCTCTCTGACACACATTCCACTACCATGCTAATCCTGTTAGCACTGTGGCCTGCTCCCTGGCACACACTCATTCACAATGCACACACACACACACACCTTATCAACTCTCTAAAGCTGTGCTGTACAGGCTGACACACAGCACACGGGAAAACACAGACTGCCTGAGACGCAGATCTTCTTTGTAAGAAACTCACGATGGTGACGGCAGTTTAACAGTTTCAACAGCGGACACTGAGGTTTAGCTCAAGTTTCATGTTTCAACTTAGTGTTGACTTTTTCAGCATTTAATAAACAAGCATCATACAAAAGAAGCCACAAGCAGATATTTCAGAACAAAACTAATGAACTACATTTATACATTAGGAAATCTTAGAGAGAGGTGAACATGAAATCGATCAAAGAAAATACAAAACAAAAAGATGGCAGCTGCATATTTAATAAATTCCTTTAAACAGCACGTCTGTAAATACATTCTAACGTTACGATGACTTAAGCAGAGACTCTTTCTCCTTTGAATTTGATGTCTGAACATAAAATATTCTTCCATAAGCTCTAACCTCATCATCATCATAACGATCCATTAGAGCACAGTCTGTAAAGAACGCTGCTAAAACATCTCTTTCTCAACCTATTTGAGGTTGAGAAAGACAATAACCAAGCCGGTGTTCACAAAAATTTGGGGTCATTTGAGAATCACTGCTTTACAGCACTAAGAAGGAATCTGCAGACAGCTGATTCTAAACAACTACCCACTGGTCGGTTACACAGTGTGTATTATAGACCGGAGTTGGCTTACTGGAAAGCAAAAAGATGTCAGACATGAAAGGAAGAGAAAAGAGGAAAAGTGAGTGTGGAGGAGGAAAGGAGGAGTGGTCAGAGTCAGAGGAAAGAACAGAGAAGTGGAGAGGATGGACAGATGAAGGAAGGCAGTCACCCTCTGACTGCGCCGTGCTCTGGTTCACCAGTAAAACCTCATTTGGACACAGAACACACAACCAGTTCAAAAATAAGAAGAAACCCAAAAAGCTAAATGAGCTTTGCTTGTAAACATGTCAGCGTAACCTGAGAACACAACAAACTGCTTTGATTTAGTCCAATATAAATTTAAAGGATTGTTTTCTTGCTGTTTAAATGTGTTCCATGTCTGTGGCTGCCACACAAACCACAAGAAACATTTTTCAATACAAAGTAATGAAGTCTGTTCAAACTCCAGACATGTTTATTCTGAGAGACTCGTGATTGTGCATCAGAGGACTCTCCACAGCTATAAGTGTGTGTGTTTGGACAGTTCTGTTTGTGTCCTTATCGTCCTCCCGACTCTCCAACAGTCCAACACTAGTTCAATAATCTACAGTGATGAATCAACAGTCATTGAAAAGGTCAGATGATTACCAACAGCAAGAAAACAATGACATGATGATGTATAATCCTTATAATTTTATTATTATTATTATTATTATTATTATTATTATTATTATTATTATTATTATTATTATTATTATTATTATTATCAGATCCTAGCTGTGAAAACTGAAGGGGGGGGGCTTGATGACTCCTCACATCCACTGTGAAGGCGCAGATTTAGACTGGTCCCTTTTCTGACACAGAAACAACACGGCAACTGGTTTTCTTCTTTTTTCACAAATAATGAAACATAAATTGTTAAATGAAGGCAACAGCATCATGAACTGTAGTTGGTTGACTTCAGTGTTTGTAACATCGTAGCTGCAGCCTGCAGACCTGTCTGTAGCTCTTGAGTTTACCTCGTTTACCTAGTTTACAGGTGCCAACTTTTAGACTCTTTTATGGATGTTAACATTGTATGGTGATGACTTTTTATTTGTTCTTTATCTTTTTTTAATTGGAGTTTTTGCTGCATTGTGCTTTGTGATGACTATTATTAGTATAATAAATTAAGAAGACAAAAAAAATAAATAAATACTGATTTCCTCGAGCCAATGAATCAAATAGATTTTAAAAAGTGGGTCAAACATTCTCGGCTGTTTTAATGTTGTCTCTTTTTTAGGCTTCACTGAGAACAGACCTGGAAAACTTCACGACATCTGCCATGTCGAAAACAAGTGTCTATCTGTCAGGAATAATTTATAACACACAGATTCAGGGAACATGATTTATTAAAAACTGGTCTTAATTAACAGCCTCAATCAATGGAGCTCATTACCAACTCTGCTGGAGGTATCACAGGTAGGCCTGCACACCACACACACACACACCCGTGGTCACACAAGCAAAAGCAAACACACACGCATGCATGCAAGCACGTAAACACACACGCATGCATGCAAGCACTCAAACACACACGCATGCATGCAAACACGCACGCATGCACGCACACACAGCAGGACATCCCAGAAGTAATGACTTATTTTTGGTGGATTTCAAAAGAACTCCTTTGGGTTCAGTATCTTGCCTGAGGGATATACACATTCCCCCCACCACACACCCGCACACTCAAAAAGAGAAAGAGAAGTCTTTACAGAATTCAAAACATGAAAATTAAAATGAAATCATCTCATAATCAAAGGAAATTAAGTGAAATTGAATTAAATAAAATGAAACTGAATGTTTCCTCTGATTAACTTGGTGCAGCAGCAGTATGGTGCACTGTAAGACCCCTCACACCCCAAGAGCTATACGAGTGGAGAGACCTTGAAAGAGGACCAAGTGTGGCTGCATGCTTTTTAAAAACATCTCTGTCAAACCCAGAAAAGCTCTCAGCAATATCACATGGAACTGTACAAATGTGAAGAGTTCCAGCAGCTGCAGTTTATGTTCCAGAACCAGAACCGACAGCTGACGTGGACCATAGCACAGCTACTGTACGTTCACACTCACAGCTCACGAGAGTAAACCTTAGAATTCTTTGGAGCACATCCAGGACTTTGCTCCAACCCATGGTGCTACTGCTCCGCCTGGTGAAATTAGCAGCACCACCATGTTGGCAAGCATCCAGCAGACTAATTCATAATTGATCACAACAGATGAACATCTGCAGTGGCACGTTTTTACATCTCAAAATGAATATATCATATTGTCTGTTATGAAAAACTCCTCAGCGCCACCTTCTTAAGAAAGACAAGGACAACGTTTGCAATGTGAACTGCTTCACTTCTGACAGAACATGTGTTTATTATTGATGAATGATGAATACACAGCACCATGCCAACCACTGCTAAACGCTCTCCATCACCTCCAGAGGAAATAATGGAATGTACAGTAGATAACAATAACCGTCTTTGTTCAGTGAAGACAAGTTCAGTCTGTTAGTCATGTACATTTCTGTGTCGCGTTGTACAACACAAGTTGGTGGGAAAACTGCAGTGAAGGCAGCCATGACTCAACTGTGACGCCACTACTGCTGATAGCCAATCATATGATGGCATCAGTTGTGTAAGCATGATGGAGTTCATACATGTTGAGCACAGTAGAGAGAGAGAGAGAGAGAGAGAGAGAGAGAGTGAGTGAGTGAGCAGTCAAGGTCTGTGTGTGTGAGTGTGTGTGCATGTGCACACTCTTCTCGGGGGGATTTTATCCAGATGTCAAACTGAAGTTACGGCCACAACTCAGTTCAGCTGCTGGGTGCCACTTCAAACATTCCCTTTCTGTGTGTGTGTGTGTGTACATATTTGTGTGTATGTGTGTGTGCCGGCCGTGCTTTCATCTGCACACCTACGGTGAAACACTGTGGGGGGGCTTGGGCTACTGAGTTCTCTCTCTCTCTCTCACTCACACACACACACACACACACACACACACACACAGAGGGCTGGGGCTGCATGTTGAGCAGCCCTGCCTTCACCCTCTTGTGCTGGAGGTGTTAACAGAGCAAAATGCTCAAGAATGACTTGGGAAACACACTCACACATTACAAGTAGTTTAAGTTTTTTTAAAAAGAAAGAGCTCAGAGCTGCAGCACAGAGGTGCTGATGGTTCTGAACGGACCGCGGTAGCTTTGACATGTTACGTGTGTGCTCAACATCAGAGATAAACTGTGTGTTTAGAAATCCATACATCTGCTGCTCCTGTTCATCTCTGTACAATGTGACAATCACTTAGGCAACATCCCCACCACTGTGCACCGCAGCTAGCACTATGAGCTAGAGTTAGCATCTATTGTCCAGTAAAAAGTACCAAGCAGAACCTCTGAATCAGCAGTGTCCAGTCTAACAGTGAATACAGCAGCCTACCAAGGTGGTTTTCTTGCCGGGTTTGGGTCCTGACATCCCGGGGCTGAGTCAGTTCAGTTAGCTACACGGCTGACCGAGCCTACCACAGTTAGCGCTTCATTACTTATCAATGTTTCCATCATAAAGTCTGTAAATCACCTCAGTAGTGTAATGTTATTCCCTGTTCCCCTGGTCTCAGGGTCTGTGCTTGAACCCAGTCCGGTCCAACTGCTGAGCCCGACTCTCTTACCTGCTAAATTAAGTTAGCAGCAGATAATTAGCGATTAGCTATTTTAGCAAGCCATTAGGCTAAAGCTATTTGTCGATCAAACTGTGTAAATCACAGAGTTGAAGCTGTATATATAGCAAGAAAACATCTTTTGTCCTGTGTCCTGTTCTCTGTGTATCTGTCTGTATCTGTGCAATTTATTCTGCTATCTCAATAAAGTTTAATACAAAACATGAGCATACATGTCTGCTTACAATAACACTGAGACTAGACCTGTTTTAATAAACACTGTAAAGACTTCTGCCCAGCATGTGTAGGTCAAACATATTTTCTTTCCACAGTACATGTAATGACACACAGGAAATGGCTTTTGTCTTCTACTCATATGCACTTCATGCAGGCATCACTGTCCTAAACACACTGCATGCACACCCCTGAAGAAATCCTGATCACAAAGACAATAGTCTGGGATTTAATGTAATGGTTTCGCATCCTGCACATGACTTCAAACCCCACCAGGAGTGCTTCAGAAATGAGCCTTTAGCCCGCCAGACTGTGTTTACTTGCTCAGATTTGGCCATTTTTCCAGTGTATGTTTTTCTAAACATGCTTCTACTGTGTAAACGTAGTTACTTAGTTTCGCTTTTGTCTATTTTTATGACCGGCAGTTTGCACTTGGATTCTTTTTATTTTTTCTGTGTCTGGCTTCTGCCCACTCGAGGTGATCTGTGTAGATTGACGCGTCAAGCATCAAATATGGAACAGACGCGTATTCAACACGTAGCCGAGTGTAGAGTCGTTTCTGGGACGCTTCGAGAAAGATCCACGTTATGCAGTTTGCAATACATGTAACAAAGGATTTCTTTGTTGTTAAAGTTGCAGCACTCTCATGCCGTAATGCAGTGCAGACATTTGACAGTAATATATGCTTTCAAGTAAAATGATAATAATAATAATAACATAAATGTTGTCATAGTGATGTTCAATCTATTTGACTAATTGCCTAATTTGCCTAATTCAAGCAAATGTATAAAGTTTATTCTAATGTACCATGAGAATGAACGTGCAGACTGATGGCTGCCTGCAGGGTAGGAAAAAATGTTTCACCTCTCCAGAACTATGCAAAATGTTTGTACTGTAAATAACATGTGACTGAAACAAGCCAAAAACCTGTGTTTTTTCTACAAGAACATGATTACTGAGAACTGTTGGCATCACAACAGAGTGTACTATGATGGGACTGCATTACAGCAAGTGATAACAGTGATATGACCAGCTTCTGAATGGTTTAACACGTGGTTCAATAGCAAACAGCTACAAAGACTGGCCTGAAAAAAAAAGAAAAAAAGATCTCATGTTGTCAGTTATGGAATCGTGTAAACACTGAGACAAACGCTTTTCAAACAAACAGGACGTTGACTGAACATTCCCTGAAGACAGAAAAAGGTTTCCAGAGACAGGCAGCTCCACCCGTAACAATAAGGATCAAGCCCCCGCTTTGTGGACAAATAAATGAGAACGAGGGAATGAGAGGACCCTGATGCAGTGATTTCAACTGTTGGAGCACCTTCCTTTGATTTGCTTTTTCTTTTCAGCACCTTCAAACACTCAAACAATGAACTACACATTCTACTAAATTACTTCCCATCATCCACGGAGGCTGTCACCACTCTGATACCTACTACTATTGTCACGCAGTGCTATCGACAGAAGTGCAGGTCTCTGGAGATGTATGTAGGCAGTGGTGTTAAAAGTAATCATAGCAGGCACCCACACATACCAAGTGTCAAAGTGTCATCAAACGTCTTGTTGGGAGGAAGATCTGAATCTGGCACCTAACTGGCTGAGTTAAAGTTAATCCAGAACCTGTACAGCCATCACCTGAATGGCTCCGGTGCTTTCATGCAGATGGAGAAGCGTGTTTCATCCTTAAGACTGACCTCGAGCTGGAACAGCGCTCTGCTCTGTCCTACCTGACTCACCATCCACACATATAGTCTCCTTCCTAAACCAGCTGCTAAGCCTTTGGTTCACAAACATTTTCAAACCAGAGCACCCTACATAAACATTTTTTTTCTTTTCACCACAGATGACTCACAAAGACGTCAATGTCTGTATTATGTTTGACCATATGTTTCCAGTGTGTATCATTGTTTCCTAACCTTTAAAGCAGCCAATGAGATAATTATCATATGGATGTCGTCATGTCTTCAGGCTGATTCAGACTCTTCTTGTGTTTGATGTTTATTGCTTATTATCTCTGCCATGCATAAGCCTGCAGGGGTTTGGTCATTTGTGTATGCATGTGTGTATCTGTACATAATTACTCTCACGTACTACTGTACCCATCGTCCTCACATTTATGACTGTTTTAATCATCCACTGACTGCAGCCTTGTCTCTCCTCTTACCACGCTGGTAAGAATACGGTATTCAACATTTTACAATATTATACTGTATATCGATACAGTACTAAAGTTAGACACGGTACACATTAAATAAATCACTGTTTTTTTTTTTTGTGCCATCTTGGGACAGACCTGGATGGAGACCTGCACTCTATGCACTCTTCTAGTTTCTTAAAAACTTAAATATAAAAATGTAGAGAACTAAAATGTTTTTCCTGTTTTTTTAATCTTTCTAAATATATAAACAAACAAATCTTGCTACACTATTGGTCCATCTTCAAGTCACCCATAGGTGGCATGAGACCAACTTTGGTAACCACTGCCCTTTGCTCTGTGAGCTAACCAACAAACTGTTCTTAGGAAATACAGTTAGTGTTAGTGCTTAGTATCAAGTGAACTCAAGTTCAATGTTGCTCAACTATTACAATAGTTATCTTGCATGTTTAAGTCTGAGCAATAATAATAATTTTAAAAAAAGTTTAAAGTGAAAAATGAACCAATACGTATTAAGTTTATACTGATTTATGAAAACATTCATTTGAAGTATGGATGTGCCAATATAGTTTATTTGGTTCCAGTTAGGGCTGGGCGATAAATCGATTTTATCAATTAATTCCAATTCATGATTTAGGATGATTTTTAAAAATGAAAATTGATTTTCACTTCAACTAGGGTAATTACGGTAGAGCTCCCTCCAGTCACGCCCGGCCGCTCCCCGACCCGAGACCACCAAAACGTAAACATGGCAGCACATGCTAGTGATGAAAACTTCGTCCCAAAAAAAGGGACCGTCTGTCGTATGGAAGTGGTTCGGTCTCAATGCAGATAACACCGAATAAACCACTCTCCGCTGCAAAGTTTATAGGAAGTCAGTGGCGACCAAAGGCAGCAGCACGACCAATTTATTTCAACATCTTAAACAACGGCACGCAGCTGAGTGGGAGCAGTGTGTGGCACTGCAAGCTGCAAATGATGACGACAGCCTTAAAAAAAAAAAGCTCGAACCCAGGTGACATTAGCGGCTGCGTTAGGTATTGTGTACGAGAGGAACGGGCCCCGGTGGAAAGCAATAACAGATGCGGTGGCATTTTACATTGCCAAAGATATGGTGCCCACAAACACAGTGGAAAAAAACGGCTTCATACGCTCCACACTGTCGACCCAAATATGAGCTACCAAGCCGAAAGCATTGCCCTGCCCCAGCTTTACAACAGAAAAAAAAAATCGAGAAACAGCTGGAGGATGTACTGTTTTATTCCACAGTGACGGACCTATGGCGTCTGTCTACAAACCGCATACTTCCCTAGTGACCACACTGGAGAACTAATTGCCCAGGGGTTACAAGATGTACTGGGGTCCTGGAACCTCGCTGAAGACAGGCACGTCTGCATGACTGAGACTGAATGGGTGGCCCAACCTCCAGTGATTTGGAAAGAAAAGGGACTTGTCTGGACTATGTGAATGTAGTTCATGTCACAGTATTGACTGTTCATTTCTTGTTTCTTTTTATACAGAAACTAGTTTGAAGGGCCCACGGATTGGCCGTGCAATTGGGGTTTGTTAAAAGGTTGTTAGCGCTTTTTCATTGAACTTGTTAAAAAAAAAACACATTGAAAGACATTACAGTGTTACAATGAGTTTTATTAGGGCCCAAGAGCCGAACACCTTTCGGGCAGCGAAATTTATTGTATCCTTAGGAATTTTTCTTTTTTTTTCTTTTTTTCTTCTCGGTGCCACATTGGGGGCATTTTTGAGGGGCTAAACGAACTCGAAAACTCAGACTCGGACCAAGATGGCTCCACAGCACCACCTACAAAATCTTGTACGGAGCCTCCGCCATTGACAAAATTTCACGTACAGACATGGCCTCCAGTGGCAACATGTATCTCCCCCAGGCCTACAAAAAAGTCTCTTGGTGACCCGGGCTACAGCGAAGCGTACGGCGTCCATTTTGTTTCAAAGTTGACTTTTTGTGTTTTCGCCATTTCCAGGGGTAACGAATATATTTAATATAAATATATATTTTTAATACTTCTATATATTTAAAGAAAGAATGCACAAACTTTTGTACTTTGAAAACTACAAATAACACTTACACACACACAGGCGTTTCTTTGAATGCTTAAAAATGCTGTCAGAGCTGTGACGCGGCTTTTTAACACAGTTGCAATAACACTCAGTACGTTTACATGCAGCAAGAAATTTTAATTTCTGATCGTATCAGACTTAGTTCGGACTTTTCAAAGTGCTTGTAAACACCTTAGTCCGATCTACTTCAGACATATTTCAGACCACATCAGACATCTCAAAATCAGATAAGAACACCTAGATAATTCGTTCATAGTCGGATATTTAACACCATGTATACTCAGCAATCGGATCTGAAACGGATTTTGCGTTCTGCGCATGCGCGACATTTTCCGCTGGGGCTTTCACCCGGAAGCCAAAAGATCCGTTGTTCTTTTTATGCATTATTAGGACGAAAATAATGCACGAAATGTACACAGCTGTAACATCGTCTATCTCCTCGTATGTAATCTTTGTTTGAATGCCTTCAGATAGTTTGTTGTTGCTGATAAGTATAGGCCAACCGAAAGTGGCTCTTTGTTGAGAGGGCTACAGCGCCACCTAGTGTAACGGAGTCAGCCATGCTCCGGTCATTTATCCGATTCTCTGAACAGCATGTATACTCAGACAAGTGATCCGGTCTTATGCATGTCATTATCTGATACCATCAGAAATTTGAATTTCTTGTTGGATGTAAATGCACTGACTGATGATAAAAGAGAAAGAGGGAACTTGTGTCACGTTTGTTGCGGAATTGTCGCAACGATTGCAGGCTCTTTGGTTGAGCTCTGCTTTGAATGAAAGTTCCTTTGAAAGTTCCATTGTTGACAGTGGTGAGAGGTGACAGCGGTCATTATGTTTACCAATACCCGACCCGTTTTTTCATGAAATTTTGCCGTGATATAACTTTGTGAAAAATACTCCAATCTTCCCCAAACCTCTGATATATAATGACACTCTGGCCTAGAACACATTTCCATGACAACAGTGGTGATTTTCACAGCGTAGTGGCATTAGAAAGACTACTTTTCCGAGATGACGTCCAGCTCGGACAATATTGATATTGTTATTAATGTTGTTAATTATTAATATTGACCAGACAGTGCTGAAACTGAA
Source organism: Protonibea diacanthus (assembly GCA_028641955.1). Lineage (NCBI taxonomy): Eukaryota > Metazoa > Chordata > Actinopteri > Sciaenidae > Protonibea > Protonibea diacanthus. The sequence goes on along the minus strand of CM053977.1, from coordinate 29,018,311 downwards.
AATATCAGAAACAACCTTGGGAAGAAACCCTCCAAAAAAAGTTTTTGAGAAACTATGTAGACAGGGCAGCCCATCAAAGTCAAAAGTCGAAGAAATTTGTGACTCCATTGACTTTTTGGCTGATTTTCAGGCAAAAGTGTTGGGCTTTCATATACTTTCTCAGAGCTGTCTGAAACTTCTTGTGGTTATTAAGATGTTATGCAAATTTCGGCTACATAATTAATTAGGGGGCAGGGCAAAATCGCTCTATAGTGCCCCCTTGAACTTTTCTTTGAGGCAGCACCGCCACAGTTCTGTTTTAACAAACTCCTCCCAGGGACTTCATCTGATTGACTTAAAACTTGCCCAACGTGCGCACATGCAGTTATGCTTGCATTAATCCCAATAGGGAAATCTGTCCTTGTTTAATCAAGAGGGACTTTTCTTTTTTTTTTCTAAGTGAAGTTTTGTGAAAAGGCATGTTATTGCACTATTAATCCAAATTGGGACAGTTTATTTTAATGATTTCCTTTTTTCTTTTTTTTCAAAGAAAATGTATTGTGAAAAAAATCAGAGATTTTATTTTTAGGCCATATCGCCCAGCCCTAGTTCCAGTCCTGACACGTATCTGCAAGTAACAATTTTGATTCAATGTTTATTTTTTTACTAGAAATGTTGATTAAATATATATTCCACACTCATAGATAACAGATCAGCTGTAGACTAAATATGGAATACTTTATGTTCCCAGAGATCTTTGATACAAATACCAAGTATTATAGTAGTTCATGTTACTCATGGAATTAACAATGAGCAGCACAGGTGATACCACCTGCCACCAGCGATGTCAGTCATTTGAACCAGCGATAGCTAATTCAGTGCCACCTAAAGAAGAGGTGCTGCTTTCTCAATGGTTTTTACACTGAGAGGAAAGGAGGGCTCATTATCTCAATGTCTCCGAGTTTAGTGTGTTTTGCCAACTTCAATGTCTCACTTCAATCTCTCACATCTCTGTACTGCACAAATAAATGTTCACATTCAAAAAAAGCTACCACTGTCTTTTGCTGAGATGGCCTGTAGAAGCCAGCTGTGGTATAGGAGAGTAGTGCAGCATCAGAACGGAAACAGATCAGCTTTATTTTAGCAATCCACTAAAGTGTGACCCATCCTGATCAGCATCAGCTCCACACATGGAATTATGAAACTTAAATCTTACCCTTGTTAGAAAGAAAGAGGATTCTGAATGAAGTCAAATATACAATAGCTGATCACCAGTAATGACACAGCAGGTCAGCATGAGACCTAAACAAACCTAAACCTAAACAACCCCACTGCTCTTCCATCCATCTTCAAGCCTCCCCTGTAAGCACAGAGAAAGTACCTCAGAAGCAATATTAATAGGTAGGGGGAAAGAGCAATGGAGTCTATACTCATCAAATCAGACAAGCAATAAACTCAACATTTCTGAGCTGAAAGACACAGGAAGCCATGTGCTGCCGTTTAAAACTAAACACGCATCAGCAGCATCCTTACACGCCCCTCCTGATACACACACAACACTGTACACAGGCCCTCACTCCAGCTGTCAGCTCATGACTTTGCCACAGTGCAACAATACCTCTAGAATACATCAGTGCAACAGAGAGCAAGGCACATGAATGCAGTAATAGCACATGATGCAACGATATACCCAACAGTGAAGTCACATACATTGGCATTGTGAGAAAACTAGTGCTGTCAGAACTGGCCAAAAATGATATTTGATTATTCCTTTTAATGAAAGTATTTGAATATCTGTTACCCGCAGGTGTGAGTGTGAATGTGTGTCTCACACAATGTCAGCTAAGATAGGCTCCAGCCCTCCATGACCTTTATTAGGATGAGCAGATATGGAAATGAATGAGTTTAGAACACTGTTACAGAGTCTCAGGTCAATCACAAGAGGATGGTGCTGGGAATGGCTGCTCCACCTTTACTTCACCTTTTTGTTTTGTTATTTACTTTTGTCTTTTTCAGAACATATGCGCCCAAGCAAGCCCTGACACACAATATGAAAGAGAACAACCTTTGCACATCTAATCATTGGTGGCTAACGATTCTCCACCATGATCAACCAACAAAAGGGAACAGCCATGGCTGGATGACCTGTCAACATACCTGGAACACAAAGGAGAAGGAGGCCAGCGTCATTGTCAGGCTGAGAAACCTGTAAACCAGCCTCCTCTAAGGTGTATTCTTCTACCAAAGGGCCACGGTAAGTACAGGGATAAGTACATGGGTACCTCAGTATATGTGGAACATGCGCGCTAATGGGGGGCCCTGAACTGAACACTTTGTGTGCATGTAATGAAGAGGTGGAGATGTGATGAAGAAGCCCAGGACAGCTGCCAGCCTGACCTGATGTGTGAAGGATTCATTCATGCAAGGCACCTGGACCTCATGGCATCTCTGTCTGAACTCTCACACCATGTGTGCACAGCTGGTGGATGTCTCCACTGACATCCTCACTGCTCTAGTCTGATCCCCACATATTTAGAGAAGTCGGCCATTGTCCACGTCTCCCAAAAGACCAAAACCCTGTGTCTAAATGACTACTGCACAGGATCACCAGCGTGAAGTGAATTGAGGAGTCATTCATTACTTCCTCCCTCCCGAACTCAAAGGACCAACTTCAACCCCTTTATAGTTATCCTGTGTATTGCACTACATCTCTATTGTTCTGTATCTTGGTTTTTGGCCTGTTTTCTATTCTGTTGTCTAGTCTGAATGTTTGCATCACTTCAATTTAATGTTGCAGGAATTCTTTTGTTTTGCACAGAGAACTGGGACAAACACACTTCTGTTCTGGAAAGATTTCATTAAAGCCTTTCAAATCTCTTTATTTGCATTTGTTTAGTTCAAATCAGTGAAGACCTGGACTTGTCACAACATCACACAAACAGCAAGACAACAGCAGTTCTTCCTCTGCAGGCAGAGCAGGTCAGAGTGGGCTCCAGGATACTCACAAATTCCACAGTGCACAGTAACATTATCCTGATTGGCTGCCTCACTGGGTGGTATGGCAGTTGCACTGCCCTCGACTGTGAGAGGGTGGTGAAAGCTCCACAACGCATCACCAGGACAAAGCTGCCATCCACGGAGGACCACTACACCCAGCAGTGCAGGAATGGGGCCAACAGGGTGATCAAAGACCCCAGCCACAAGGTCCGCTGCCCTCCAACAGACGGTACAGCAGCATCCAGTGCCACACCAGACTCAGGCAGGTTTAGGTCTTTTCATGGAATAATAGGGAAACTATAGAATAACACACAGTATCATATTAAAGCCAATCAGAGAGAATACCAAGTCCAATTTACATCACATGGTTGTGTAAATGTAGCACTGTAGCTACAGGTAGTACCTTTCTGTGTTCTGTACATCCACATATCAAACAGCAGACACACTCGATGAGAACAACTGAAAACTGTGATACATCCAACCTCAATATGAGCACAAAATGACTGACAAGACACACACTCAACATTGACTGATATACTTGTTGTATCTCCTGATCAACTGGCCAACAGAGGAGGAACTGTAAAAACAAGAATGAGAAAAGAATGAAAAGAAGGAAATAATAAAATTGGAGAGAAGAAGAAACAGTGAGGAAAAGAGATAAAACAGATAGATGGAGGAAGATTAAGAGTATGCTTGGTGAAATGATTCTGTATGAGTCTGTGATAGAAAATGATGGCGAAACAAAGATGGAGGAAGGAGAAATAGAATTCTATTGGAAAATAATGAAATAAAATCGAGAATAATGGAGAGATTTGGAAAAGAGAAAGACAGATGGAAAGGAGAGAAAAATGGAGAGACACAACAGAGAGGAGAGAGATTTGGTTCATAGTTGTCACAGTAGCAGATCCCTCACTGGTCTTGCCATCTTGTAATTCAGACTCCTCTGTTCCTCTCCTTCTCTGACTCTCCTTATGGGTGACAGTCGGGTGTCTCTATTTGGTGCCAATTACAGATTGTTCGGCGTTGGCATGGCGCTGAGACTCAAGGCTGTGGTGTCTCCGGCCCCCACAGCTCCCAATTTACTCATCAAACACTCCCATCCACAATCCGACCACTTAGGAAAGTTACACTGCTCCTTAATAAGTCCCTGACTGGTCGTTATTGCTGGAGGGAGTTAAGTGAAAGAGCAACCTTTTGTTTGGTGAGGAAAGCATGAATGAAAATGAACAATGCTGCTATTCAACTCCAGGCCACTATGAAGAGAGAAATAATCTTTTATTGTTCCCTAAGTGCTCCAGACTAATTTTGAAAAGATTTTCTTAAACTTTACAAGAGCTGGACAAGATCAATTCCTGATGGAATCACACACTGCTACAATGCTGTGTGATATTAGACTGAACTGAACTGACAATTAGCAGCCTGGGTAGGTACAAGACAAGGTCTCGCAGCAGCATAGTGATATTGTTTTCAAAGCCACATGAGGTGACACAGTGTTGCTGAAATGTGCTCAGATTGATGTAGTGGTAAGTCACATGTTTACATCTGAGGGAGAACATTTGGAAAATCAAGACTGCACATCCAAAGCAAGACAAACTTTATCTTCAAAGTGGAAATAAAGAACTTGTTGAACAGATTACAATTACCAAATTTATCATTTCAGTCAAAACCTACGACTGTGTGTGTGTGATTATTTACATCAGAACAACTCTCTGACAGCACCGTGTTTGTTCAAAGGTCCAGACTGACTCTGTGTCTTTCATGATGCTACCACTAGGGGTCACCAAAGTCAGAAATGTTGAGATATTCCACAAACAGAGGGGCTTTGAAAAGATGTGTTGAGTTGGGAGTTTGAGCCTGTTCCTGGTTTTGACATATTAAATTCAAGCACATGCCAACAACAGCACCTGACAGGAAAAGGACATCTTCCACGCCCTGAACTGGACTAGGCTGAGGATGACTGTCCAATGTACGGCTGCACTCACTCTGTGTCACTGAAGAAGTCCATTCATTTCTCCTATAACATCAAGAATGTAAAGGTGCTTCAGTGATTCACTTCATTTACAATGTGCAGTTCAAGTTGTGATACTTAAATCCACCTTGCCACCTCCCTGCCTCTACCTCCACCCCCTCCACTCTGCACTCGCTCTCCCAGAAAAGAAGCCCAAACACACACAGGGCTGCCAGTCCTGTTTTCACAAACTGCTGCCATTCACATCATTTATTTATTATATTTTTATATCCACTTAATATCTGTGTTATTGGATTTTTATCCACAACATCCATTTTGTGTTTTGCATTTTCCATCTTTATTAGTTTAGTGATCCTGTTATTAGACTTCCTCTGGCCTTATTCCCCACTCTTTCTCCTTTTATCATTTATTGTGATTTAATTCATAGCTGAAAACATTGTGATATATTCAGTAGATCTGATTCATATATAAGACTAAAGTTATGTTTTTAAGTAGGTCTTATTTTGTTGTGCATTGTAAGCAATTCAAATGCCAAAAGATGACATGAAATCATGTTGCAGGATGCTTTCACTTACCAAACCTATGCTCGCGCTCAGCACTTTATGTTCACACTCTGTCATGATTGCAGAGTGGCCACAGGCAAAATGTTAGTTGCTCCCACATACAGTATGAAGTATGCCTTAATGACGGTGGCTCACAGTTGGAGTGATTTCATTTCTATTCTCTGTTTGGATCTATACATGATGAGAGTTCTCTTGGGTTTTAATGATGCCAGATTCAAGGATCATTAAAACATACTTTTGACATTCAAGTGTGGACTGAAAACTCGAGGTGATCACTTTCTTTCTGCACTCACAGCCTGTAGGACTCTGGTTCAACCATCTCGAGGACCGCAGGCTGCTTTTATGTTATGGTCTTTCACTGTTTTGACATCCTTTCTGTTGCTAGCTGTTCTTTTATATTTCTAACCTTACTTTGAGTTCTCCTGCTGTTGATTTTGCTGTCTGTACGTTCAACAACTTGGCCACATAGGCTGCAGCCTGACTTACGCTTCACTCTGAGATCTTTCCACCCTCCTGTCCAAGTCATTCTTACAGACAAACCTAAACAAAATGTGAATTAGTGTGGTTCAATTTGCCTTTGCTATGCAAATACTGTCAACAAGATGACTTAATTAAGAACACATGTGACTCATGAACAGTAAGTTCTTCCTACCTGAGAGGCTTCAGGTAAGAATGCCACATTGAGGCATCATCTGCAATCTCACTTTATTGATACACCAACATTTCCACCTCAGCCGAGCATTAAAGACTTTTGGATTGTTGTCTCACAACTGAAAACAAGTCTGTGTACAGGTCTGTCAGGTCCCAGTCGAGAAAAGTGAGGAATATTTCATTTCAATGCCAATGCATTCAGAAGCTAAGACATTTCACACAAAACCAAAAAAAGGCTGCTATGGAGCTCCTGCACACATGTTCCTCCAACCAGTTCTTTTCCAGAGTACCAGAGACTAACCAACATTCCTACACTGGACTACTACGGTGACCAAATTTACTGAAGGCCAGTTGTGTGACAAGTCATAACAAATTTGTTCAAGAATAGGTAAGTGTAATAACTGAAATATGAAAAATAGCAAGACTACATCTTCAAGTAGGTAAAAACGAAAGGCCATCGCCATTGAAAAGCCAGAGTACAGTAAATTGCAATGACATTAAGCAGCTAAGCACCAATCACATTATAGAATACCTGTCATCCTCACTGTGTATACCCACCAACAATGTTTCATTAGCTAACATAGCATGAGCTTAGCTGCTGTCTGTAAAGGCATCCTCTCTAATGTCCCATCATCAGATACCATGTCATCTTTGTTCTGTTGTTCAAATGACAAGTGAATCTTTGAAGGCATCATGTATGCAGTTAACCCGCAACAGTGAAGAAGCCTGAGAGTGATCCCCCTCCTCCTAGAGGATATACCTGGTGGGTAACTTAACAGAGTAACTTTTAAAGCCTGGCTGTGTTTTCTGACTGACTACAGAGAAATCAGTTATCAGGGACATCGCTGCATATTTAGAATAACATTTGAAATTATTTAAAATGGCACAGTTTTTTTTACACACAGACAAACTGTGGCCTTAAGGGTTTAAGGTCCAAGGGCAGTTGGACCATCAGAATGATCTGGAGGCATTTTCATTCATTTTCCCAGTGCTAGGAATGAAAATCTGAGACTTAAGACATTTTCATCTTTACAGTTAAGACTAGATCCTGGTTTAACAGGATTATTATTATACATATATTATTCACAAAGTATCTCGGCCTGTAAGAGAGTTCATCAATGAAAAATGGTTAGAAGTATGGAGGAGGACTGTTTAAGATGTTTCTGAACACCGAATGACAGCGAGTTCATGAAAAGCTACAAAGCTACAGATGGTGCAAGGACAGTGTTTATGATCAATCTCATTAAAGATGATGTAGATACAGCTACAGAAGATCAAACGTTCATAGTCATTCAGCCAACAGTTACAGCGTTTCTGTTACAAGGCACGGAGACAGGACTCAACTGCAGGACTCGGGAGGCAGATACAGGAGGTAACCAGTGTTTAATTTTAGGCAAAGGTTCGGTACACGGGAGATCAGTCAGATGAAGCAGGCGAACAGTCCAAAGGGGGAAGGCAAGAGCGGGGTCCAAAAACAGGCGAGGGTCAAAACCAAAAGGCACACAAGAAAAACCAGAGGACTTCTTTTAACTGGTTTCAGGCGGCTGACATGAAATGTAGGATGGACCTTCATGGACCTGGGGAGCCGAAGGCGAACTGCAACAGGATTGATGACCTTGGAGATAGGGAAGGGTCCAACAAACCGAGGAGCCAGTTTCCGGCTCTCCACCTTAAGAGGCAGGTCCCGAGTTGATAGCCAAACCTGGTCCCCTGGTCAATATGAAGGAGCTGGTGTCCGGCGCCGATCTGCCGCCTTCTTGCTCCGAACAGCGCTATGGAGCAGTATGTGGCAGACCCCAGCCCAGATCTTCTTGCAGCGGCGGATGAGAGCCTGGGCAGATGGTACCCCCACCTCCACCTCAGACTCCGGGAACAATGGCGGCTGGTAACCATATGCACACGGGAAAGGAGAGAGACCAGAAGAGAAGCTAGGAAGTGTGTTATGTGCATACTCCACCCATATGAGGTGCTTGCTCCAGGATCTCTGGTTCTGGGAGACAAGGCAGCGAAGACCAGTCTCTAACTCCTGATTGAGCCTCTGAGTCTGTCCATTAGACTGAGGGTGGAACCCCGAGGACAGGCTGACAGTGGCCCCTATGAGAGTGCAAAATGCCTTCCAGAATCGAGACATGAACTGTGGACCGCGATCTGACACCACGTCCCTGGGGAAACCATGAAGACGACAAACATGATGCAGTAGGATCTCTGCCGTCTCTTTGGCAGAGGGTAACTTGGAGAGGGGCACAAAGTGAACCATCTTGGAGAACCTGTCCACAATAGTAAGAATAGTAGTGTTGCCCTCAGATGGGGGCAAACCTGTGACAAACTCCAATGAAACGTCAGACCAGGGACGATGGGGCACTGGGAGGGGTTGCAGGAGGCCCGCTGGAGGTTGCCGGGAGACCTTGTTCCTCGCGCAGACAGGACAGGCAGCCACATATTCCCTCACCTCCTTCTCCATTGCCGACCACCAGAAGCGCTGCTTGATTATAAAGATGATCCGAGCGGTCCCTGGATGGCAGGCGACTCGTGAAGTATGAGCCCAATGTATTACCTGTGAACGCAAAGGAACAGGCACAAAGAGACGATCTTGTGGACAACCCGCCGGAGCAGGGGTGTAAGCAGAGGTCTCCCTCACTCTCCTCTCAATAGCCCACGTGACTGCTCCCACTACACAGGAGGATGGGAGAATAGTGGAGGGTGTCTTAGGACTGGGGTCAGGATCGAACATCCTGGAGAGGGCGTCAGGTTTAACATTTTTTTAACCCGGACGGTACGATAAAGTGAAGTTGAATCTAGTGAAGAAGAGGGCCCACCTGGCTTGCCTGGAGTTGAGGTGCTTAGCTTCTCTGATGTATTCCAGGTTCTTGTAATCGGTCCAAACCAGAAACGGCTGCTCAGCTCCCTCCAGCCAGTGTCGCCACTCCTCCAACGCCACCTTCACAACCAACAGTTCCCGGTCCCCCACGTCATAATTTCTCTCCGCTGGGGAGAGTTTCCGGGAAAGAAAAGCACAGCGATGGAGCTTGCCATGGGAAGTCGACCGCTGGGAAAGCACAGCCCCGATACCCAGATCTGAGGCGTCCACTTCCACCACGCATTGGAGATGTGGGTCAGGAAGGGCGAGAATTGGAGCTGAAGTGAACCTGTCCTTCAGCGTTTGAAAAGCGGACTCAACCTGAGGGGACCACTGGAACTTGGCATGAGGAGAAGTTAAAGCATGCAAAGGTGCTGCCACCGTACTAAAGTTCCTAATGAATTTCCTGTAAAAGCTGCACCATCTTGCGATTAGTAGGGGTGGGCCACGTGGCTACAGCACTAACCTTCTCTGGATGTGGTCCGTGGAAACGATGAAGCCCAGGAAGGAGACAGACGTCACATAGAACTCACATTTCTCTGCCTTCACGAACAACTTGTGATTGAGAAGGCACTGCAGTACCGACCGCACATGCTGGATATGCGTTGCCTCATCCGGGGAAAAAATCAGGATGTCATCCAGGTACACAAAAACATACTGATTTAACATGTCCCGCAGGACGTCATTAACCATAGCCTGGAAGACAGCTGGGGCATTAGTTAGCCCAAAAGGCATGACAAGATACTCATAGTGTCCACTAGGTGTATTAAATGCTGTCTTCCACTCATCCCCCTCCCTGATCCTCACTAGGTGGTAGGCATTTCTACGATCCAGCTTGGAGAAAATCTTCGCACCCTTCAAGAGTTCGAATGCTGAGGAGATTAAAGGGAGGGGGTACCTGTTCTTTATGGTGATGCTGTTCAGGCCGCGATAGTCAGTGCAGGGTCGGAGAGATTTCTAGCAGGAGAGGAAGACGGACGGATGATTCCGGCCTTCAATGAGGCATCGATGTACTGCTGCATGGCCTCCCTCTCAGGCGGAGAGAGAGAATACAGCCGACCCTTGGGTGGAGAGGTCCCTGGGAGGAGATCGATGCCGCAGTCATCTGGACGGTGAGGAGGCAGAGACATAGCCTGAATCTTACTGAATACGTCGTGCAGGTCGTGGTAAAAGGGGGGAACGCTGGTCAGGTCCGGGGGCTCATTGTGGACGTAACCGGGCAAGGAGGTGGCCTCTGGTGCAGGGGTATCTGAACCTACTACAGACTTGACAGCACAGATGGACGGAGGACAGGTGAGAGAACAATCCTTCCCCCACTTCAACACCCTGCCCGTGGACCAATCAATGTGAGGATTATGCTTGATAAGCCAAGGTAACCCCAGAATCAGCGGGTGCAGAGACGACCGGAAGATATGAAAACTGATGAGTTCTGAATGGTTACTGTTTATGTTGAGACGAACAGGTTGAGAGCAATGAGACACCCGGCACAGAAGGCATTGCACAGACACTCCGCCACCTGCTGGTCCATGAGATTAGCGTCTGCACCGGAGTCCACCAATTCCGGATGAGCAGCCCTCTGCTCAGAGGTGACAAGTTCAGTAGGCAGAAGAGGTCGGGAGAGATCGCTGGAAGACATTATTTGGCTCACCAGTGCTCTCCTCCCTGGGGAGCCCTGCCTTGGACAGGACGCGAGAAAATGTCCCGACTCCCCGCAGTAGATGTATTTGCCTTCCCATAGGCGTTGCTGTCGCTCATCCTCCTGCATGGGCTCCTCCGCAGCCAGTGGTGGCGCTGCAGCACTGGAGTGCTGTGGCGAGTGACCCGAAAATGGCGTTGTGTGCCCGGGGGAGACTACAGCACGCCGGCCCCTATCCTTCTCCCTCTCCATTAGCCTGTTGTCGGTGCGAATGGCAAGGGCGATAAACGAGTCGAGGTCTGAGGGGAGGTCAAGAGGGACAAGAAGGTCTTTAATGGCGGCGGAGAGACCATGAAGGAAAGCGTCGAACAACGAGGCCGAGTTCCACCCGCTGTCGGCCGCTAGTGTGCGAAACTCGATGGCGTAGTCCGCTACGCAACGTCTGCCCTGCCGTAGCGACATCAGAGCCTGGGCCGCCTCACGGCTGGGAGTGGTGGAGTCAAATATCATACTCAGAGCATCCGTGAATCCACTCAGAGAGTAGCAGATGGGAGAGTCCTGTGCCCACTCTGCTGTGGCCCAGGCCTCTGTTCTGCCAGACAGATGAGTGATAACAAAAGCCACCCTGACCCGCTCAGTGGGGAAACTCCCGGCGTGTAGCTCAAAGTGAAGGCCGCACTGAACCAGAAAGGACCAACACTTGCCCGCCTCACCGGAGAAACGATCTGGTGCCAGAGGGGCAGCTGGAGCAACCAAGACCACCGGAGAGTATGGAGCGGGAGTAGGAACAGCAGGGGTTGTCACCGGAGGTGGAAGTACGTAGAGGCCCTCCAGGCGCGTCACCAGCTGCTGGATCTGGGCCTTCAGTTAGCCTACCTCACTCCCGACCGAGGCCTGGAAACTCTGTTGGTGGTCCTTGAGGTCGTTAACCATCACACAGACAGCAGAGAGTTGTTCCTCCTGATGATGAATCCAGGTCCCCTGGGCCCGGACGGCGGCGTGCACAGCGTCCGAGTCTGCTGAGTCCATGGCTGGCCAGATTGTACTGTTACAAGGCACGGAGACAGGACTCAACTGCAGGACTCGGGAGGCAGATACAGGAGGTAACCAGTGTTTAATTTCAGGCAAAGGTTCGGTACACGGGAAATCAGTCAGATGAAGCAGGCGAACAGTCCAAAGGGGGAAGGCAAGAGCGGGGTCCAAAAACAGGCGAGGGTCAAAACCGAAAGGTACACAAGAAAAACGCTGGAGAGTAGGTCGCATAGTACACTAACAATCTGGCACTGGAGAAGGGGAAACAGGGGGTTTAAATACACAGGTAATAGGGGCGTAACAGAGACAAGGCGGGAAACCGGGAGGCTGGAGTAGGCGGAGCAGAGACTGACTGTGACAGTTTCAGTATTTCAGTCTTTCAGACTTTGCTGAATGCCTAATAGTATTAGCAAGTAGAGTTGTCACGATACCAAAATGAGTAACCACAATACTACACCAGACAAAGTATCACGGTTCCGGGTATTATCGCGATACTGCAGCCTTTTTTTATTATTATTATTTTTATGAACTGCAATGTATTTGTACAAGTTAGAAATACTTATTAATTACTTATAATGTTGTTTGGTGCATGGTAAACATAATACTGGTGAAGTAAGAATTAGACTGAAACAAATATGTGAGTGCCACTGACGACGACATGGCGGTGGCAGACTCGCAGCTCGGGCCCGGTGCTTCTGCCATGGTGAGCGTGTTGTCTCGTGTTTGTGACTGTAAGCCATGCGTGTATCTGGGCGAGACAGAACTTTAGCTTGTTGTTTGTTTTGAAGCAAATTTCTATCGAAGCGGAGCTGTCTTCATGGAGTTCGCTCTGCAGTGAGAAGCCGGGAGGAGAGCAGAGGCAGCCGCTATGTAGAGAAAACTGGCACTGGTAGCATAGTAATCCACGGTAGTACGGTCGTGTAGAATTTCTAGTATAGTAGGAACTGTTATGATTTGGAACTGCGGGGTACCGTGGGTATCGTACAACTCTATTAGCATGTAGACTTGGGACACAGGCCACACTGTATATCCATACAGTATTATTTATCAGGGAGCATTAAAGTCTGCACAGTTTGTTTCTAAAGCTCTTGAGTAAGGTTGCAAAGTTGGAGTGGAAAGTTTCCAGAAATTTACCAGCAACTTTCCATGGGAAGATAGGCTGGGGAATTTTAAATTTGAATTAACTGGACATTAGGGGTAATTTAAACAAACCATCAAACCACATCTAAACATTTTGTTTTGTCATAAGCAGACATGCAAAATAAAACAATTAAAAACATTTAACAGGTTTATTTGTAAGTAGAACTTCATCAAGTTTGAATTATTTTAGTGAACATAGGTACAGAAATCACCTGTGCAGATAGGGGACGTGGCCTCAAAGCCCTGCAGTAAGCAGAGTGCTGTGTGCATGTGATTGTGGAATAAGCAGATATTCAAGTGTACCTGCATGAAAGTCAAGATTATGCCGAAATATATTTTCCCCAACTATATTTAAGTTCCCTGTTGAGGGCCAACATTCAATTGTGTAAATTCCCTGTTTATTACCATAAATTCCTGTTCATTTCCATGGAAGGTTTCCAACTTTGAAAATTCACAGAATTTTGCAACCCTATTTGGAAGTCCTGAAGCTAAAATGCTTTATTTAACATTATTATATATTATTGTATATAATATAATATAATATAATATAATATAATATAATATAATATAATATGAACCTTTTTTGAATTGTGTCAACACATTCATTACACATTCAAACTACAGATAGGTGATGAGACAATAGATGACTTCAGACAACTTTGTCTGTGCTGCTCACCATTAAAAATCCAAAGTGCCACTTGGACTTGAGTTCTGAGTCTGAGACTAAATGACAAGCTTCAAAATGTTTAAAGGATGAAAACGAAGAGAGGGGAAGGAGAGAAGTATTGAACTACCATCACCAAGGACATGGGAGGATGTGTTGGTGCGATACACAGCATGATGTCTGCTTCTGTGAAGAAATTGGTTCAAGGATGCAACAACATTAATAAATGATGCTGCACACACAAACACACATGCACACATAAAAACATGTAGCATTGCCTGGCACAGGAGTTGAAAAACAGCAGTAACCCTTTTTGGCAACGCACACACATACACAGAGTTTGGGTCAACCTTTGGTTTTCATGGCCAAATTCTAGCATGCTTCAAGCTTAGGCTAATACTTAGACTAATAATCAATAATTAGTCTTTGGTTGTGTGGGGAAAGCAATCAGACGAGAGAAAAAAGTCATGTCAACACCATCCCTCTTTCTCTGTTCCTTCCTTGCAGCTCATGGTGTGTGACACACACACGCACACAACAGTGCGGCTCCCCTTGAGGGTCACACCATGGGGGGGTTTGTCCCAATTAGCACAGAGTCAAGGTGTTGAAGGAGACACACTGAGCTAGCAGGTTATGGTAACTGGGAACACACTGAGCCAGTATGCTGGCTAACTGCTAACTAGCCTAGTTCACAGGCACAGCATGCCTTTTATGAAAAAAACACTTTGATCCACAGGCACTTTACAGCACAGGCTGCAGCATTAACACAACTTCTGAAACATCTTTATGCCAAGGACTGCAAATAGACAGATGTTTAGCCAAGGACGCCAAAATGGATAAGCAGCCATGTTGATGTGTTAGTGGTCCTCCAGATCAGCGCTTGCTGCTTAGCAGGCCTCCATCTTGTATAAATATTGATTAATATTGCAATGGCAACTATGGTATAACACTCCATCATCCTCCAGCTGTCCTATATCGCTGCTACATATAGTGGTTGCCAAGGCAACAGTTATTTAAATCTATTATCAGTAACAGAATTAGAAGTGATGACAGTCTGGCATCATAACTGTACCCGCCCTTCGTCCGTCTTCATTCTACATTTGTAGCACAGTCAAAGCCAAAGTTACAGTCACGCATCAGTGCAATTTTCACGGTTTTCATTTTTAACTTAACTGTTTTCATTTGTTGTTTGTGCTCTCATTATATGCTCACTAAGTGGGCCCTGTGCCCTTATTCACATAGTTCTAGAAATCTAGGACAACGTGAAATACATCTGCCTCTGAATACGACATGGGACCTAGTTATGACACTTTCTATGTACACTTAGAGCAAGGACGACAGATTCGCTTTGGAACACACAATCTGAAAATGATGACAAGCACTTTTTTTCTCAGTCTTTGAATTCAACATTGATCATTGACATGATTTTAGTTCTGCTGTTAGTTTGTTTTTTTTGTTTTCCCATGTAAAGACTAAGACACAATCAGTATGTTTACATGCAGCAATAAATTTGAATTTCTGATCATATCAGACTTAGTTCGGACTTTTTAAAGTGCTTGTAAATACCTTAGTCCGATCTACTTCGGACCTATTTTGGACCACATCGGACATCTCAAAATCAGATAAGAACACCTAGATAATTCGTTCATAGTCGGATAATTAACGCCATGTATACTTAGCAATCGGATCTGAAGCGGATTTTGCGTTCTGCGCATGCGCAACCTTTTCCGCTGGGGCTTTCACCCAGAAGCCAAAAGATCTGTTGTTCTTTTTATGCATTATTAGGATGAAAATAATGCACAAAATGTACGCAGCTGTAGCATTGTCAATCTCCTCGTATGTAATCTTTGTTTGAATGCCTTCAGATAGTTTGTTGTTGCTGATAAGTAGAGGTCAACTGAAAGTGGCTCTTTGTTGAGAGGGCTACAGCGACACCTAGCGAAATGGAGTCAGCCATGCTCCGGTCATTTATCCGATTCTCTGAACAGCATGTATACTCAGACAAGTGATCCGGTCTTATGCATGTCATTATCTGATACCATCAGAAATTTGAATTTCTTGCTGCATGTAAATGTACTGAGTGTGTCACCTTGAAATCACACCAGACACGTCTCTGTCATGTTGCAGCTGCGACGCTGTTTTGGTCCATCCTGCACGTGACTTCAAACCCCACCGGGAGCGTTTTGGAAGAGTTTAGCGAGCTGTACTTTGTTTACTTGCTCAGATTTGGTCATTTTCCTGGCTTATGTGCTTCTAAATATGCTTCTACTTGTGAAAATATGCTGTCTGTCTGTCTGAAAATATGTCTGTTTTTACAACCGGCTCTCTTCTGCGATACTTCTGAAACAGACCATGGCGGAGCCAGTGAGGTTTAAAACATAGACCCAAACAGCCGCATATCACTGAGGCGACTGTGGCGCACACGCAACGCGGCGAATCCAGTGGAATTTGGGGGGGTTAGTCCGTCTCAATACTTTCTGACTCTGTGGCATGCAGCCACAGGTCCTACTGTAAACTGTGCACAAATACAGAATACAGTTTTACCACAGCTTCACTCCTTGAGATCATTTGTCACAAGCTGCAAGCACCTCCGTCAGAGAGAGATTTTCTCTTTTGAGGTGGTTTCGTTTGAAAAGCTTTGAAATGCAGCATTTCATAAGAAAGCAACACATTTAAAGAAAGGTGAGAAAACTCTAAAGGATTTTGTTAGGTCAGGTTGACTGTAATTTTTTACCTGGGTGACCAATTATGGGAATGACTAAAACTAAAGTATCATGGCAATGAAGGAACGAAGGAGCTCATGCTTTAAAATACAGCTCATGTGTAGGAGTTTATATTTGTCCTTATCTTGAAATCACTCCATTTCCCTGTACTACCTTTGTGTTTAGACTGGCGGGAACACACTGAGAAGTGTGTTCAGTCATGTTTTTATGTGGCAACACACTGCTTAGTCTTTTTATAGCCTTCTAATGTACCTTAAAGGTAGTGGTCAAAGCGTCATTATGAGTACAGTCCCAGACCAAAATGATGGTTTGCCGTCTCTGAATCACAGTATGTGTGCATGCATGTGTGTACATGAGTGTGACTGTTCAGAGGTGGTTGGTGATGTGCAGCCTGAAAAGGATCCATGGCCTGAGTCTGAAAAGCTGATGGCGGTGGGGACTATTAGGACCAAAAGAAGGCTACCATACTGCGACACACACCAAAACCCTAGTGTGTGTGTGTCTGTGTGTGTGTGTGTGTGTGTAATCATTACGACACAAACAGCACACCAAAGGCAAACTGATGAAAACAAACCCAACAGAAAAGCTGTGAAATAAAGAGGGACAGATGTTTCAGAGATTATCAGAACAATGAAGTCACGATCGGCTTTGTAGAGGAGGCATAAACAAGCTCATCGTGTTCAACAGAGCACACATTGTTAACTAGGGCTGCAACTAACGATTATTTTAATAATCCATTAATCTGTCAATTATTTTTTCGATGAATTGATAAATCGGATTCACAGTGCAAAAAAACAAGTTGCTCCTTAAACATCCCTGAGCTGTTGAATTAATAAAATAAAAAAAACAAATGACATACACATGTATGCTTTACATCTGCCAAATATATAGGATTTTTTTTTTTTTTAAATAAAATGCACAAAAAGATGTATATTTTTGGGACTAAGCCATTTTCAGTTTGTTTTTACTTCTCTAACATGTGGGCTTAAAAACAATACTTAATGTATATGGAACACCATGTGTTTGGTATCTATAGATTCAGGAGAACCTAGACTATCACAGACATTCATGTAATTGTCTTATAAGGGAAGTATGAGTGAAAAATCTATAATACACTAATGAATTTCAAAAATGAAAATTAGATTTTTCATTCATTCAGTCATTTTTTACTCAAAATCATACCTCAAACAGTATTAGTGAAGAGTTTTTGAATGAAAATATTATTTTTCGGGGCGGCGTTTAGCTCAGTCAGTAGAGCCGCCCCATATGCGAAGGCTCGCTGCGGCTGGCCCGGGTTCGAGACGCGAGCTGTGGCCCTTTCCCGCAAGTCATTCCCCATCTCTCTCTCCCCACATTTCCTGTCACTCTTCAGCTGTCTCTATCAATAAAGCTTGGAAAGGCCAAAAAAATAATCTTTAAAAAAAGAAAATATTGTTTTTCAATCCCTTTGCCTGACATACATATGCAGTTTTTCAACCAAATATGTGAAGAACAATAAAATAATGCTCTTTCAATACAAAAGGTCCCATACGTCCAGACCCTCCAGAAAGTTGTGGGGAACCTGTCATTTAACAGAAATAGTATTCATGAAGTTATTCTGTCACTCTGCAGTCACACTGGGCCCTCTGTCACTCTGCTCTGTGTGCTCCCTGCCCCCTGCACTCTGTTCTACGGACACAGCTCTCTCTCTCTGTTGTCCCTCCCCCCACATTGATTGGCTAGAATATGTCATAGGTACCCTCCTTTTCAACCCTCATAGGTTGAAAAAGAAACTAGTCTGCCTAGTAACGTTTGTCCACTCGTCGACTGTGTATGGAGTCTGCCGAACATCTATTTTTCGATTGGTCTTTTACGAGGTGGCAAAGAACAACAAGGAACCAGACATCTCTGTCTTCAGCGGAATCTCAGGAGAACAGTGCAAAAAAACCACATCTCTCTATCATAAACTGTTTCAGAGATATTCACAGATATGTACAACTTTTTGGGCGGATAATGAAGTCCGTTGCCAACTCTTAATAATTGAATTTTATCGATTCGTTGTTGCAGCCCTATTGTTAACCAAAGTAGAATGTCCAATGTAAGAGTATGAGAACACTCCATTCCAGGTAAATGTCCTGCTTTCAAAATATGAATCTTCTTTTGAGAAGAGTTGCAGGTAAATAATCAGTTTGAAAACATTAGTGGACCCCTCAGGGAAATAAAGTCATGTTAAAAAATATGTGTATATGTGACAGATAGAAAAATGACAGAAAGGAGAAAGGCCAACGCAACATTAACTTCTAAAAAGAAGCCATTTAGTTCATGAAATAATAACAACCTAATTTAAAATACTGTAGTTCAAAAACACACACCCAAACAGGATGTGGGAGGGTTATAAAAAGAGAACATTTAAATCAGCCTGTGCCCAGCAGTGGATTCAGCAGGGAGTCTGGAGTCATTCCTGCCTATTACACACTTTGACAGCTCACATCCAGTGAGGCCTTTTCTCAGACAGACCACTGAAAAATCCAAATTGCCATTATAGAGCATTCTGTATCTGTTTCTTTTGTAATAAATCTTGATACTTTTCAGCATTGTGAAATGGTTTGCAGACTGCTTTATTCTAAAGAAAAAAAAAAGAATCACCATCAAACTACACTGTCTTGAGTACCCCGCACACATTTATGTGTTTTTTGATTTTACTTTCTACCATATTTTTATCATTTCTGCATGCATAAAGTTGATAATCTGCCAGGTTGTGTATTTTTGCGTGTTCTTGAATGTTCTAATCATTTTTGTATTTTTAGTCTAATGTAAACAATGTGAACTGCGATGCTAGCTCTTAGTACCTCACGCACATTAATGTGTGCATTGAAACCCATTCAAACCACTATTTTTGATTCTGCTCAAATACAAAGTGTAAAACATGCATATTCTCATTTCTCTGCTTCATTTTGGGCCTGGCGCTTTAAGTGTGTGGTCTGAGCGGTTCCCTTGGCGGTGACGTCATTTTTGCTATATATGCCAAAGGGAGGAAATACCTGCTTTTTCCGATAGGAGGCACTTGCACTACATCCTCCCCCTCCTCCCTCCACACAAAATCTGAGGCATTAAGTTTGTGTGGGTGTGTGAGTAGGTGTGTGTGGGAACGTATGCACGTGTGTGTGTGTGTGTGTGCACGCGCACATGTCCACAGCATACACGTTACATTACCGTTAGCGGCCAAAAGCGTAAAAGCGCAGCGAGCTTGGAAGTGACATTTTTCATTACTTTTCCATACCCTCTGTTTCATGTGTATTTTTTATGCAAATGTTCAAAGCACCCCGACATTTTTGTTATCAAATACGTAAAACACACATCTCAACTTTGAAATTAGCGAAATTAGCGAAACACACGGCCTTTCCCAGCACATGAAAGTGAGAGTACCAAAACAGGCCGCGATTTTGTTTACACACTAAAATTGCGGGTGCAGCACGGTGCACAGAAGTACAAAAGAGGAGCAGAGCTTCTAATTTCGTACCTGGCACGATGGAGAGGTACTACAACACAGAAGGCGCTAGCTGCCATTACGGAGTCCGAGCCAGAGCCCATTGGACCACGACCGATAGACGCCAGCCACGGAGTCCAAAGTCACACACAGTGCGGGCTTACTTTGGACTCCTCGGCTGGCGTCTATCGGTCCTGCGGCAAAGCAACCCGCAGCCCGTGGAGGACCAGTCAGTCACGACGGCATACGTTTCAGGCGACCATGTCTGTCGAAACTTTTGTGTTGATCAGCAGAATCCTGCGCTTTTACGACCAGCTGTCCAAACCGCGGTGCGGGGAGCGGATAAGCTGGCTGCGGTCCGGGTAATTTGGGATCTGTGGACTGTGCTCTCTCTGATGTTCAATCCAGCTGTGGACATTTGTGTGGACGAGCAACTCATGCCATACCAAGGACGCTGTGGATTTCGGCAATACATGCGCGAAGCCTGTCAGGTATGGTCGCCTGTGATATACAAACGTCATGCGCATGGGGGGTTTCTGTTCACCGCTCGATTAGCTGGTGCGCCGCCAGAACGAAACCAAGGATGTAGAGTCATGTTGGATATGACGGAGCGGCTGAGAGCGGTGAGCAACCATATTTTTCCCTCCTTCGGAGCAGCTCCTCTGCCAGTCCAAAGGAGGAAAAACATGGTGGCTGCTCCGGAGGTAGATCACCATGGTTGGCACAATGCGCAAAACCTGACCATAGCCTCCGCCTCAGCTCCTTAGGGTAAGAGAGCAAGAGGCCCTATCCTCCATCTGGCATTCACTCCAACTCACTCCATGGTTTCCTTCATCTCAAAGTGGGCAATAAATAACTCTAATAATGGACAAACGACTCTAATAACTCTAATAACTGGACAAACGACTCTAATAACTCTAATTACAGTTTTTTGTGTTTTTCAGTCCAAAAAATGGAGGTGCATCAAGACAAAAACTTGGCGAATTAGGGGTTTAAAACAAAACAATATCATTAATGTTTGATATGTATGATTAGGACTGATGCTGGTCTAAAAAATATTTAAAAAAAAAAAAATAATAATAATAATTTATAAGATTTTTATAGCTTGATATGTTCATACACACATTTATGCGTCGAAGGGTATTTAACGTGAGTATATGACACTACAAAAAAAAAAATAATGCATATAAATAAATATTGCTGCTAATCTTTGACATACACCAAGATGCAATAATCAAAACATTAATAATCCAGTTTGCATGAAGTATATTGAAAATAAGTCCTTTTTTGTAGTTTTTAGACCTAAAAATGGAGGTGCATCATGACAAACACTTGGCCATTAAAGGGTTAAAATAAAAGAAAGTCATGAATATTTGATATGTATGATTAGGACTGATGCTGGTCTAAAAAATATTTTTAAAAAATTCAAAAAAAATAATCATTTATAAGATTTTTATAGCTTGATATGTTCATACACACATTTATGTGTCGAAGGGTACTTTACGTAAGTATTCTGGTTTAGGTGTGAATTCCAAAAAGGACTGCATGGCTTTTTCAGCCACTAAACCTGCACAAATAAGACAAGAACAAATCTTTGAGCAGCTCAAGTAGAGCTGTAACAACGAATCAATAAAATTTGATTATTAAGAGTTGGCAACAAACTTCATTATCAATTTGTTGTGTCGCGCGACTATCAGGCCACTCAATAAGTCACAGAGCAGAGGTAGAGGAAAGACTATCGGAGAGACCCCTAACGTTTGAACAAAGGGAGTGAGAGAGAGTGAGTACGTGTGTGTGTCTGTGTAGTGTAGATAACAAGTTCTGATGTTCAAACAAATCCTGTTAAGTTTTCTGATTCGTATCTTTTCTGATTCATATCGTCTTTATTTATTTTATCAATTTATAAATTGTTTATTGTTTTGACAGCTCAGGTCATTTTAACCCTCTGAGGACAGATTGGGCGGATCCGCCCAAAAAGTCTAAAGTTCTACATATCTGTGAATATCTCAGAAACGGTTTATGATAGAGAGATGTGGTTTTCCTGAGATTCCACTGAAGACAGACATATTATAGCCAATCAATGTGGGGGGAGGGACAACAGACAGTACGTTTACATGCAGCAAGAAATTCGAATTTCTGATCGTATCAGACTTAGTTCGGACTTTTCAAAGTGCTTGTAAACACCTTAGTCCGATCTACTTCGGACCTATTTCATACCACATCAGACATCTCAAAATCGGATAAGAACACCTAGATAATTCGTTCATAGTCGGATAATTAACGCCATGTATACTCAGCAATCGGATCTGAAGTGGATTTTGCCTTCTGCGCATGCAAGACATTTTCCGCTGGGGCTTTCACCCGGAAGCCAAAAGATCCGTTGTTCTTTTAAATGCATTATTAGGACGAAAAAAATTCACGAAAAGTACGCAGCTGTAGCATCGTCAATCTCCTCGTATGTAATCTTTGTTCGAATGCCTTCAGATAGTTTGTTGTCGCTGATAAGTAGAGGTCAACTGAAAGTGGATCTTTGTTGAGAGGGCTACAGCGACACCTAGCGTAATGGAGTCAGCCATGCTCCGGCCGTTTATCTGATTCTCTGAACGGCATGTATACTCAGACAAGTGATCCGGTCTCATGCATGTCATTATCTGATACGATCAGAAATTCGAATTTCTTGCTGCATGTAAATGTACTGAGAGAGAGAGAGCTGTGTCCGTAGAACAGAGTGCAGGGGGCAGGGAGCACACAGAGCAGAGTGACAGAGGGCCCAGTGTGACTGCAGAGTGACAGAATAACTTCATGAATACTATTTCTATTAAATGACAGGTTCAACTTTCTGGAGGCTCTTTGCTTTGATAAGTGGCATGCCTGAGGAAGATGAGGCAAAAACGTATGGGACCTTTTGTATTGAAAGAGCATTATTTTATTGTTCTTCACATATTTGGTTGAAAAACTGCATATGTATGTCAGGCAAAGGGATTGAAAAACAATATTTTCATTCAAAAACTCTTAATTAATACTGTTTAAGGTATGACTGAGTAAAAAATGACAAAAATCTACTTTTCATTTCATTTCATTCATACTTCCTTTGTAAGCACAATGCATGCACATACATTAAGTACTATTTATAAGCCCACATGTTAAAGAAGAAAAAACAAACTGAAAGTAGCTTAGCCCCTAAAATATACATCTTTTTGTGCACCTTATTTTAAAAAAGCCTATATATTTGACAGATGTAAAACATACGTGTGTATGTTTTTGTGTTAGTTAGTTAGTTAGTTTTTTTTTTTTTTTTTAATTATTACTTCAACAGCTCAGGGATGTTCAAAAGAGCAACCTGTCACTGTCACTGCACTGTCAGTTCTGTTTTTGAAAAGGGTTGGAAATTTTTTTTATCCGATTCATCGATTAATCAAAAAAATAATTAATCGATAGATTAATCGATTATTGAAATAATTGTTAGTTGCAGCCCTAACCTCAAGTGAAGTGAAATGCACTCCTAACTGCACTGCCAAGCAAACATCATCTCGGTGCTATAGCCCTGTTTGCATGTATTTAAATTAGGCTATACGTATACATTTGACACAAGAATTCAACTCAACTCAACTTTATTTATAAAGCCCTTTAAAGACAGCCACGGCTGACACAAAGTGCTATACATGAAATAAAACCTGAAATAAAAGACATAAAACATGAGACAATATAAAAACAATAATAAATGATAAACAGTATTAAAACAGAAACAGAAACAGGGTCTCATGCAGGGTTAAAAGCCAAAGAATAAAAATGGAAGGGGCTTGTCTAATGTGTAAAGGGAGGTCATTCCATAGTTTAGGACCGCCAACGGAAAAGGCTCTATCCCCTCTGAGCCTCCATTTAGCCCTTGGTACCTCCAGGAGCAGCTGGTCAGCTGACCTGAGGCACTGGGCCGGAGTGTATGTATGGACCTCGGAGAGGTAAGGCAGGACGAGACCGTTTAAAGATTTAAAAACAAATAAAAGAATCTTGAAATGGACTCTAAAATGCACAGGCAGCCAGTGAAGAGAGGCTGAAATGGGAGTAATGTGCCCCCTCTTACGTGTTCCAGTTAGGAGGCGAGCGGCAGCATTTTGAACTAACTGGAGATGTGCGAGGGAGGACTGGCTGACTCCAAGATAAAGTGCGTTACAGTAATCCAGCTGTGACGTAATGAAGGCATGGATTACTGTTTCAAAGTGCTTGTGCAATGAAAGGCTTCACCTTTGCCAGCTGCCTAAGATGAAAAAAAGCTGGACTTTACTATTGTACCAATTTGCCGGTCGAGTTTAAAATCACTGTCCATCTTAAAACCCAAGTTTGTGACTGTTTGATTCCTGAAAAGAGATACCATGCTTTCTCAGGATGGAACCCAGGGGCAGCAGATACAATGAGAAAAGCAGGGACCCTAAAATTGAACCCTGTGGAACCCCATAGGACAGCGGAGCAGAGTGGGACTCAGAACCACCAAGGCTTACACACATGGTCCTGTTTGCCAGGTAGGATGAAGAATGGCTAAATTCACAAACACCAGCGCTGTTGGCCACACTGGTTGGTGAAAATTAGAGTTCGTAGTAACTGAAGGGCAAGTACAAGGGGTGTCAAGCCTTAGCAGTAATTTGTAGCCATGACAGTACATCATATGGCAGCAAAGACTGTACAATACCTGATATTCACTTTGAAGCAATGCACCTGTAAAACAACATAAAGCATACTGATGTAAGTAATGCAGATATAAAATAGCTGCAACATCATCAGCACAATATCTTCTGTGACTCAGACCTTGAGACGGGGCAGGTGTGTTTGCACTGATGTGCAACGTGCTGTCAGCAGCTCCAATGCATTCTCTGTGAACTCATCCCCAAGCATCTTTATTTAGCTTTCAAGGTAAAATATAAGACTATGCAGTGTCATCTGTGGTCAGGCTTAAGATGTTAACTTGACAATGCTTTCATCTAGGACAAAGTATTGAAAAAAACATTAGCTCAATTACAATATGAGTTGAATATCTGTGGTGCCTAGAATATATGGCTCCCAATATTTGTGGTGGTCCCAAAATTTTCTGTGGAACTTCACCTTCAAGCAAAAATGTAAGCACGTTCATGCTCCCCAAAGGATGAACCCTGTCCATTTCTGATGCTCGATGAGCTTTTCTTTGCACTGTTAAGGTATCAAGTCTGAACCATCATCCTCTTTATTGTGGATATTCTTTCTTATCCTACTCCTCTCTTGGGGATCACGAGGCACCACAGCAGCTACCTTTCCAGTTGTTCCACCTTTACTGCAGAATTTCCACTTCCACAAAAGATTGCATCACACGAGTTACATCATGTGATAGGTACGGCAGTAGCTACTACTGATGTCCCTGAGGTCTGGACATCACTAACTTTTACCACAGGCTACTTTTTTCAGGTATTTTTTTTTTCATGAATAAAGGGTTAATAAAGTTTTTTGTTTTGGTTTTTTGTTTTGTTCTGTTTTTTTAAATAACATATTACAATGGAGTGTGATCTATTTAGCTACTATTTGGTTGGAGTTTCTTCAGTACAACACGCAATAATGACAAAGAAAAGAGATTCAGCTTGTAAGAGAAGGCAGAAGAGATGCAAAGGCAGATGATAGAGAGCACAAATTTGAAAGAATTTTAAGATGTAACTGCAGACTACAGGGAAACCCGTCAGTTTCTGTCCACAACCTACACAGCCGTCAAGAGATCTCTGTTTAAAATGTGTCCTGGCTACGGCCCTTTCATTTCCACACGTGGCATTGACTGAGCACATCGATAATATCAGACAGGGGATCCGGCGCTCCAGCAAAGAGGTTTTTCCACTCATTTGAGCAGGGGTCGTCCATTTCAGCACTGGCGGTCCACACCGCAGGGGTGTCAGCGAAAAACTGTGCCGGCATGCAGGGGAAAGGTTGGTCCAGATCCAACTTTTGTGAAAAAAGAGCCCGACGTCACACTCCGCAAACCAATCAGATACTCAGATCAGCCAAACCTCCACAGACAGCCTGAAATGTCTCTGAAGCAGAGACTATCCAGATGGATTCACGGACTAAACTCTGATAATCTACCTGTGTGTGTGTTCTCACTTTGTTTATTTCATGTATCAGCTTCTAAGTCTGAGTCCGACTTGCAATTTATGCCACAAAACTGATTGACTTTGGTGGAGGAACTTGGCTGTTGTTTGCTTGTGGTCTTAATCTGCATTACTGATTTTAATGAATCACTTGATGAGCTTTCCTCTCTCTCTCTCTCTCTTCTTCAGCCGTGCACCAATGTATACAATGACAGTGAAACTGCACTCTTTTCTGATATTTCAGTAGCTTTAACTCATCAATGTGTAAACATTCACATTCAGTATTTCATTAATTGTGTGCAGTTCATCAAGAACATGAGCAATCACAAGACTACAGTACAGAGAGTACTACAGAGAAAGGGAGAGGCAGAAAGGATGCCATGAGGACAGACAGTGTTACTCTACAGGTTTATCAGTTACGAGTCTGAACTACACGGCAGACGCTCTGACAGGAAGTGTTTTGTATGAACACTCACTGTGATAATCTAGTCCTGGGTCGTGTCACCTTTCTCACCTCACTCTCTCTTCCTCTCATCAGTGGGGTCAGCCTCACAGAGTAACAAATATGTGGCACAGCAACAACAACTACATACTGTCTATATTGAAGAAGTGGATCAGATGATTGATTGGGAAATGTTACTAAGCTGGTCTCTCTCTCTCTCTCTCTCTCTCTCCCTCTCTCTCTCTCTCTCTCTCTCTCTCAGAGTGTCACCTCTTATTATGGTCACAGAAATTACCATGACAGAAATCTACACAAACAAGCAAACCGGGATGGCTACAAGTTCCCTGGTTTTAACAAGCACTCTTCACAATGTGCATCTGACAGCTTTAGAAGTTATCTGTGTGTTTGTGTGTGTGTGTGTGTGTGTGTGTGTGTGTGTGTGTGTGTGTTCATTATACCATTTGCTGGGACTGTCATTACTTATTGATGGTGCTTCTGTTTAAAATGCAGCATCACAGCAGTAGGTGGCACAATACTGTCATAAACACACACCCACACCCACACACACAGCCCCACACACACACACAATTGTTCTTTCCAGAGTTGGGTTAAAGGAAATCCGCAAGAGGCCATGTTTTCAGCCTCCCTGTTCCTGTCACTGTCCTCTGTCTCTCTAATGTCTCTCTTTCACTCTTTCCTCTCATTCTCTCTATCTTTGCCTTCATCTCTCACTTTATCTCTCTCTGTTGCTCCATCCCTCTGCTTCTTGTTCTGTCCTCCTCTTTCTCATTGTAAAGCTCAAACTCACATGGTTTATTTGAGTAATATTGACAGAGCTGTGTGAGAAAGATGTCCTCAATGTGAGATCTCCGATGCCTTTTCTTCAGAACAATGTCTCAGTGACAGTTTCCAACAAAGCATTTACATAACTAAGTAAAGTGTATCAAACAGACCAATGCTGACATGTGCAATGCACCACACACACACACACACACACACACACACACACACACACACACACACACCGAGCAGGCCTCACATAAATTGCACAGGAGGAACACACACATCCTTCTTGCTTCACGTTTTGTTTTCACTGCTTCACAAGAAGAAGGCACTGATCAGTCTGTGATGTTGAGATGTCATTTTTGCACCCACAGGGCATCAAAATTCTTCTCTATTGTTATGTTATGTTTATGTTATGTTATGTACATGACATCAATGTATGAACTGCCTTCTAAACAGTTTGCATTTCATTATTATCATTTAAAGCTGCCCCGTGAGCAAGGTTTGAATGAGTGAGCCTGATTAGTTTGTATCACATGTATGTTCACAAGGACACACCACCATCCGTATTGCTGCTGACTGTTTCATCTCCTCATACCATCAACTCCTTTGAAAGAACAGATTCATTTAAGCATAGAGATAATCCAAAGAAACCCTAAAGATACCTGAACACACAAGTTTGAACCCGAACACAACAAAGACCTCTGAACTGAAGCTCTACTAACAACCTCTTTCAAAGTATGAGGCCTCCTTTTTGTGTTTATTTAGTTTATTACATTCACTTATGTTCAAAAGGTTCTGCAATCATTTTCAGCTAGCAGAACCTCAATGCTCCTTGACAGTGATTCATCTGCAAGAGCAATGAAATCACCTTCCAACCTCCAAAGAGACCCTATGGTGCACAGGGTGCACAGGAAGTCCTGTCCACATTGGCGATACAAAATGTTGCTGATGTAACTGGTAAAAATGAAAAAGACAATCTGAGCAGACAATGAGCATTTCTGAATTCATACATAATTATTCCCACATACAGACAGACATACCAGCAAATACATTATACACCACATTATACATATGTGTGCACAAGGGATTCCTTACACTGTCAGAGCCTTTGGCACCCATGCCTACATATCAGATCATTATTCATTATAAAGCTCCTCCAAGCAAATTCACCACTACTGAAATCTCTGGTGCTACTACTGTACCTTCACTACCTTTGGACATGTACCACTGCAATGATGCACAGACCAAACACAGATCAGTTCTGTGACCAAACACAGAAGTGATCTCTTTGTTTTCTTTCAAAACACATTAAATATGTTGGAAAACAGTTGCTGAAAATGTGAAAATACTTGAACGATATATTAGTGAAATGTGGAGTTAGAGGTTTAAACAGTTTTTGAAAGTTTTTTGAAAAAGATCTGAAGTGTGTCAGTCACCTCCCTGGGCTGCAGGTGAGCCGTGTTGCTGGTGTTTTTTTCAAAACCAACCCCAAAGTGCGATGTTTCACTGAGGTACATGGCATACTGAGACAGACAGACAGACAAAAAACAGAGACGACAAACAGACAGAGAGAGTGGGCATGGCTTCAGCGGCTGGACACGCCCCCACAGTCATGGAGCTGAGAATTCATTTTTACCTGATTTTGACACCTAATTTCATAAACTTGTTGATATTTTTAATCATGCAAATTTGGCTGGGTGGTTACACTTTCTTCTTTGGTCAGACAAACTCAGAACACATGTTTATTTTTACTTTAAATGATCATTTCTGCCCTTGAACTGCTGCTATTGTTTAGCTGCATAAAAAATATTATGTATTCAGAGAGTACTCAGAGTCCTGTCTAACATCAGCCCAACCAAAACACATTCCTGTTTTGTCATGACACTGTTTTCAGGTCAGTACAGAAGCCTCAGTATCTGTTCTGAATATATATATGAATTTGCACCAGTTACACCAAGACAAATTCCTTGTAAGTGAAAACCTACTTGGCAATAAATCTGATGCTGATTGGCTACATTTGATTCTGATTTGACATGCATATGCACAGTGTCTGGGTTTACATGTGTTCATATGACAAAATGATTGTTGTTCACCGGTTTGTCACAATTAAAGATAATACGACTATTATGAGCAGCACTTTAGTTGAATCAGACCAAAACCAAAGAATTTTATGAATTCATTGGAGTAGCAATTTATACGCCGTTAGTTCCTGTAGAATGACTCCAATGATGGAAAACATGAGCTATCTAGAAATTCAGGTTGTGTCCATGTTACTCACACAATGAAAATGTTGACCATCCCTCCTAGTGTGTATCCAGATAGACATCGTGGTGCATTGTCTGTTTTTATATTACACTCTCTCCAGGTAAGCCTCTGATTTGCACTGTAATCCTCTACTTGGCATGGCAGGCAGGCCGGCTACCTGCCTCTGTGCTTTTGTGTGTACATGTCTGGTGGAGACTTTTTGTTTCTCTGGTTGTATATATGAGAGTGTGTCAATGTGCCATTATGCATGTGTGAACACAAGGAAGACGCTCTGTGCGATTGTGTGTGTTTGTGTGTGTGTGTGTGTGTGTGTGTACAGACATGCTAGGCTGCATTTCATCTCAGGGCTTAGGGCTCATCTTGGAATAGCAGGGACCCAGGTGTTATTTAGAATTAAGGCAGACACATACACAGACACACACACAATAGTGAACACTGATTATACGACTATCATCCTGTCTGTGCACAGACAAACACTCATACACACAGCTTGTGGTTCTGCACAGGACAGTGGTTGCTGGTGTATCCTTTAATAGAATAGCAAGTAAAGCCAGCAGCATGCCAGAGGACAGCTGGCAAATTTACCACTTCACAAGTGTTCTCTCTCTCTCTCTCTCTCTCTCTCTCTCTGACTGATGCAGTGCTCCAGGGGCCAGCAGGTCAGCAAGTCCAACAATGTCAATCCGTAGAGCAGAAAAATTAGTTTCAGCTCTCGTCACATTCTGGTTTTATTTTCATGTCTAAAAACAAACGAACAGGAAAAGCCAGTCTCCACAGAGAGCATGTCAGCACTGTTCTGTCATCACACACATCTGACAGAGCAGACACACTCATTACACTGATGTTATACACACGTATCTCACAACGACCTCCATCCACAATGACCCCTTTCCACAATGACCCCATCCACAACGACCCCCGTCCACACCTCCACTCTGGTCACTTCAATGGCCCATTTGACCTTTGAACAGGCCATTGGATGGAGGGGTGTGTCTATGAGTCACATGTCCCTCATGGTGTTAACAACCCCACAGAGGTAGATACCTGAACTTCCCACCAGTCATTTAGAAGTGAAGGAAACGCTTTGCTGAGAGGAGAAACTATGCTTGCAAGACATAGAAACACATACATGTACCCAAAGTATCAAACAAAGACATGTTGATTAAAAAGCTCATGGACAGCTGATCTGACTATCCAATAAATACACTTGGATAAGTGGCTGATATTTTTCTAGCTGACATTTATTCTATTGTTTTTTTCTTTTTTTGTCTGTCCGGGGTCTAAATCTGGAAAGGTTCTATAACATTTAAAGAGCACATTCATGCTCCCGGATGATGAATCATTTGACTTTCAAAACAATCCTATTAGCACTCCTGACAGGCCAAAATGCCATATTTTGTGCAGAATATTTCTAATGACCTAGCAGTCCATTAATCGGTACAGATATGTAGAGCTACAACATCAAAACAGTCAAAGATAATACATATGATAATAGTATGATAATCAATTTATTACCTCCTATGAGAACGATCATGAAATATCAGAGGAAAAAGACTAGTTCCAGATTGTTATGGATTTTTTTACACAGGGTCACGTGTAGGCCTTGAGGTCCTCTGCAGTATTAGTTGTTTGGCTTTGACTGGCAACAGTAGGTGCCAGTCAAAGCCAAACAACCAGGGTCAACCAGGGTTGACAACCAGGGTCAAAGAAATCTAGTGCTGCCTGCTTAGACATAATAGATAGCTTGCCATTGACATTCCAATCTGCATAAACAGACATCTGTGTCCCCAGACTAGAATATGTTAACAAAAAACATTCTCTTTAACTGTCAGGATACATTTGGTATGTTGGGAGTGTCATCTGACTTAATTATCATGTGTGTTTTTGTTGGTCATTCACAGAACAAGTAATATTACCTCCAGGCATAATTACTGTATTAGACATTGATTTTTTTTAGGCCGTAGTTTTTTTGTTTTTTTTTTTCTCAAGCAGATCACATGCTTATAATCATGCCACATGCAGCTCGCATACAATACAAAGCAGTTCTTTTTATTTTTGTATTTTTTGTGTTGATATGATTTTTACAGGAGGTAATGGGGCAAAGATAGGGGGACCAAAACTAAATTGAAAAAAAGGAAATAAGACAGCAAGAGAAGCAGAGAAGTACTGAGAAGAACACAGAACAAAGAGATAGAAATGGAGGACAACAGAACGGAAAAGAGGGAATGCAGTCTATGAGGGGTTGGACTCTAATCAGAAATACTTTGCTTTCTTTCAGATGTCCACTCAGTGCTAAATGACAAAAGCACTCCCATCCGTGCAATTGGCTGAAATGAATCATCTGGGGCGAGACGGTTCACTTTTTCAGGGCTTTTGCCAAGAGGCTCTTTAATGAGCTCTGCACACACAAACACACACACAGGGTCTCGTTTTAAGGGCTAGACTAGAGTCCCGTGTTCTAATCAACTATTTCCCTCACGGGGGACGATATGTTTCACACTAAGAACTTGAACATGGAACACTCACAGACTATTATAAGCTTGCTGTCAGAGGTCGTGTTTCTTTCTGTTCTGACATATTTAACAGCATTTGGTTTCCAAAAACATCTCATTCACCACAACATTTAAAGAAAGAATGCACAGATAATGTATCTGTGAAGATATGGAGAGGAAAGATGAACAGAGAAACCCACTGTGGGGTCACTTTTCATGTCAACACCACATGAAGCAGATTTTTACCTCCTGGCTGCCACTGGCTTCTCCTGTGACATCAGCTGCTACTGGCTGATAGTCAGTATTAACTTGCTTGTCCTTCATCCTCCACTGCATCAATCCCTCCTTTTCACCTTGTTTATCATCACAGTTACTGGACTTTCTAAAATTCTTCGGACAAAAAACAGCTAGACATCAAGGTCATGCCTGTAGGATCAAAGACAGACTACTAGACAATAACCAATTAATATGCACACTCACCACCAACTGGACCTGGCAGGTCAGACACACTACAGGTGGTCTACAGGTGGTTATTGACAAGGTTGCCTGTGAAGTACTTAACGTCACAGTAAATGGCCCTCAGTGTTAATCTGTTAATCCGTCATTGTTCAAAAAATCCATTCAATGATGGAAGATATTCTGTTAATGTGACCTCAGCTCGCTGCTTTATATTTCGGAGTTTAAACTACACAAGCTATTATGTGAAACTACTCTGATATTGATGGCAACATTTTCATTGAGACTTCTACAGAAAGTTCAACAAAAAAGTTTGACAAAAACAGCACAGCACAGGAGACCCTAGGTTTTATTCAATTTAAGTTGGTGGTGTTAAACTGAACGTAGGTGTGAATGTGAGTGTGAATGTGTCTGCCCTGTGATGAACTGATGATTTGTCAAGGGTGTACCACGCCCAATGCCAGCTGGGACAGGCTCCAGCACTCAATCGATTTCCAAGGACGAGCTCTGACACCCTATGAAAGAAACTGATTT
The DNA here is from genome assembly GCA_028641955.1 of Protonibea diacanthus. Taxonomy (NCBI): domain Eukaryota; kingdom Metazoa; phylum Chordata; class Actinopteri; family Sciaenidae; genus Protonibea; species Protonibea diacanthus. The sequence goes on along the minus strand of CM053977.1, from coordinate 28,985,561 downwards.
GGTCATGACCACATAAAACAATGGAAAACCTGAGTGGCTTATGAATGGCGTGTATCGTACTGACCACCACTACTGGAATGTCTGCATTTTCTTCAAAATCATTCACTGTGTCCGGCAGGAAAATTCTGTGAGCATGTTTCCCATTTCAGCACAATCCCAACACACTTATTAAATGCACATAACATAACAAACTGCCCTATGTCAAATACATGTAACAGGATATAGAGTAGTATGTAACTTATAACAAAGTGACTGGTGAAGCTTGGCTGTGGGACAATTTTGACTGTTTTCTGTCAGGTTTCTTACTGTTGGACAAGTCAACTATTCTACATTTAAATTTCCATTTAATCATCCATAATGAGTCATAAACTGAAAATCTCCTTTGTCCCTGGAGATCATAAAAAACAAAATATGACTATTGTCAAGTGAGCAAGTAGAAACAACAGCATTATTAATCCACATACCCACCTACCCATCATCACTTTAAAATAAACAGTAAATACAACACCATATTTCTGTTTCAGCTGCTTGTTGCCTGTTTGATTTACCTTGATTAAAAAAACGTATCTTCATGAGGATTTGAGACTTTTATTTTACTTACTGATGGTACTGCTCAAACATGCCAATATGGGGGTGGACAGATTTTTTTTAAATGTGCTTTGGTCCAATGTGGAAATAAATCTGACAGGACTCACATGTGCCACAGGACTTAGACCATTCACAACAAGTTAGGGATATCTGGCTTTTGGTGGTACACCCACCACTTTTGTTTCAATAAATTGTTTGAGATGACGAAATTGTGGCAACCCCTGCTGTTGATTCAGTGGCCTTCCGGTGGGATTTTGGTCTGTGGGCTGGGCTTGGTAATTGGGGCACCTGGGCCCAGTGCCCTGAGATTATATAAACCGACAACTCATTCATTCACTCTCTCTCTCTCTCCCCAGCAGACATCCTCGGAGTGGTGTGGCAGCCGCCGCCGCCAGTTAACCCTTTTCTTTCCTTTTTTAGTTAGATGCACTTGACAACATACATTCACCACATTTTACACTCATGCACATCCTACACCACTGATAGTGCTGACTTCCACATCCCATCTGAAACATTTTGTTCTATTTTCCGTTGCTTTATGTTGAATAAACAAATATGTTAACCTTCTAAACAGTGCAGCTCCGGTCTTTGTCATGGCCAGGTTGTGACGAAATTACCATTGCATGCTTCTAGTTAAATGCCCTACTTTCATGATATAACATGACTGTAGCATGAACTTTTTCCATGTTCCATAAATTTTACCCAAAAGCTGAATATCCCTAACTTTTTGTGAACGGTGTAATTATGAAGAATACATGCCATAGCACATTTATCCCATTTGTAGTGAAAGGAGATGTGCCAGATTGCCTACAGGTTCATCCCATTGCCTCTGACCGTCCAGCCCCACAGCCCAAACTCCAGCTATTTAACTGTCCACTGCAGAGGGTGATCTGATGGCACTCGTACAGTAAGTTTTGTCATGTGTGTATGTTGTTTCATATAACAAAGATAAGAAAATAAGAAAACAAAAAGACTGATTCATATCACATTATATCTGTTAAGCCTTAGTTTGATATATATATTTTTTTTTTTTTTACTTGAGTGTATGACTGCATAAGTCTCTGGTCTATGTGAGTGTAATTCATTTCTCTAGGCTAAATTGGGTGATTACAATTATTACTTTACCTATTCCTCAAATTTAATCCCAAACCGGAGTGACCACGTCAGTGTATTTTCCCTCAGACCATTATTCATTTGTTTTTTCTGCAGCATCTAATGCTACTTTGTGAGGAGAAACCATCTTTACAGATAATCCTGACGCCAGTTGTACTGCCTGACTGGAAATGAATCACACAATTTCATTTTCTGCTAAACCTGCTGAAGGCCACGTGCTGGTTGGTTTTATGTTTTGTGATGCAGAAAACATTTCCCAGTGTGTTGCCTGCTTGTTTGGTGGACCTTGTTAGTGTCTCAGGTTGTGCTACATCCATGTTTCAAGTAGCTGATGAGATGAGGCTCACTTTCTCTGAGGGTGCACAGCTTTATTTTGCAGCCATGCCTGATTCTGTATTGATGAGCATTAGTGAGCTTCATCATCAGAAATAACCAGTTTGCATTCAAGGCCTACCATCTCACCTTTACCTGTATTCATATGTGTTATCATACAATTTGGAAGATACTTAAATGCCCTTGTCACTGTGTACGTTTAAGTCTGTCTAAAAGGTTTTATAGGGGACTACATCATGCAGTTTTGCTCTATCTGAATGCTATCTGATCACCCAGGGTGAATGTTTTGTCAGTTGGGAGTCTGTCTAAGAGTCCTAATGAGAAGCTTGGCTTGGCTCTGATTGGAGCCACTGCTTTGAGAAATAACAAGGTCACTTTTGGCTGCCATCACTCAAATAAACCACTTTCCTGATGACCGGATTGGACACCGGCTGCTTCAGCTTGATTGCCGGTGTTCAAATCCCTCCTTGGTAATGCCATCTGCAGCCTTCCTTATTTTTATTTATTAATTAATTTATTTATTTTGTTATTGACCTGTTGGTAGCAGCCCCTCGAGATGTCACTCTGTCCAACACATTTTGCGATGAACATTAAGCCCCATGATCTTTGGTACCACCAGCAACCAATATTTTATACTTGTCCAATGATGTCCTTTGAACAAGTGCTGTAAATATTCATGGTCCCAGAGGATGACCTGAATATCTTTAGTAACCTGCTGACCTTTCTGTGCCATTTTGGGTGAAAATTACTATTACTAATTTTACAAAACAATTAAATGTACCCATTTTCCAATGTAAACACTCACATTAATAGTGATTAATGAAAATATCAATCTCAAAGATTCAATTCAAATCTGTATTAAGCTTTCCGTGAAACTTCCAGACACGTCTCTGTCATGCTGCAGATGCGACTCTGTTTTGGTCCGTCCTGCACGCGACATCAAACCCCACCGGGAGCGTTTCAGAAGCATTTAGCCCACCAGATTTTGTTTACTTGCTCAGATTTGGTCATTTTTCTGGTTTATGTTCTTCTGAATATGCTTCTACATATGTAAATATGCTACATAGTTAATTAGTGTCACTTGTCTGTTTTTACGACCTGCAGTTTGTGCTGGGCATTTTATTTTGAAAATCCACTGGATTCTCTATGCTGTCTCTGGCTTCCTGTCAGCTCAAGGTGCTCTGTGTAAATTGACATGGGCTGCTCACGGCATCCATCAAAAATAGAACAACCGCGTAGTCAACACCGAGCCAAATGGAGGCGTGGTTCTGAGACACTTCTGAACGGGACCAAGGATTTGGGGGGTTAGATAGATTAGACTTTTCACTCTGTTAGTCTTGGACAGTGTTCTTACAGTAACCATAGACATTAGCAGGACAGCAACCCAAAGTCACATTTTGGCTGTTTGTCATTTCAAGTCAATGTCAGCAGCTAAAACTGAGCAGTTACTAATGACACGAGTACTTCCTACAATGCACTTTGCTAACAGAGGGTCAAGGGTCAATGAGACATTGGTGTGTATGTGTGTCTGTATGTATCTTTGTGCAGGTGTGTGGGTGCACACTGAGAAACTTTAGCCCTGCTGATGCAGCAACAGCTGGGTGAGTTGAGATATGAGTCATCCTGCTAAAGGGTCTATAATTGCTGATTATTATAGCACATATAGGGGGGCTGTGTTTGTGTTAGGGTATGTATTTGCTGTTATGTTTATGTCTCTTTTGTTAGGGTTAGGGTCTTAGTATATACTGTTCTGCACAATATATACCTATGTGAGAGAGCACAAACTGTACACATTGTGTGTGTAGCAGTGTGAGTACAGAGTTATTGCTGGTATAAATCAAGGCCTTTAATTGGTCAGGAGCTATAACCACAGCAGGAGGTCCCGCCTCAGACTGCTGCTAATTGGCCACCTGCCGCGTAGCTCGATGCACCGTTAGTCCAAACTAGGAGTCACACCAGAGCATCAACAGGTGTGGATGTTATTGTGTTATAAAAGTGTCTTTTTCTCTGCCTATCCCTTTATGTATACACTGTGTATCCTTGTTTCACCTTGTGCACGTATCATGCCTGCAGGTGTGTTCTTAACACAAGTTAATTAAAAGATTATTTACTACACAAAGTGTGTTGTAAATAACCTTGATTTCTTGGGTTTGTTTCCTCCCATAGAGCTCAGACAGACAGCGTCAGATTAACTTTGTACTGAGTGTAAACGAACTGATGTGTGTTTTTGTGCAAATCTGAATCCTCAGACAAACCAAATGATGAATAACCTTTGTGCCGCCCTCAATATATGTGCTGAATATATCTTGGCATTAAGTTAAATGCCTTCTTCTCATCAAAACTCTGAAGACAGTCATCAGCTTATCCACAGGTTTACTGACTTGAAAAAGGGTGAAACTGAGAACACATAAACATGGCATAATCAGACAAATTGCTACTGTACACCTCCGTACAGTACCACTGTACATACACTGTAAACATTTTATCATGAATTAAATCACTTCACTTTTAAACCTTTTTAACTCACTAATGTTTACATCTGTATTGTGTATTTATTGTTTTTAAACTATTGCTCTAATTAACCATAACTTATTTTTACTATGTTATCGATCTTACTATAGTATGAACTCCTGACTATTGACTATACACATAGCATATGTTGAATGAAATCAGTAACGACTAGCTTAGTAGCCGTTTTACCTCATGAAAATTAACTGAGAATCAGCATTTTCCTCAAACTTCATGAACAACCTTTCGTAGTGACAAATAATGAACTGTAATTAAACATAAGGATATACAACGATACAGCATGAGATGATACAAGACAGCATGCAGCGTTGTTCTCTGTGTTACCTCCTGCAGACCTAAAAACATGGCTTCCTGAAGCTACCTCCTGAGTCTCTAGAAGGAGACCACTGCCTACTAGTGGCAGTATTATGAACTTACTCCTAGAACTATTGAACAAACCTATAGTACCAGAACAACCTTTCTAAATGACTAACTCAAAGGGCTTCTCAAACATTAGGGATAATAATGACTAGGGCTGTAACGATTAGTTGACGTAATCGATTACGTTAAAATTTTGCATCAACGCATCGTATTATTAAACCCCACTGTATGATCACGTAGTGTTGAATAAAATATTTTTCAAAAAATTCAGCTGGAGCAAATCTCATTAATACCGCTACAATACACACTTAATACACACTACAGGAAATGTACTAGGGGAAGACCGGCACGGTACCAGAAGATGGGTTAAAAGTCTGTCAAGCTGAGCTGTCATATCATGGCAGCACTACAGCAATGCATGAGCATGTCAAACACAATCTTTTATTTTCGATTAAAATAAATTACAAGTTATTTCAGTGAGTTATCGGGCACAAAGCCACTTCTGTACTAATTAGTAACATATCTTTGCTGATGGCGGAGACCTCTTATCTCCCAAACCGTTTTATCGGTCAAATTTGGTCATAAACGTACGTCTTTATATTAGCCTACCAACCTACAAGCAAATCAAACCCAAATGGATACAAAGACATATTCATTCATTAGTCTGCAACTAAAATAGTATTTATTAAAACACAAAATGTGAAGCGCTGCAGTTGTTGTGAGTTCATGCTCCCCTCAGACAAGAGGTGCAGTGGAGATATACAGATCAGGTGACTCTTTGAATACTTTCATTTGTTAATTATGTGCACAGACTTACAAAATAATCATTAGTTGCAGCTAGGGATGTAAGGATGCATCGTGACGTGATTAAAAATCGGTACAAATGTGTAACGATTTGCACCAGTTCACAGAAAAAATGAATCGTGAATGCGAGAGAAACAGGATATGTTCTTTTTCTTCTTTTTTTTTAATTTAGAAATAGGGTATGTTATCTTAAAAAAAAAGTCACTGGTTGGTGATTCATTTGTTCAACGTCAGACGTCAAGTCATGTGACTTACGTCACTATGTAGGTACAGGGCACAGAACGAGGGAAGACATGGCGACGGTAGGCAACAACTTTGAAATAGAGGATGCCCTGAGCGGTTTTAAATCACTGGTGTGGCGGCATTTTGGATTCCCTATATACACAAATACTACTGGTGAGAAATGGACAGACAAAACCAAAACAGTATGTAGATACTGCAAGAGACTGCTAACATATAGCGGCAACACGAGCAACATGCAGCAGCATATTAGCCGCCACCACAGTGAGAAGCAAAGTAACGTTACGCCATCTCGTGAGTGAAAAATGCCGAGGGGGCAAACCACCCTGACAAGAGGCTTTGCATCTCCTCTCCCCATACATGGATTTTGTTGTTTAAGATGACCATGTAAGTTGCACTTTTTATAAGAGGACACAAACTATTTTACAGAGTTTCTGTAAAGAAAGCACAGATTTTTTTTTCTAAGAATAAAAGATTAAAGTTTTATTGGGTCATAATTTGTCCGTAGCTCATTTTGATTAAGAAAAAAAAAATGTGAGAAAATCGTATTACTACCGATTTGAACCGTATCGAGTCGTGAGTTGAGTGTATCGCTACATCCCTAGTTGCAGCCCTAATAATGACACAGGTAAGACACACATTACCAACTGTCAACCAGACATTTAGATTCAATACTCGACTTAATTACTACACATTCACTGTCAAGAATGCCCTAAATCACATAGTGGTTATCAGGACTTAGGTCAGTGTTAGGGCTTCAGATGGGGGAATGTCAAATCCTTTGGATTTTCCCAGAAAGTCTATCCTGATGCTTTAACATATAAAATCAGTCTAGAGACTTAAGTTATAACCTCTACAGTAAAAAGACTTGATAATCAAAATTGTTGGATTTTATCCCTTGGTCAAAACACCAAGAATTAACCCAAGATGTAAATGTAATCTCTAATTTATTTTACTAAATATTGACTCATTGGCAGGCATCACCGACCTCACATACGACACCTTTAAGCTAAGGGCTACTTATCAGACTGGTTAAAGAAAGTTTGGTTTATCTCAGGAGCTATGAGGTAGACCAGTTTATCCAGCATGTAGCTTGATAAATGCACTTTTAGTAAATATCATGACCTGTGTGAAAGACAAGATTTCAAACTGTTTGTTACAAACTGTTCCAAAGAAAACCCAGCTGAACCAGCTTCTCTCAAACTGACCCCTGAGCGATGAATACAAATATGAATCAAAGTATTTTGAGCTGGACTGACCCTCAAATTGGTGATTCATTCATTGATTAGTCAGTTTAGTTCTGCTCACATATAATTGACTCTGCTACAATAGCTAAAGTATGGGTTGGTTTTGTAAATGAAATCATGAGATTGTAAACTACAGCAATTCCTAGACAGATTTGAATGCTGTACTAAAATATAATACAGATAACTCAAAAGCCGTCTGAATCTTCTATCAGTAAACTATTCTGTGAATACTGAATAATGCCCTGCCTGAATGCACAAGCAGCACGGACAAAGTTAACATCGGGAAAGTGTGAAGAGGAGCCCTGACAAGAGCAACAGAATGTTTAATTGAGCCTGAATCCCTTTAAGAGAAACTAAATTCAATCAGTTTCCAATCCCCGGCTCAGAAAGGTGTATATACCCCCTGATCCAATTACTTATTTACTGCAATCTAATCAGTTAACAAAAGGCCATTCTCACCTTCCCACAGAGCAGCTAATAAAATCTAATCAATCATTTTCGCTGCCTTCATTAAGCATTAATGAATGTTTAAACTGTGATGCGTCTCAAGGCTCCAGTGTGTTTTTTCTCGACTGACCTGTGAGTGCATGTGTTTGCGTGTGTGTGTGTGTGAAACGAGACAACAAAAAAGGTGCCAAAAGAAAGGAAGGAGGGAAGACATCAGAAACACAAACAGGAAGTTTCCTGTCTGCTGTGTTTAAACACGTGTGTTCATGTGTGTGTGTGATGAGCTCAGATCAATGCGTCCAGTCAATTAGTGGTGTAATGATTTAATCAATGCGTCCTCCTTTAGGACCCTCATTACTTCTCAGGCAATTTATGATATCACCATGTATGTGTGTGTGTGTGTGTGTGTGTGTGTGCAGTAAATGTATGATGAAGAAAGAAGTGGAGCAGATCAATGATAGTGTCCTGACATTAACAAGCGAAGGAAAAAAACCCATGCGTGTGTGTGTGTGTGTGTCCTATCAATAGATCTTTGTGGTCATACCAGAAGAAGAGACTGGATGAACAAGTTGTGTGTTACTCTAACTGGTTAAACTGTCCTGTTGTTATTGTGTCCTACAGTAATATGTTCTGTAATGAATTATTATTTCATGACTTAACATCTCCATTAATGTCAGCGTAAATCTGATGTTTTGAATCCTGCTCCACAGTCCTGCTTGTTTCCTGATTCTCAGTGTCTGTCTTCACGCTCATAGTTCAGTCACTAAGCCAAATTAAGCCTGGCCTAACTCTATAGAGTAGTTCAACATTATCTAAACTTAAGTCTTGTCTAATGTAAATGAGTCTGAACTAAACTTAAAGACTGACTGACATTAGCACAGCATCTCCCAGGCTACGTCACAAATGAATGACAGTGTCTGCTGAAGCAAAGAAGCACTGCTTGGTTAACATTTATTTAACCCTCATCATCACGCTCATCATCTGACATCACAGGTTATGGAGGCGTGGGTGAAGGTTATCAGCAGTGCTGTCACCGGTGTGGGAGGTCCTGCTCATTGACAGGCATGCACATGAATCACAGTGACTATATATAGAGCCTATTCTAGATGTAGTCCAGGCTGTTATATGGTAATTGTATTATTGTGATTGGCCCTGTGGAGATGCACATCACGTGTTCCGTCTCTCCTCACCTCTGCAAAGTCAACGTGCTTGAGGAAGTTACTGTGCCATCCAAGAAATAGTGTGGCACATAGATTGTCATTTTTTTGTGTGAGAGCAATGTCGCCACAGGAGCAATTCTATGTGTGTGCAAAAAAACGCTTGCTTCTGTCAAAACTGTATAGTGTTTCCTGAGTGAATATGTGTGTCTTTAACTCTCAGAAAAACACAGCTGGCCAGTAAGAAGCCATCACTTGAATGATGTTCTCAAGGATTTTACGGTCAGTGGGACATTTGAGCATCAAATACAGATAGAAAGGAGAAAAAAGAATCCCGACATCTACCTGAGCAGTTGGACAACTGACATTTTCCTGTTCCATAAAGTGTATGCATGTGTATACAGTATGGGTGGGTGTTGCTCGGTAGGTAGAGCAGGTCGCCTTGCATGGCATCAGTGTATGAATGTGTGTGAATGGGTGAATGAGATATGTAGTGTAAAAGTGCTTTGTGTCTAGAAAGGTGTTATTTAAGTACATTCTATTAACCATTTACAATGTCCATACTGTAAGCAGTCCCCAAGTACATTTGCTTAAGGCAGTGGTTCTCAAACTTAAAATACATGTACCTTCAGTAGCTGAGAAAAAAAAATTATAAGTCATGCTCATGCAAACTACCAACCCCTCAACACTCAATATCACTCAGTTCAGTATGCAAGCAGTCAGCCCAGCTCGGAGTCTGTCTTTCAGCCTTTTGTTTCACCAAGCTCTCACCAACCACTAAAAGTCAGTCTCACATTTACTCTTGTCCTGCAGCTTACAGTCCAGGCTGCCGTTTTAAACAGGAGTTTAAAAAATAACATTTCCAATGTTTTTGTTAGTTTAGTTTCTTTTTGCACCCTTCACTGACCTCTTAGACCTCCAGCTATTGTATCTATTGTGTTCACATGACATGAGTACAGATCTCTCCTCAATTGTCCACCAGGAGAGGCTCACACTTAGTGATGCAATGGAGGGAAACTACTCTTCAACTCTATTCACTGACCTTGTTAGTTTGTGAGTAGTGACTGGCACCTTTATGCCTGATACAAATCTTGGTAAAATAGTACACAGTACTATTAGTAGTATTATAGAACTGACCTTTACAAATAATACCAATCTATCATACCAAAATATGCAGCAAGCTGTTAGTTCCACCTTAAATTCTGCACCTGGAACATTAACAAAGTCTCAGCATGCATTTCACATTTTACAGATCACGAGTAGAGGAGCATCATGCTACACTCCTCCACCAAGTTTCAGAAAACAAGACGCCAGTTTAAGACAACACAAACTGCACATAACTTCCTTGATGGAGGTTAACATTTTGCCATAAAATGGCAAGAGTTTAAGCCCCTGTCTGACATGCCTATCACCACAGAACACTGCTTTCCAAACTATCATGCTGCAGCTTTAAGCTCATAAATCTTTCTCCTAGAGGGGATGGAACTAATTGCCAATGCCCTACAACAGGTGTTCTTGGCTGTTTACAGCATGTTGTCAGAGATAGTGACAATCAACCATTTTAACAGCTTGTGGGAGAGAGAAAATTAATTCACACTCTCCCAAATTTAGCAAATGTAATGTTTTGTTCAGATTTGCTAGTTTCCTATAGCAGGAGTGTTGCTGGGAGGAGACCTGAGGGAAGAGCCTTATGGCAAGTGATGGAGCAGTGAATGGGAGAGGCAGGAGAGGGATGGTTACCAGTCAATCATCATGGTGGTAGTTATAAGACAAACAAGCACCAATATTAAGACAAGTGTTCAGAAAACCATTCCCTTTCCCTTCTCATAGTATTTACTTCAACCTCTTGATGCAATTGTCAATGAACCTTAAAGCAGAGTGGTGATATCTATATACAGACTGATTTTTAAAGACATAATGTTTGACTTGACTAAACTGTGTTTCATTGTTTATGACAACCATCTGCTGAGTTCTATACTATCCAGAGCACCTTCTGAGCTGAAACAAGTTCACAAGGCAAGAGTTCTGATTAGATAGATAAGTCATACATAGAATTAAATACTGAGGTATATAAAATAAAAACAAAAATCACCGACTGGTGCAGTGGCAAGATGATGGTAGTAGTACTGATGATATGATGGTAATGTTATTGTAACTAAACAGTATATAATAATAGTACAGTATATGTAGTATATAATATAATATACCAGTATATAATAATAATAATAATAATAACAACAACAAAATACACATAGAAATGTGTCATATGTGTAAGGTGTGCGTGTATGTGTGTGTGTGTGTGTGTGTGTGTGTGTGTGTGTGTGTATAAACACAAGATATGACATAATGATATATAGTGTAGGTATAATATATACATATAAATACTGTACAAGATGAACATACAATAGATAATATCTTATGAGTATAAGAATATGTAAATATAATGTGCAAAAAGACAAGAATATTGTTTAAAAATTATATATAATATAAATACGGTTAATATTAACACATATCACATACGATATATAGATTATGAATAGTATGTGAAGGACACTCAAAACACTGTAGGTGTTAGGTGGGGTATGTTGTAGTTTTTGCAGTTTGATTGCCTCATCTGCTGTTTTTTAACCTCTACTTCTCTGAGGGTTTGTCTAGTATGTGCACAGAAAACAAAGTGTAAACGTATTCACAGTGAATAGAAATATAAAAGGTGGTAATTGGTAAGGGATAGAACAGTATTATTAAATTATATTAAATTATTAAACAAGCAGATCCAGGTTTAAAATAACTCTACAGCCATTGAGAAGAATGTCTGCAGGAGAAAAAACTTCAAGCCGGACAATGAGGGTTCTGTCTGTTGGCCCTCATACAGGTGGAGCTTAGGTATAGTGAAATACAGTTCAAAGGGCATCTGGTCAGCACAATTTTATAGTCCCGACGACTTTTTCCTAAATCAAACTGTGGATATGAAAAAAGCAGCAGAGAAGAAGGGGTTGTTACAGGTACAGAGCTTTCCGGAGCTGCTTTGGTTGATTTATTGTATTATTCAGCAAGTCTTTCACTTTAGATTCTACCTAAATCTGAATTGTTGTTGGGATTTTTTTAAGTTCAGAGTACTGCACGTCCATGAGCTGCAAACTTCTCATGTATTTTTAAGCTAGTACCATCATGTCTCTAACTCACTGGCACAGCTGATGGAGGATGT
>CM053977.1:27417511-27558547 GCA_028641955.1 Protonibea diacanthus | reverse complement strand
GGTTGCTGTAACATGTCATTAGAGGATGATATAATTGCATGATACCTATTCTGTGTGTTTCAGTTTAAGGAAAGTGATTTTCTGACTTAACAATATTATTTTTAACCAAATAATATGCATGATTTCTTCAGGGGCAGACAGTGATAGGGAGAGAGAGAACTGCAGGATGAAAAGGACTCAAAATATTGAGACCTTTTCACAATGAAGAAAAAAAAGGCTGCAGATAACGGTGATCAAGGTATCAGGCACTGCATCCTGAATCAGTCACACTCAAACTCACATACCACAACCACAATTGGGCAATTAATTTAATCAGAATTACTATTTTAATTTTGTTTTATTACTTTACATCTATTTTAATACTCTTTATTGTTGATGAGTGGAAGTGTGGTTGTTGTTTTCATGAGCTAAGTTGAATCTATCTATCTGTCTATCAACCAAATTGGAAGGAATAGACTAGTAGCCTATAGCAGGGGTTCCCAAACTTTTCCATGCCAAGGCCCCCCAAACAGCATTAGATTCTGGCCAGGGACCCCCTTTGCAGACCCACAGACAATGCTACAAAATATGTAAAGAAGTAAAGAAACCAACTTTTAGAATGTTTTTTTCTTACTTTTATTCACCATTCAATAATTCAACTGTTGACAGATAAGAACAGAACAATGAAATCAAATCTCTCAATTGTGTGTGTGTGTATACAGACAGACACTATTCAATAATTATTACATTTTGTTTAGAATAATATATTATTAACTAACATGTTTTCAACACTGTATTATATTCCTACTGAATAATAAACTTTTCAACAAACTGTTGACAGATAAGAACAGAACAAATGAAATCAAACCTCAATTGTGTGTGTGTGTGTGTGTGTGTGTGTACACAGACAGACAGACAGACATACATGCATATACACACATATACACACACACACACACATATACATACATACATACATACATTACACTAGTGGGAGGGATGGGCTTGGTGGCTCCTACACAGTCTGTCAACCCTGGGCTTAATCTCTGTCAGTGCCATACGCACGTCATTGTCCATGTGTAGACGTGCTCTATGTTTTGTTTTGAGTACCTTTAAAGTTGAAAAGCCAGACTCACACAAGTACGTTGTTGCGAAAGGGAGAAGGCATTTCAGTGCCCTGTCAGCCAAGGTGGGATAGTCCTTTCTTACATGTAACCAGTAGTTAGACAGGGGAAAAGCCTCAAAGTTCAGTTTTAAATCCCCTGAGTTTGTTATCTCAATCAGCTCCTCCTGTGACTTTAAGTCCAGACTAGAAGCGACACTGGGGGCAAAGGGGTTCCTAACCCAGTTTACATGTGTGTTTTCAAGGTCAGGGAAATAGTTTTTGAAATATCCTTGGAGGTGCTCCAGGTGGGACTGGATCAATGGAGAGATGGAGCCCAAATCATCACATGACAGCAGCTCCTGGTGAAGTAGTGGGAACATTTCTGTAACTCCCTCCTGGAGTTTGTTTGACCACAGCACGATCTTTTTGGAAAAAGCACGCACTTTGTCTTGCACCTGCAGTATGTACGTGTCACGTCCTTGCATGCTTTGATTCAGTACATTTAGATGCTGGAGAATGTCTGACATGTATGCAAGTTTGCGGATCCAGATTGCATTGGTGAACCGATCTGCCAGCTGATGCTTTTCAGATAAGAGGAACTCTGCAACCTCCCTCCGCAGCTCATAGACACGGTTTAAAACTGCGCCCTGTGACAGCCAGCGCACGTTCGAGTGAAGCAGCAGCCCCTCAAAACGAGCGCCCAACTCGTTACAAAGCACCGTAAACGGTCTGTGTTTCATGGGACGGGCTTTAATAAAATTCACTACTTGTACAACCTCCTGTAGTACCTGATTCAACTCGTTATCCATCCTTTTTGCGACAAGTGCCTCACGGTGGAGCATGCAGTGTGTGGCCACTACATGCGGGGCTTTATGCTTGATGAGAGCGGTCACTCCACTGACCTTCCCGGTCATTGCCGCGACGCCATCCGTACACACCCCCACACAACGGGACCAGTCCAATCCGTTAGACTTGATGTAATCGTCCAAAACTTGAAAACAGAAATAGATAGAAATAGAAATACTTGAAAGCTCTTCCAGTTCTGACAGCTGTATCAGAGCAGACAAAGGCTATGGCTCACCTGGATGTGGATAACACCAAACACCACAAGGACAGCCAACTGTCACGACCTGAGGCAGTTCTGAGGAACTCAACAGCACGACTCCAATACGGGTAATCAAGAAAAAGATATTTATTGTCCAGAACCAAACAAAAGACGCTCTCAAGGAGGATGCAAAAAACCAAACAAAAGACGCTCTCAAGGAGGATGCAAAAAACAACAAAAGGCGCTCTCAAAAGAGGATCAAAGGACAAGCAGTCTCCGGGCTCTCAATCCAAGGTTTCTGGATGGTCACGCTCGACAAACTCTACCATGAACATGAACAAGACGAACTGACAAAGACAAGGGGATGTGAGGACTATTTATACATGAGGGGAATGCAAACAGGTGAAACCAATCAGGGGCGGGGCAAACAATTCCAAAGGCGGGAAAACACACAAAGGGAGGAAGTCAGGGTCTGAAACGAGAGGGAAGGTGAGTACAAAAAATAAAACAGGAAATGCTGAAAAAAAAACACTGAACATGAACATTTCAACACACTTGACGAGACATAACACCAACGTGTAAAGGAGGCAGAAGGTGTAAGGAAAATAACATGTCATCAACAACCAGATGATCAATCCTTTCACATATGAAGAACAAGAGTTGATCAACATTTCAACATGCAATCAAGACTCACCTTGGCAGCTCATGGGAGGAAGTGGATAAACTACCGCTGTCTGACAAGCCTGTTGTAATGGTAGTAGATAGCATGGCGTTCATTCAACGTTACCAACATCCAACATCATACCATAAACTGCAAGGAAAGTACCTGAGGCAGCTCCTTGGAATCCTCCCAGACCAGTATGACTGCATCCACTTTGTTGGTGATCAATATGATTTCTCCCCTGCTAAAAGTCTGAAAGGTGATTTTCCCTCTTCTGTACAGATGGCTCACTGATTTTGGGAGACAACTTGTCAATGGCAAATTGGTGCCAACCATGATGCCGAAAGAGGCAAAACCATCTGAATTCAAACTCAGCAAATACTGTGTGGCATTGCATGTCTCTGCACTGGGGACCCCAACAGATGTGGGGGGGGGGGCAGTATCTGCAGTGTGCCACCCTCCTGCTTATCCCCCTTCACAGGGACCTGCACCTAGTTAATTAAGTTCTGTTAACAGTTGTTCTGTTAAAGTTGCAATAGTTGTCATCTAAGGCAATAAAATAATTACATAATAAAGTCATTTTGTGTCCTTATGAGAACACAGTCACAAAACAGATTTTTAATGTACGGTAACAGGCAGTCAAGGATATCACATCATCATACTTGTGCACACATTATGTGTGGTGCTCCTGCCATGATACTTGGCCTTCTGGTGAGTTGAAGTCTCTCAGGTCTTTAGCCCCTTTGTGTTGGATTGCGTGCTCTGTTGTTTGCCAGATCATGGAACGCCCCCTGGCCTTCTTGCCTCCAGGATCGAGGGATGAATTCATGGTCATCAGTCTCTCGGTCTGTCAAGGTAGGTGGCACATAGGCAGACCCTCCAGGAATTTGCGATGTTGCGATTTGCAACTTCAACGCAACTTCAGTGAATCCCTGTGAATTCAGGCCGGTGTTGCAATTTTAACCAATCAACTTTGACCAATCATTGGCGACGTCGCCAAACTTCCTTCCCCTTCACTTCCATGAAGGAAACTGTGATGGAGAAGCAACATGTCCGCAGGTAGTCATCTTCCCACAAAAATTACAGCGAACAACAGAGCCAAGCAGTTCCCCACTGTCCTTCATGAAAGGGGGGGCAAGCTATTTTGTACACCGTGCAATCTGGTCGTTGAACATAAAAGAAAGTCCTCAATCGACCAACATTTCGCAACCGCAACCAGCAAGCAGGACTTAAGACGACGACACAAGTTACAGTGACGGAGGCGGTGCCAAGCAAATCAATTGCAAGCACGGAATGAATAAAGGTGAGTTCTTTTTAAAAGTGCATGCATGTTTAGTGTTAACTGTGGTGTATATATTATCATGTTGTGGCGCTCATTTGTAGCCCTGTCTCTGCCCCTCGCTGGGTTAGGCTACATGCACAGTTAGCTTAACAATAATAAACAATAGAGACATTTACAGAACGAAAACACATGATCTTGTGCTATCATGAGCAGAATTAAACTAATGGAAATGGTATTCAGTATATAAATAGACGCTGTATGTGACTGTGTTGTGATTTAAACTTCTAGGGAAGGTCCACAGTCAGTGTTTTGCACTTGGGAACGTGCCGGTGCATCTCTCCACACAAGTGTTTGTAACGGTGCCCCCAGCAACCAGACATGCGCATTCTGGTGCGCTGAGCCTTCACCCCACTCACACAGACACGCACATTACACATACCTTGGCATAAGGGAAGAAACCCTGAATAATACCCTGTAAAGATAGACAGACAGGCAGGCAGGCTGCATGCACAGACCTATATACTTGGGATGACATCACAGAATGTGGCTACAAATTTGAATTAACAAGTACTCTTTCAGAAGACATTCTTTTAAATGTTTTGAATGAGAATCGTGTGGATCTGGAAAGGGTAGTAATTAATAAGTAAGACAAAACAAAATGTTAACCACATCTTGTGTTTTATTCTTTTTTGTCCTTAGATTTGTGAAGATTGGGTATCATGCACAGCTGTTAACATTCCCCTCTTGAAGAGTGACCACCCTGTTTTGAGGAAATTCCTCAAAGAGAAGGTTGTCAATGGTGGAGCAATTCCTGGGAGCCACCAGCTCCAAGAAAAATACTTGGGTGATGTCTACCTGCAGCAGAAAGAAGCTCTCAAGACCAAATTGGCGAAAAAGCCTGTTGCAGTCATTTGTGACGAAACTCAACAGATGTTGAGGGCAGATGTGTGTTGCACTCCAATTGCGCCACTGGAGAAGGATGAGTCTGGGAGAATTTTGGCATACCTTGCAGACACGGTGTTCCTTGAGCAGTGTAACCACTCCACTGTATCTGTGGCTCTTGTGAAGTGCCTGCAGGAGGACAGCATCGACAATGGGGACGTCATTGTGTTTAATACTGGTAATGCTGCATACATGAAGAAGGCCTAGACTGCTGCGCTGCAGTCCCTCTCCCAAACTCAGTGAATGTGACATGCACGGCTCATGTCATGAACCTGGTTGGAAGTGTGACCATTTGACCAGTTCATCCATGCCGGCTCACGCAAAAGCAGATACCTTCAATTCATGACTACACACCTACCGCAAGGAAAGAAGGCAACAACGGCTCCAAATCTGGAACTCGATGGAACTCGTAGTTCACAGCTGTACAGTACCATTCAAAGCAGTTTGGACTGTACAATGAATTAATTGAGAAGGAAATTGATGTAAGTCTAATGGCATTCTCTTGATGATGTTGATAATACAGTATTAAAAATATACATTTCAAGTTTACATTTCACTTCCACTAAAGACATACATATAAGACATACTAACACTACAAGACATACTAATACATGTAGAAATATACAAAATCATGAAGTTAAACACTATGTGTTTTTGTGAATGATTGCCCGAACATAATTTTGAATCATATATTCTTTTTCTATTCTAAGACCTGTGGAAAATCCATACCCCCGTCAGTGGAGAATGCTCCAGGATCCAAATATGGCTCGAAGTCTACAGGTCCAGATCAGCATCATGACAGATAAGTGCAGAGTGATAACTGGTCTTCTGGACATCTTCCAGGCAGACATCCAATAGTCACCAAAGCTATTGACCATCTGGAGGATCTGCATATTGTTAGAGGTTAGTTAAGTTATAGGACAACAAAGATCTCAGCTATGAGACATGTGCAGAATACTTTGAGGGACTTGATCTATCTTTTACGATCAAAATGCAGATCCTGAACATCAGTGCAGAGGACAAACTGAGCAAGTACATGTCTGATGGACAACCTGCTATTAATTTCCTGAAAGAGGCCAGGGTCTTTGATCCTCGTCACACTGCATTTATGAGCGATAGTGTGTCCAGCTACAAATCCATCCCAGGCTTCAGTGATGTGCCTAATGAAACTGGATGCCTACTACAGACGCCTCGGTCCAGCTGCAGTCCATGCTGCATCATGTGGAGTTGTGGATCTAGATGTGTTCTGGGATGGGGTTAGAGAGAGACTACCCATACACAGTGGCCTGGCCATCAGATACAAATCTGTCATCGTGAACTCAGCAGATGCTGAGCAGAGTAACAGCATTTACAAGTTGGTGTTGCCCAGCCAAAGGAGATCGGTCACAAATGACAACCTCAAAGTCTTGGTATTTCTCTACCATAACCAGAGGGTTGCCAGTAGAGCGTTTGAAGACACAGACTTTGTGGAGACCTTTGATGAGTACCTTGCAGAGCCCTAGATGTTTTACCTTATTGCCCTTCTATGTTGTACTGTGATGTGGTGTTCTGACACCAGGAATGTATTTTTTGTTGTTTACATAGGCTTAAGCATCAGAGGTTCTGTTCAAATATTGCACTAAGATTTTTTATGTATTTATTTATTTATTTAATGAAGACTGAGCAACTGATTGTATTACTTTATTATTATCTTCATTATTATTATGTAATGTATCCTCTGGAGAGACTGTCTGCACTACACGGTACTAGTACTAATGTTTTTTTTTTTTCTTATATTAAGGTGAAGACTTACCGTACCTCCCATAGTGCTGTGAGGTAATATATGCACTTTAATGTTTGAAACAGGTGCATTTGGAATTGTTTTTTTACTCTCTTTTTTTGCGGCATTTTTGTAATTCATATATTTCATATGCCATGTTGGTAAGGTTGTCTTCAGGACAGTATCTCAGGGTCTTTGTTTTATTTTACTTTTTTCAAGAGAGACTGCCTCTACAGTACACAGGTCTAGTACTAATGGGTTTTTTACTGGTACTGGGACAATTATAATGTTACTTTTATAACATTTAAAATGTTACGTTTATAAAGTTACCCACTTTATGAAGTCTATGAAGTTATATGCACTATAACCTTTAAACCAACAGATGCATTTAGAAAATAGCTACTTTGTTGCATTTTTGTAACTGCAGACATTCGCTCCCAGGGCACCCGCCTGAACCAGCAGAAGGAGCAGATGTCCTCTCTGCTTCGGGGATTGTAGGAGCTGACGACCGGTCAGGAGGAGTTCAAAGCTGCCATGTTGACCCAGGTGAACCTTTTGTCAGCCCAGGTACAAGAAACCCACACTCCCCCTCTCCTTCTCCAGAACCCACACAGTTTCCAGCGGCTGATGGAGCGTGGCCAGTTCTGGTTTTCCCTGCCTCTGGTCTTCCCATCTGCACCAGAGAAGTTTTCCTGTGAGTCTGGAAAGTGCCGTGCTTTCATCATAGACTGTGAAATGCATTATGAACATCTGCCATCAGCCTTTCCCACAGAATGGTTGAAAGTGGCATTCATGGCTTCCCATCTAACCAGGAGAGTGAAGGCATGGGCTACGGCTGAGTGGTCTCGAGGTTCTTCGATCTGTGACTCCCTCAAGGATTTCATAGAGGCTCTGAAGGGGGTTTTTGATCCAATCTCGCCTGACTGAGACAAGGCATGCGCACTAAGTAACATCAGACAAGGTATGGATTCAGTGTGCGATTATGCCATCCGTTTTCGGACCCTAGCCACTGACAGCGGGTGGAATTCCATGGCACTTTATGGTGTTTTTCTTAAAGGTCTCTCTGACCCGATTCAGGATTTGTTAGTGCCTCTTGATTTACCAGCCACCCTAGACTCTTTGATAACCCTTGCCATAAAAACTGACAACCATTTACAGGAATACAAGCAAAGCAGCAGCCTAAGAACACCTTCAGCTGATCACCATTAGACCCGTGCATCATCTACTACCACTTGGCGGACTCCTTCACATCTCCCTCCTCCGGATCTTCGGCAGAGGACGCCTCCGGAGACAGAGGAACCCATGCAGCTGGGACAAATTAAACTGTCCGCCGAGGAACGTCATCGTCTCCTGGAGGGTCAGTGTTTCTACTGTGGGCAGCAGGGTCATCTCGCCGCCATTTGTGCAGCAAAAGGGCAGGCTCGCCAGTAGATGGGAGGGTACTGGTGAGCCATTTCTCTTCTTCTGGATCTCCTTCCCGAGCCTTAACGGATATTAAGGTAAAGCATCATGACACCACAGTCTCTCTTGGAGTACTCATCCACTCGGGCTGATAAAAGTCTCATGGACTGGGATTTTGCCCAAAAACTTCATTTGAACACCGAACAATTGTCCCAGCCATTAAAGGCCAGTGCTCTTGATGGGAGCTTGATTTTCCAGGTAACTCACAAGACTGAACCCCTCGAGGTCATTGTGGATGACCACTGTGAACTCATGTATTTTCACTTGTTTCATTCCACCCAGCACTCTCATTCTTGGCTTCCCATGGTTTAGGAACATAACCCACACATTGACTGGAGTACTGTGAAGGTTTTGAACTGGTCTGAGGGTTGCACAAAGAAATGTTTTAAGCCATGTCATGATTTGGATTTAAAACCTTTAACACTGTCTGTTTATCCTGCCACAGACTCTGAATCCCCCTGACCTGACATCAGTGCCTCCATGTTACCATAATCTGGGAGAAGTTTTTAGCAAGAATAAGGCTACTTCTCTTCCCCCTCACAGACTTTATGATTGCCCCATTGACCTGATCCCTGGGGCCCCTATTCCTAGAGGTAGGCTGTATTCCATCTCAGAATATATTTAGTCCTCATTAAAGGCAGGTCTTATTCACCCCTCTCCATCTCCAGCAGGAGCAGGGCGGTCTCAGACCTTGAATTGACTATGGGCCACTTAATGACATCACCATTAAGAATTGATATCCCCTGCCACTCATGTCATCAGCTTTTGATCAGCTTCAGCAAGCAAAAGTTTTTACCAATTTGGACTTAAGAAACGCTTATCACCTGGTTCGTATCCGAGAGGGAGATGAATGGAAGACAGGATTTAACACACCCAGTGGCCATTATGAGTATCTGGTTATGCCATTTGGTTTGACCAACACTCCTGCAGTGTTCCAAGCTATGATCAATGATGTTCTTAGAGACTTCCTGAACCACTTTGTCTGTCCACTTGGATGACATTTTGATCTACTCCCCAAACCTTGACACTCATGTTGGTCATGTACGTCAGGTTCTCCAATGGCTGCTGGAGAACCAGTTGTGCGTTAAAGCTGAAAAGAGTGAGTTTCATGCCAACACTGTGTCTTTTCTTGGCTTCATCATAGCCTCTGGAAAGATGCAAATGGATCCGGCTAAAGTTAGCGCTGTAGCTCAGTGGCCAACACCTGATAACCACAAAAAGGTTAAACTATTCCTGGGATTTGCTAACTTTTACAGGCGGTTTATCAGAAACTTCAGCACCATAGCTGCACGTCTCCATGCCCTTTCATCTCCACAGGCTCCATTCCGGTGGTCCCTTCAAGCTGAGGAGACCTTCCAGCAGCTTGAAACTCACTTCATCACTGCCACCATCCTTACAGTTCCTGATCCCAGCCGACAGTTCGTGGTGGAGGTGGACGCCTCCAGTGATGGGGCAGGAGCGGTCCTCTCCCAACGTGCCGAAAAGGACAACAAGCTGCACCCCTGCACCTTCCTGTCTTGAAGGTTTTCTCCAACTGAGAGAAACTATGATGTGGGGAACCGTGAGTTGCTGGCGGTTAAAATGGCTCTAGAGGAATGGAGACATTGGCTATAAGGGGCACAGAGCCCTTTTGTTGTTTGGACAGACCACAAAAATCTAGAATACATTTGCAAAGCTAAAAGGCTGAACTCCCGCCAAGCCAGATGGACGTTGTTTTTTAACCGTTTTAACTTTGTTCTGTCTTACAGGCCAGGGTCCCAGAACACTAAGGCAGATGCCCTGTCCCACCTGTTTGACCCTGAGCCCACTGCCAAGGAACCTGAGCCCATTCTACCACTGAACCGTGTGGTTGGAGTGGTGACTTGGCAAATAGAATCTGAGGTGAAGCAAGCTAATGGTGAGAACCCAACACCTAGTGGTTGTCCGGTGAATCGCTTGTTTGTCCCTGTATCCATCCCACTATGCGCCCACAGGTGATCCATTGGGCCCACACCTCGCTACTCACCTGCCATCCGGGCATCAAAAGAACTAGGTGTGCCATTTCCCAGAGGTTTTGGTGGCCCTCCATGGAGTGTGAGGTCCAGGAGTATGTGCAGGCATGTCCCATCTGTGCCCGCAACAAGAACCCCTCAGGAGCATGGAGGGGTTTGTTGCAGCCACTTCCTGTTCCTACTTGTCCCTAGGCAGAGATCTCTCTGGACTTGCAGACTCTGGCAAGAAGCTTTGAATGACCCTCCACCTACCAGCCTCTGCCTCCAGCCTTCAGGCTGCCTCCACCTACAGACTCTGGCAAGAAGCTGGAGCCTGACCCTCCACCTGCCAGCCTCTGCCACCAGCCTGCAGCCCGCCTCCACCTGCCGACTCTGGCAAGCAGCTTTACCAGACCGTCCACCTACCAGCCTCTGCCTCTAGTCTGCAGGTGGAGGCAGCATGCAGGCTGGTGGAGGGTCAGGGTACAGCTGCTTGCTACAGTCTGCAGGAGGACTGCAGCTGAAGGAGGCTGTTTGGATGCTGCTGTCTGAGATGAGTTTGTCTTTTGTCATTTTGAGTCTTAAGGTGGATGATAGGTTTGTCGGTGGATGAGGCAGGTTGTAGGTGGAGGATGGAATGGAGCACTTAATTCCTACTTCCTGGCTCTCCTCTGTGATGGCTTGCCAGGCTGTGGTTCACCAGAAATGTCCACATCATAATGAGGAGGATGGACTCCGACCCAAAAACGCTGGTTGATAGTCACCAGTCCATCTTCAATGAATGATGTTGTGAAGCTAGCACGACCCAGCCGCTCCCACAGCTCGGTTTTGATCCAACGTCCCGGCTCTAAATTGTATGGACGCAGGTGACCATTCTTGTACCTGTGAGGAGCGGAGAAACAGAAATGAAACAATTATGATCCATTTCATGGAAAATGTCACATGCTGCATTGAAAAGACAGATCTAGTCTAAATCATACAGTCTAAATCATACCTCAACAAATCATGCTGGCAACAAGTCCAACGAGCTGGTAGAAGCAGTGGAAACTTGACTGTGGAGGTCTGGAGGCTGGGAAGGATGGGCTAAAGAGGTCTGCTTCCTCTTCCACGGCAGGCTGGCAGGTGTAGCAGAATGCTGGTGCTTTGGGGAATGAAGAAAGAGGATGTCAGGCTGTAATAATCAGTGCAATCTGCCTGTACGATGTCTCAAAACACTCAGTGTTGAACATATATTCTGTCATGATTTCTACATTTTGTCAAGCAGTCTAATTTGGGACATAACGCTTTAAAAATAAATCTATTAAAATAAAACTCAGATTTCTAAACTGTCCCTGCAGCATGGACACTGCCTGTGAGCTGCAGGCTTCTTTGTTCTCTCTGACTGACGTGCAGACATTTGTCTTTTTCGGCTGTAGTTATGGTCCTGGATTGCCACATTACACTGAAACAATGCAGACACGTTAGAATGAGGCTTTACAAGTCCAGAAAATGCAACAGAGCACCGAACAATGTCAATTTCACATTTCCTGTAAAAAATGAACTTCTCTTAGATAATCACATTAGAGCAACATAAATGTCTGAGCCCTTTCAACCGTAGAGTTCTGTTCTTTCCTCATTAACACACACACACAGTTATCTAGCAGGGAACAAGTGACAGGCTGTGCCCATCTAACCTCTAGTGCAGGCTTTCACAGTCTGAGACTGTGGGCCTCCCCTCAGACAACGTTTGTTTATTTAAATGTGACATAAATCATTTATTAGATCGTATAGTTTCGTCTGAGACTGCATACTAAAACTGGTCAATTTTAGGATTTTGGACTATTTTGTCACCATAAAATGTCTTTTTTCAGACAAAAGTAAAGACAATGCTAAAAACACACTCATTTGTTATGAGAAAATAAATGTATGTAAATATTTTATTTGTTTGTGTCTGTAGATTTCTCCTGAATTCACCAAAAGCTCATTTACATAATTTAACATAAAATGTCAGGAAGAATACCAAAAATAATTATCTTAATGAATCTAATCAACTGGGGAAGTCTGATGGTGATATGGATTTGTTAATATTTTTGACCCTTTTCACCTGCAGTGTCTTGTTAAATATATGTCATTTTACAATATACAAGACACAATACATTTTTCTTTGTCTGTTGACAGTATTTACTGGTTGTTGGAGAGATAAAAAGAGATATACAAAATCAAGTCTGAAAATCTTTGACTTGACATGATATGTCAACATGATTTTTATCCAGTGTCCACATTAATGTTCTGGAGATGTATGGAAATTAGCACATTTCTAATTAGATAATACTTCATTTGCATATTTCAATCTTAATGTTTGTCATAAAGCCATTATTTCATGCGCATGCAACAAATAGATCAATTGATCCGGTACAGTCCAGTAAAATCTATATAAAACATAAAAAAAAGTCATCAAATCTCACATTTTCCATGATGGAAGCTTCTTGGTTGGCTTCTTCACTCTTATAGAGTTATTTTATTTGTCGTGTGGATGGAAAAAAATCCGCAGTTGAAGAGTTAATTTTTGGTTAATAGTTGGAGAAACAGGAGACAAACTTTTTTGTGACCATTCGGTTTTGTTTATGTTCAAGTTCTGATCTTTCTCTAGTTGTGATCTATTAAAATGATGCACCTGGAGACAAAACATAGCAACCATAGAATGTTTGAATAATAATAATAATAATAATAATAATAATACACTGCCTGGCCAAAAAAAAAGATGCACCAAAAAAAAGGTCACACACTCTAATATTTCGTTGGACTGACTTTAGCTTTGATTATGGCACACATTCACTGTGGCATTATTTCGATAAGCTTCTGCAATGTCACAAGATTTATTTCTATCCAGTGTTGCATTATTATTTTTTTTTGTAGATTTTATTTATGCATTTTTTTTGTATATACAAACACACACAATACCAAGACAAGACAAAACAAAGACATTTAAAAAAAAAAAAAAAAAAAAACTAAACAAAACATACTAGGAGCACTGACTCAATGCAGAGAAAAGAAAATAAGTCAGGATACATGTCACTGAACAAATGTGCTGGAGTGTCCACCCACATAGATTGAGTCCAGGAGTCCAGGAGGGGAACGGCAGTATGGATTACTACTGTAGCAGATACCGTAATAAGAACAAAACAGTGCAGTGCAGTCAGGTCCCAGTGTGTGGTCTGTCCTTATTGATATGTTCTATGAAAGGGCCCTGGATCTTCTTAAACTTATCTTGGGAATTAGACATAGAAAACCGAACTTCTTCCAGGTGTAAACAGGAAACCATATCATTTAGCCACTTTTTGAAGCAGGGAGGGGAAGCTGACATCCACTCCGTTAGGATGACCTATTTTGCAATGACCATACCAGCCCAGAATCACCAAGAGACAGTCTGGGACCAAATATCTATTATAAACAGCACTGTACAAATTAAACATGTCAACCTTAAAACCTGTGACCAGAAAAGGCGCCCAAGGGTTCCATCAGCTGATTTACAAGTGGAAGAGACAGCAGGAAAAATACTGTTCAACTTTGGAATAGTGCAACCTATGAACTACTTTAAACTGAATGAGCTGAAGTCGAGCATTAATAGAGCATAACCTTATCCTGTTTAACCCTTTTCCCATAGTTTTCAGAGATCAGAGATTACTTCACCAGTGTCCTTGATCCACACCTCTTTAATATGGAGAGAGGGGGTTGCCACAGAGAAGAGGTTAACAAGCCAAGAGATCAAATGCTTGGAGGTGGGAGGTTTGGTCATAATATCATAGAAGACATGTTGTATGGGGGTCGCACCTAGGCAAGAAAATTATTTTTTAACAAAATTCCTAATTTGTAAATAACGAAAAAATGGACTAGTAGGGAGTTTAAACTTTGCCTGAAGCTGAGCAAAAGAAGCAAAATTGTTTTCATTGTAGAGGTCTTTGATAGTAGTTAAACCTTTATCTGACCAGTGCTTAAAGACAGCATCCATCAAACCTGGCTTAAAACAGGGGTTCTGACATATGGGAGCATGAATTGACATATCTGGGAGGTTCAGAATTCCCTTGATTTGCTTTAAGATTTTAAGTGAGTTGCAGAGAAAAAAATTATTGCGAAGCAATCTAATTTTGATGTCAGGTTTTGAAAATAGCATGGCTGATAAGGAGGCACCAGTAAGTGATACAGCATTACTAAGCTCAATCTTGCGCCATCTAGGGCCAGGTCCGCACACCTGTGCACCCCCAGCCATGGACTGATTCCAGAAAACCCAAGCTCTGGCGTCACAGTCCCAGTAGTAATGCCTAAATACAGGGAGGCCTAGACCACCCTCATCTGTGGGCTTCTGCAAGTGGGCTTTTGAAATACAGGGGGGCTTGGAGGCCCAGACCAAGGGCATGATAATAGAGTCCAGCATCTTAAAGAAGGAAAAGGTGAGGAAGAGGGGCACATTCTGAAAAAGATAAGTAAATTTAGGGAGCACAACCATTTTAACAATGTTGACACAGCCAATCAATGAAAGGGGGAGAAGTTTCCATTTATCTATCATATTTTTTAGCTTGTTAATCAGATTTATATAATTAATTTTAAAAAGAAGTTTTGGATGGTAAGAGAAGTGGTCATGAGAAACTCTAAAGGGCAACTTGCCAAGAAAAGTGGAGTCAAGACTGTTAGACAAATCATTAAAACAGATTTCCCCCAATTTATGGTAAACCCAGAGAGTCACCCAAAGCCATCTATCAGATTAAGAAGGGGAGAGAGGGATACCTTTAAATCCGAAAGAGTCAAAATTACATCATCTGCATACAGACTGATTGTACACTGGGATGTGACACACCTTATACCACAGATTTGGGGGTTGGCTCTGATGGCTATGGCTAGCGGCTCAAGAGCTAAGGCAAAAAGCAATGGAGAGAGGCAGCAACCCTGTCTGGTGCCACAGTGCAACAGAAACGGGGGAGACCTTTCGTGGTTGGTTAGAACAGAAGATTGGGAACCTTGTATTAATTTTTCACCAAGATCTTGCATTGATGATGGTAGAGTCTGACCGCTGCGCAAAGCCTTCTCCAGCACATCCCAAAGATTCTCAATGGGGTTAAGGTCTGGACTCTGTGGTGTCCAATCCATGTGTGAAAATGATGTCTCATGCTGTCTCATTAATAATGCGTTGGACAGTTCTTAACCCAATTTCTGCAATTTCCTTAGATGTTTTCTCTGCTTGATGCATGCCGATGATTTGACCCTTCTCAAACAGACTAACATCTTTTCCACGACCACGGGATGTAAATGAGAAGCAACTCATTACACAAGTTGGGGTTAAATAACTTGTTGCCAGCTTAAAGATAATTGCCCATGCAGTAATTATCCAATAGGAGGCTCGTACCTATTTGCTTAGTTAAATCCAGGTGGCTTTTTTTTGGCCAGGCAGTGTATATTGTCTGTTTTGTTGTAAAATGTGTCTTAAATGTCTGTAATAATTACTTAGACTTTTATTTTAACGTATATCTGAATAATCATGGAGACTACACTAAACACTAAAAAATAAAATATGTAAAATAATGTCGATGTGTTACTGTGAATTTACTGCTGAAGAACAAGGCATTAATAGGAGGCCCAGCAGCTAATTTCCCCTCTACTTTGCTTAAATGAATATACTAAAATGAGGGATGGAGGGATGATCTGTCTGATTTTTTTTCATTTGGTGGTTCTAGTCAGGTATTTTATATGCAAACTGAAAATGCCAATTAAAAGCATGTGGCTGGAAATGCATCTATTGTCTTAAGTCTAATGTAAAAGATCTCAAATTAGAATTCAAAAGTTTTCAAAATGGTCCTTGCAAAAATAATCATCGATATCTAAATTAAATCACACAGCTTATATTAAATATAAAATGAGTTTTTTTTTCTTGAATATATGATATATTTCTTGAATATGAGCATCTACGTCTGTCGTGAATCAAATGCAATAGGAACCATCACTGAGGGAATACCAGTCCTTACTCATGTTGGAAACCTCTCAAAAACAAGCTTCTAGCCTAGGCAATCAGACATGACTGTCAGCTTGCACTTATGAACAGCTGTTGTGTCTGTTCATCATTATACATTGGACATTGAGTGGAATTCTTCAGAATGTTGTAATGGTTTTGTCCTGTTCAGGTTTTATACACACTAAATTGCCCCACTGTGAAGCTGCAGCAGGTCAGAAGGTGGGATCTCTGAGTTGTTTAAGTTAAGATGCTTTAATATTATGTACACAGTAAAAAACTGTACTCTGAATGTTCTACTAAACAGCACTTAATAAGCTGAATGCATGCATTCTTTTGCATGCACTAAATACAGATGTTCTTGACTATTTATATGGTGCAGCTCATTGCCACTGTTTGGATATGGCTTGTGAAGATGTTTTAATATTATATAAACACACAAAAAAAACTGCTGTGAAGGTGTTAAAATGTTTTATGAATAATATGTACACAGTAAAAAAAAGCAGGTCACTGTTTCTGGAGTGTAATTTTTTAAAACATTTTTTATGTTTTATACACACTAAACTGCCCTACTTTGAACCTCCAGTTGGTCAGAAGGTGGGATCTGAGAGTTGTTTAAGTTAAAATATTTCAAAATATACACAGTAAAAGACACTACTGTGAAAGTGTGTTGTGCTTGTGAATTGTTGCAGAAGTACTGATAATCTTAATCTTAACTGTACTGTAAAGGTGTTGTATGCAGCACTTTAAAAAGTTGAGGTCATGCATTCTTCTATGTGTGGTGGGTAGAGCTGTTCCTCCCTCCTCTGCCCCAATCAGTGATTCCCAACAGGTGAAGTGAGATCCTTAAAAGTAGCTGTAGCCAGCCAGCAGTAGGTTTTGCCTCATGCCCTCCTGACTTCACATGTCTAGTAAAGGTATGTTTTTTTTTTTGTTTGTTTTTTTTTATTGAAGATATTTCTGGCACATGTACCCTGCACCAGCACCCAGGTGCAGGACGGAGCACACACAGGAACTAGTCACAGTGCTCCCTTCCCCCTGGTCTGTGCAGAGCTCAACATGTGTGACTATATAATGTGCAGTTCCCAGGTATGCCTGTTTCTGGGAATTGAATGGTTTCCTAAGTGTTTTTTTAATGTTTAAATATGTTCCTTAGTGGTACGATGATTCAGCGCATAGTTATTCTACACATGGTGTATGACATGTGCCTCTCCAACAGGAATGGGAAGTGAGGTCTGCTCCTGATCCTAGTAATGATTTAATAAATTTTGGAATTTGATATGTCTGTATTTTATTATTATGCTAACTAATTATTTAAGCAGTTTCCATTTTCAAAACAAAGAAAGGGTGATTGGTCAAAATTAATAAGAGTACATGAATCAATCGCATGCTTGCAGGCAACATTCAATACACCGTACACTATGCTCCACGTGACTGACTATTTACACTACACACCCCCTTCCCCGACACTCTTCCTCACCCCGAGCCTACAGAAGCACAGACCACTGCCCAGCCCACTAGCGCCCCCGTATGACCCAACCAGTCACTATCTCCCACCTGAAACATTCCCTATACAAGCCATCACAACACAGAGACCACCCTGGCCATGCTGTACACCCAGGACTGTGAATAACAAGAACTTGCTCACCATACACTGCGCTCCTGCCACCCCCTCCTCCACTCAGACCCAAAAACACTTCAAACTGGTCCTACTCAACACCCGCTCACTGACCAATAAAAGTGCCATCCTACACGAACTCATCACCAACAATAAACTGGACTTCCTCTGTTTAACTGAAACCTGGCATAAACCTTTAGATTACCTCTCCCTAAATCAGACCACACCCACTGGCTACACCTACATGGACAAACCACGCCCAGACAGCCGGGGCGGTGGCGTTGCTGCCATCTTCAAGAAAACTTTCAATGTATCCACCATCTCCATCCCTCCTGCTCAGTCCTTTGAACATATTGCCCATAAACTGTCTGGTCCCACTCCCCTGGTCATTACCATCATCTACCGTCCCCCCAAACCAAACCACTCCTTTCTCTCAGACCTCGCCGAATTCCTCACCCAGCTATCTGCCATATCCCCCTCAATTCTGCTGCTGGGTGACTTTAATATCCACATCGATGACCCCAACTCCAAAAGTGCAAAAGACCTCCTGGAACTGCTTCATTGCCTTCAAATCACCCAGCATGTCAACTTCCCCACCCACTGTCACGGCCACATCCTGGACCTAGTCTGCTCTGCCGGTCTCACCCTCCATAAACTCTCTAGCCTCAACCTCCACCTTTCTGATCACCTGGCCATCACCATGGATTTCATCACCCCCCTCCCTCCGCCAAAGCTCAAACGCAACATTACGTACCGGAACATCAAGTCCATCTCCCCCTCAGCTTTTCAGACTTGCTGGCTAACACAACCCCCTGAACTACAATCATGGCTGCAAAAAAACTTTCTCAAACTGTGACAAAACTGAAATAATACTTATCAGCCCAAAATCCCTCACCACATCGACCCAGAACTTCTCCCTCAGATTTGATAACACCACCCTGTCTCCCTCCCCTTCCATCCGCAACCTTGGCATTATCCTCGACAGTAATCTTTCATTCAAACAGCACATCAGCCACCTCACTCAAACGGCATTCTTTCATCTAAAAAATATTGCCCGCCTCCACCCACTACTCTCCTTCTCTGCAGCTGAGACTCTCATCCATGCATTTATCACCTCAAGACTGGACTACTGCAACAGCATCCTCTATGGTTCATCATCCAAAGTCCTCAATAAACTTCAATACATCCAAAACTCTGCTGCCCGCCTCCTCACCCACACCCGCTCCCGTGAACATATCACCCCTGTGCTCCAAAACCTTCACTGGCTCCCTGTCCCATATCGAATTAACTTCAAGCTGCTCCTACTCACCCATAAAGCCCTCCATAACCAGGCCCCTCCCGACCTCACAGACATGCTCCATCACCACACTCCTTCCCGAAACCTCAGATCTTCTGATGCAAACCTTCTCTCACCCCCACTTAGGACCAAGCACCGTACCTGGGGAGACCGAGCCTTCTCCATTGCTGCCCCCTCCCTCTGGAACTCCCTCCCCAAACACATCCGCGACTGCTCAGACTCATCCACCTTCAAGTCCTTACTCAAAACCTACCTCTTCAAATCTGCTTTTCATTTGCACCTGTAGCTGTTCACTGTCCTCCACCTGCTTCTCCCCAAACCTTCACATATCCATATCTTTTGTACATTGTTCTTTCCTCTACATATTTCTCTTTTATTGCACCATGCACTTGATTTTATGAATTCTTGTATTCTTGTATGTATTTTATTCTATTGTAAAGTGTCTTTGAGAGTTTTTAAAAGCGCTGTATATGAAAAAAATATTTTTTTCATTTAAATGAAAAAAATATTTTTTTTATTTAAATGTTACTTATTTTAATTAAGTCTAGTGTGTTAATATGCTTGTTTTTAAACTGATTTTATCAATTTCTTGGCTTTTTCTGCAAATGCAACTTAATCTTGTTGCATACATTGAAATGCATATTATATTCTCCTTAATACCAATTAGTTCACTGAACTTAGAAAAAGTAATTGGAAAATGCTGCCTTTTTTTTTTTTTGAGTTAGATGTAGGCAACAGTTTTTGCAGTGCAGGGACGGACTGGGACTAAAAAACGGCCCTGGACTTTGACTAGGCCCGGCTCAAAGCAATTGGTGCGCGGAAACTGAAGTACAGCAATAACACCTGGCATGAGTGTCACAATACTTTAACTGTGGCTCATGAGACTATACCATCCAAATTGTAGCAATGTTGACTAGATGTTGTGTTAAGAGCATAGTATTTTAGTTAAATTTGAATACTCACATAGAAATGAAGGTCTCAACACCCTGCAGTCCCTCTGGCTGAACCAATACAAAACAGGTATCTGAAACACACAACACATAGCACTGTATGAATTATGATAAATCACAGTGTAAAGAGGCTGTAAATATACAGTTTAACTTGAATACTCAGAGAAATGAAGGTTGAATACTAACCTAAAAAAACAAACCAGCAATGGCATTGTGCCGCCCCTCCCTCCTGCTCCCCTTGGTACATTTTATGTTCTTTTCAATTGAAAAAACTCAATAATTTTGCCTGTGTTAATGGTAGTGAGACAAAACTTTCCAAGGTTTTGGGTTTTTTATCCAATTTTAAAATTCCAACCTTGGATTTAATAATAGGGCTATAATACACTGTGGAGAAAAAACAGTTACACTGGGTTCCCTCAGAACATTTTTTGTACCATTGACTCCCATTATAACATACACTTTTGATCCTATTCTAATTTTTGCATAAAACAATGCTTTACATATGACAACCTTTTCAATTGAAGCTTTTGACTTGAAAAAAAAAATCAATTATCCATCATATGACGTCATTTTCCACTATATGGCTGAGGGCTCCATTCCATACTGTTTCATTGAGGCCTTTTTCTGTTGCATTTCGGACTATTGCTTAGCAATAAAACACGTAATTACAAGTAAAATGGTCTGGGTGTGTTGGTATTGATGTAAAAGTGTGGTAGGAATGTGTGTATTGAGAATATTATTTGTGTGTGTGTGTGTGTGTGTGTGCACAGAGAAGAAGAAGTAGTGTGTGTACAGGGAAACAGAAAGTCTTTTTTGCTCACCACATTTTGCACATTCCCATATCTCTCCCTCTCTTTCTTATGTCCACAGACCCCCATGCCCCCAACACACACACACACACACCAGAGCCCCATACACACTACTGTAGTTGTAAAACAAAAAACAGAACAAAAAAGTGATCAAAGGGTAAAAGGTCAAAAAAGTACTCAACTGTATACACACCCACACACACACACACACGCACACACACACACACACACACACAACAGAGCCCCATACACACTGCTGTAGTTTTAAAACAAAAAACAGAACAAAAGAGTGATCAATTGAAATCAAAAGGTCAAAGGTAGTCAAAGTCAAAGTAGTCAACTACCAAAGCAAAGTCTTTTTTTGTTTTGATTTTCAGTGAGCATGTTTACTCGGGTGCTGTTGTTGCAACCCTATAAATGCATGTAGCTTGCTTGGCTGCTCATTTCTTCAGCAAAAATGAAGAGACACGTCACTGAAGGAGGCTCTAAACTCTGTCCTGTAGTCCTCTGAGGGCAAGGAGGACACGTCAGATTCAGGGAGTCAATACTTATCAGGGGAGGCTTCTGTAGAAGATTGGTTGAGCTCAAGGGAGGAGGAGGAAGAGAAGGAGGAGGAGGAGATGGAGGAGGACGAGGAGGAGGAGATGGAGGACAAGGAGGAGGAGATGGAGGACGCTGGTTGGAAATCCAAAAATGGGAAGCTGATCTGGGCTCTAACCCATCAAGACACGCTCAGGTACATTCCACCCCAAATTCTGCCATCAGGGCCCACACTTTACGCCATGGCCAGGATTGCCAGCCCAAAAACAACATTTGAGCTCTTCATCATGGAAGAAATAATTCATTCAAAGAAGGGGAGGAATGTGCTGCTGCTCAGCACCAAGTACAGAGAACCAGCAGTGGGGCAGGGGCCAATGAGGAAGCCACGGATCATAGAGGACTGCAATCACTGCAAAGGTGCAGGCGACAACCTGGATAAGGTATGTGCTATTATACATGAATTATTTACAATTTATTTTGTTGTCACTCAATACATATCATTTTCTGACATAGCCATAGGTTATTTAGTACATTTTATTGACTACATTTTATATTTATAATGTATAATGAATGACAGATGGTCTATATTTGTGTTGAGGAAGAATATTTGTATTCATAATTTTCCTTTTGTCATTTCTTTTTCTTCTGAAGGTTGTTGGCACCTACAGTTCTCGTCAGCAGAGGCCAGGCCCTCAAAAAAGAGGCGCAAGCAATGCAGATTGTGCAGAAAGCAGCAAAAGGTCTTCACCCAGTGTGCTAAGTGCTCTAATTATTTTTGCAAACTCCACCTGAAAAGTATCTGCAGCTCCTGCTTCACTGGCTGAACTCACTGACACACACACACACACACACACACACAAATTGTTAAATTGTTTAAACTGTTTAAATTGTGTGTTTGTTTCAATGTGATTTTGATAATAAATATGTGGGTTCATGTTCCCAGAATGGCATTAAAGGGTTCAAATTATTTAAGAAATACATGAAAATTTGATAGTTATGATTAGGGCTGAAGTTGGTCAAAAGATTTAATGCATTGAAAGTGAAAAAAAAAATTCACATATAATATTTTTATAGCATTTTTTAGAAAAGAACATTTTTTGCACCAAATGTCCGCTCGCACACATTTTTTTACTAAACTGACACTGCTCAAAAAATAATAATACATTCAAATCAATCAATTTTGTTGTCAATTATTGACATATCCAAGGGTGTAATAATCCTCCCTAAAAAATTACAGTTTGCACTTAGTGTATAGAAAATATTTCATATTTTGTGTTTTTATCATTTACAGTATATGGGTTCATATTCCTAAAATGGCATTAAAGGGTTAAAATTATTTAAGAAATACATGAAATTTTGATAGTTATGATTAGGGCTGAAGTTGGTCAAAAGATTTAATGCAGTGAAAGTGAAAAAAAATATTCACATATAATATTTTTATGTATATATATATTTTTAGAAAAAAGAACATTTTTTGCGCGAGGGTTAAGGGTGTTGGGGGATTGTTTAGGCTGCTACACCATTTGTTTCTGCAGGCTTACAGTAGTGTGCTCCAGCCATCTCCACTCACGTTTCATTTTTTCTTCTTGCTGTACCTGGAAGGGACATAAGTCTGTAAGTAGATTTTTAGTGTGTGACTTACCTGTTATGGTGTCCCGTTTTGATTTACTATCATTTGTGTGTAAAAATTAGCGATGCTAATGCGCTAGCCCGTTAATGAGATTTTCCATATTATGTTAGCATCGCGCTAAGTGCTACTTATTACCATTTCTGTTGTGTGGAGTAAATTGTGACTTTGGTGTATGTTTATGCATGTTGTATTTGTATAAGAAACAGACAAAACGAAGTCTGATATAGTTTCATTTACTTTTTGTATTGCAGTTTCACAGATCTTCTTGAGTAAAACATCAAAACTTACCTGAAGACTCTGCGGTGTTTTATTGAGAAACTGTTTAACTATCTGCCAAGTTAGAAGTCAGCCGCATTCTTGCAAGGGCAGAATAGGCATTATACTCAATGTTGGGGGATGAGGAGTTTCTTCAACTGGTCGCTTTTTTCTGCGACTCTGTCTATGACCAAGTCATTGTCAAGGGACATGAGGATGTCTTTCTCTGTGGTCATAAGCATGAATGCTTCCAGGTGTTCTTGTGACTGTGTGCTTCTTATTCGACTTTTGATGTGTTTGAGAACAGAGAAACAGAGAACAGAGAAAGGAGGAACCTGTATCCCCAGCCAAGGATATGATGGCATCTGTGAAGAGGTTGTAGCGTTTCAGAATTTGATAGCAACAACTGGGCATTCCTTACAAGTTGCACTGTTTGTTTAGTACATCTGTGTCTTCTTTGTCATCATCACAGCCACCCCCTACCATCCTCACTTTGTACTCTTCAAGTGCAGACATTTTAAGCCATGGCCACTGAGCTGCCAGACACTTTAACTCAGACTGCAAATTGACAGCTGTTGCTCTGCTGTCAAACCTGAGCAAACATTTGCTAAGTTCTTGAAATGCAGAATCAGGTAGAGCATCTGATGACACTTCAGCAAAGTTTCTCAGATCATGAAGAGCCAAGTCGGCATAGAGTGTTCCATGGGTCAGAAAACGCCTGTGGATGCTCTCTGTGATTGTATCCATAATCTGGTTATGGACCTCAACTTCATAGGCTTTGTTTGCATCTGTGAGAGTCTCATCAC
The DNA here is from genome assembly GCA_028641955.1 of Protonibea diacanthus. Taxonomy (NCBI): domain Eukaryota; kingdom Metazoa; phylum Chordata; class Actinopteri; family Sciaenidae; genus Protonibea; species Protonibea diacanthus. The sequence continues at coordinate 27,534,461 of CM053977.1, read as the reverse complement.
TTGTTGTCAATTCACCAGCCATCATCTTCCTTTTCCTCTTCCTTTTCTGTGGAAGTTCTGCCTCCAACTCAAGCTCACAGTCCTCTTCCACCTTGAGTTGTGCATTTGCCCACTGGACAAAGGTATCAGCAGCTTGTTTCACTGACTTAAAATCTCTTGCCATGTTCTTCATGGCATCTTGAGTTGCCATTACCATCCTGTGTGCAGTTAAGATAACTACTCCACTTGACTGTACGTATTTTGACAGCGGTGTTGTGACCTCAAAAATCCACAGGAAAAGCAGAGCAGTTAACACTGTGTCATACCTCATCATGGTCATCAAGCCAAGCTGACAGCATAGCCACGGACAAAAAAGTGAATGAAATAAAAAAGCTCCATATACACTTTCAAAAAAACAAAAGAAAGGAAAAGAAAACGAGTTCTTCAATAACCCAACTTTCCACAATACTCCAATACAATACACAATACTCCAAAAAAAACAACATAAACATCTTTTTCTTGTTGTACAACCAATTCTCTTATCCTGTGATTATCACAAACATTATACAAAAAAAATATACCAGTTTGGGCATTGTTTCCCTTCCATAGAAACTGCCTCGTACCTGGACCAGTTGACATTATTAATAAAATCATATTATTCTGCATCACCTGATCTATAAGGGCGCGCGTCATCCTCCTATATAATGACGTGGGTTATTACGTCCTGTTTCTCCGCCGGAAGCGGACAGATAAGTGATGTTGGGTGCATTTTCATATGGTAAGTTTTCATATGTTTGCGTGTATGCATACCTTAAATTGACCTTTCGCTGAGCCCCGCCCCAAAACGGCCATTGTCCAATCACACATCCTAGGTGATGCAGAGAGAGAGAGGGCTTTGGTAGAGAGTCATAGAGTAACAACAGAACGAGTGCCAGCCTTGATAAAGCTGTCATTAATCAGAGAGATAAAAAGTTATTTCCTGATTGTTTCACAGCGGTTACATTTAGCAGGTATAGACAGCAGGTGGTATTGCTCCAAAAACGGTCACTGACACGCACCGGTATACCTCTTCCCCTTATGGCACTCTGTCACACTTGACGGACCTAGCAACAGTAACTAAGGGGAGCGGGGCTTGGTGAAAGGTCAATTAGTGCTGCCGAGTGTGCACCCTCGGCCGCACTATTGTCCGGTGAGGAGAAGAGGGAGGTGTGTGTTTTTATAACTATGTGGCGTGGAGGAGAAAGGAACAGGGAAAGATGTGTATACGTGTGTGTCTGTGTGTGTGTGTGCTGCCCGCAGTCAGTGATGGAGCTGCTCTGTCACACTGACTGCAACAGCAGCTGAGGGAGCAGCCGTTAACTTTGGAAGGACAAATGGTGTCCTCACCAAACTACAAGAGTGTGTGCCATGGATGCTCAAAGTGCATTGTGTCGCCCACAGACTGGAACTGTGCCTGAAAGATGCCTTCAAGAACAATACTTTGAATACTTTAATGTCCCTGGTGCCCTGGCTTTTGGCCTTTGTGCCCTCAAAAAATTGATAACACAAAAGGCCAAGTGGCCCTGCCCATAAAATGACGAAATTCCAGACCTGATGGTTACTTTACCTTACAATATTATTTATATTATGGTCACTTTATTTTTGCATCATTATTTATATCATGGCCACTTTACATTGCAATATTATTTATATCATGGTCGGTTTACATTATAATATTTTTAAATCATAGTTACTTACATACAATATTATTTATATCATGGTCACTTTTACCTTAAGCACTGGAGGCTGCAGGTTGTTTTGTTCTTTTGTTGTGTTGTTGGTTATAAGATAATTCTGTCTGTTTGTTGTGTTTTGCCCTTTCTACTTTAATTCTGTAGTGTATATCAGTGGTCCCCAACCTTTTTTGCGCCACAGACCGGTTTCATGTAAGACAGTATTTTCACGGACTGGCCTTTAGGGTGTAAATACGTCGAAATAAAATGATGCGACTGGCATAAAAACAAATATAAAGTGCATAAAAATACAACTCACCATTACGCTGAATTAGTGGGAGCCCTGAGCTTGTTTCTCTGAAACGAACCGGTCCCATCTAGGAGTAATGGGAGACAATGACACCCGAAGTGTGTTCCTTATGTCCAGTCTATTCTGTAATTTTGTTTCGGTCGCTGAAGAAGCTTTCCAAAGACGTTTGTTTTTTACTGTTTTTTTTTTCTAGCTTTGAGGGCTTAACTGGGGTAACGTATCACGTGACCAAGACGAGCATCTTAACCTGGTCTTAACCTGTGTCAAGAGGGACAGACGGATGTAATTGGGAGAGACCGCTGGTGTATATTACACTCTGCTGCAGTATTATGTAAATCCCCCCCCCCCCCCCAATCTTTTAAATTGCAACACTTAAACGTACAGCCTTTGCTAGCTAGCTCTGCCCTCAACATCCTGAACAAAGATTACCTGGAGGTTTTGTATAAGCCGACCTCACGTATCACGGGAGCATGTCTGTCATGCATGAACATTTGAAGAGGAAGCCTGTTTGAGCTGTGGGAGATGCGGCTCACCATGGTAAGATATTTAGCTTGTTAGCATAGCCTGCTAGCTATAAATAAGTGTCTTAAGTTGTCTTGGATTTTAACATTAAAGTGCAACATTCAAATTGTATTATTCAACTTCACAGTCCAAACTTACAACCATGCTGTATTCTTTTTCACTTGTTCACTTTTTGATATTGATTTGACTGTTGGTGCATTACTGCCAGCACTCTTCTTAGCATTTTCAGTTAATGTTAATGTTAAAAGTCAAGATAAAATATGGCTTGAATGTATCCTTTTTCAGTTTTAGATTGTTTTAATTCCTGGAGCAATTTTACTCTTTTGTCTAACAAATTTCTTTTTCTTTTTTCCAAACCAAATTAACACAGTCCTCCAAAAAACAAACAAACAAACAAACAAAAAAAAAAAAAACAAGTACCATGGATGGTTTTCTGCAAAAGAAGCAGACGTGTACTCTGCAGCAAGCAACTGCCCTCACCAGCTCAGTATTAAACAGCAATAAGCCACCAATATCCAAAAAGGACAATCCTCTCATATGGTGGAGGGAATATGAGGGGCGTATTCCAACACCTGCAAAGCTGTCTTTTGTGCATTCCTGCAACATTCACCCCATCCGAGTGAATCTTCTCTGCTGCAGGGAATCTCTGTTTTCAGAAGAGAGCAAGCCTCACAGGAGACCATGTTGAGATGCTGACTTTCCTGAGTTTGACCTCTATGTAACCTCACATAGTTGAAATAGACACTGCAATACCACAGAATGTTGTGGCTGTTTGTTTGTGGCAAATGCACTTTTATTTAAGGTAAAGTTTTCAAATATTTCTATTCTTTTTTATTATCATTTATCTTTTGTATCCGGAATAACCTAACCAGCAGTGTATTAAAAGACATATTTTTGAGTAACATTTTATTGTCGTTATTGTTAGTTAACATATACCTTAAACAACGTCAAGCTAAATTTAAAAGCTGGTAGCGAAGAATTAATTGTACGATTTATTATCTGGTTAGTCGATTAATCGTTTCAATAATCGATGACTATCAAAATAGTCATTAGTTGCGGCCCTATTTACACAGCTACATGAGGTGGTACACTGGGCTGCCCACATATGAAAGAGTCCTTGCTGCAGCGACCTGGTTCTGACTCCGGCCGGTGGTCCACAGACATTTCCTTTAGGGTGTGTCGTTCCCCCTCTCTCCCTGCTTTCCTGTCTGTCTTCAGCTCTCTGTCTGTCGTCAGCTGTCCACTCTGTTCAAAGCTGTCCAGAATTACCTGCGAGTCCTCACTGAGTTCATTCAGCCACATCTCTGCACTGTTACGCTTTCCATACTCCCTCCGTAGCCTGGTTATCTTATCCATCTCACTTTGGAGAGATCTACCGACAGATCCAGCTGTAAACAAAAGTGCTGTGCCTTTATTTGAACGGGTCACCTGATGTATCATAAAGTATGACAGAAAAAAGGCAAATCACTGATCCCCAGCCTTCTAGTCCATTTTTGCACTCCTACTGTAACTGGCAGCCAACTACACAGTGCAATGTCTCGTTATCACAGATATCTCAAGAAAATTATCCCATTATCATGAGAAAACATAGGAAATAACATATATGAATACATGACCATTAGGGCTTCTGTACAAAAGTGTTGCAACGTGACAGAGATGTGCTTGGTGGGGTTTCAGGGTAGAGAGTAGTGAAGGTAGTGTAACGTTAACGTAACGTAGAGTAGCGTAGCTCCTTAGGGCAGTGTGCAACAACTGAGTGGGCAGAGAAAGTGATGTGGTAAAAGCGAACATAGCAGCAACGGTACAGTGGGAAAGATTAGCAGGAAGTTGACAGAAAATGTAGTTTGTCAGTTAATGAATGCTACAGCTTCTCAAGATGGAGCAAACAGTCTTATGTTGTTTCCCCAACTGCTGGAAAAGTACCGTATTTTCTGGACTATAAGCCGCTACTTTTTTCCCACGCTTTGAACCATGTGGCTTACACAAAGATGCGGCTTTTCTATTGATTTTTCTTCAGCCCTCAGGGGGGATCTCTAGCAGGAAGTGCAAAAACAGACAGGCAGCGGAAGTCAGTGCAAAAAGAACGCGCCAGTTTTTATTCTTAGCACATGCAACCCAACACGTACAACAGCAAAATAGTATTTTCACAGCCCCCGTCGCCGGGCACATTTCCTCCGCGGCGGTGCGCCGCGACCAGCTCCGGGTCGGCTTCCGCCTGGACCTCGCCACTTCCCAGGGTGTAGAACGAGTGCCCGCTGCGCCCTCTCCGGGGGTTCGTCGCCGGGGACGGGAATTAATCTATGGTGAGACGTCGGAGACAGCAGCTGGAAGAACTGATTCAGTTCCAAAAGACAAGAAAGGCTTTCAGACTACATAAAAGCAGGTTGCCTGAACTTTCTGTGTAAATATCTTATTTCTCAACCTGGATATCGGCGGCTTATAGTCCGGTGCGGCTTATATGTGACAAAATATATATATTTTTAAAATTTTATTGGATACGGCTTATATTCCAGTGCGGCTTCTATGTAACAAAATATTTTTTTAATTTTAGTGGGTGCAGCTTATATTGAGGTGCGCTCTATAGTCCGGAAAATACGGTAACAGGGTTAGTTCTAGTAGCAAAGAAAGGCTACGTTAACGTTAACGCTACATTTTTCAGCTGTTAAGTAGCGTTAATTTTTTAGGGTAATTTCAATAAAATTCATTATTATTTCTTGCCTCAGCCTCATGATTTCCACATGTACTGTTTGTATTTGTTGTATTTGTAGGTGTATGGCCGCTCCACTACAGAAGAGCTCTGGAGCTTTTCTACAGCAAACCCAGAAAAATCAATGCTCACAGGCTGATGGAGGCTGTATCATTAAGTCTTCTGACTTGTAAATAAATAAAAGGTGTGACTACATTTCTGTGTTGCAACATTATTATTATTTTTTTTTTTATTTCTACAGATAAATGTCAAAAGCTGTAAATTGATACAAAATACAAACATGTATAATCAGTCTATAAGGATTCCAAGCTCATTTCATTTGAAACTATTCTCACTCGCATGGGAAGATTTCCACACAGAATGAACACCAGAACTTAAGGTAAAAAGAGAGAGATTGAGAAAGTTGCTAGTTTTTGATCATAAGTAATAAAATCATAGCAAATGCATATTTACAGCTGTCTATATTTACCAAAACTAGGGGCACTAAAAATGACTAACCTTTATGTAATGTTACTTTAACTTCCCCAGAGAGCAAGCCAAATCTGTGACTCTTGATGTTTGGCAAATGTGGCAAGGAAAAACTGCTGCTGTTATCCATCCTCCACTGCTCATGGTCCTCATCCATGCTCTGTTGGATTACATTCACATGACATTTAGTCAGTTAGTTGACACTTTTATCCAAAGCGACACAAAAAAGGTACAGTACGACAGGGACATGTTAGTACTGGCATAGAATCAAGTGACAGTTGGAGAACAGTAGATAGGAATAGATTTAGCAGGTTCACTTGTTGGTAGTGATAAGAGAGGAGGTACTCTCTGAAGAGCTGGCTCTTCTTCAGGTGGCAGCACCAGGCGTCGTTCATTGGATGGTCGAGAGCTAACATATGCCCATATAAGGACGTTCAAGTAAGGCTGCTAAGGCGCCTCATACCTACATGTTCGTCCTGTGAGGGAAAACTACACAGAAGGAAAAAACACTTACCTTGTTAAATTGTTGTTGTGCTTATTACTTTGGAGCTCATTCTGCTGATGGCTTTCCATCCAAAGTCCCACCATCTAGTCCTGAGAATGGAAACACAGTCATTTCTGAACTTCTTCTCAGCTGTAACCATGCTATCTGAGGACACTTAAAGAATTTCAGTGTGTGTGTTGTGTGTTGTGCATTGCGTGTAGTCCAGGGTCCTGCTCCTGATGAAGGGTCTCCATCCAAAGTCCATGAGGAATGTCCCACCATCTAGTCCTGAGAGTGGAAACACACTTAGAGTAAGTGGAGTGTCGGTGGATTTCTAAATGCTTCTTCTCCTCTGTAATCATGCTGTCTGAGCACTTTGAAAAACTGCCACATTTCCATCAAGTGTGCACGGTGCGTTTTCCACTCGTGTCTTTTGTAAAACAGGATGTAGGAGACATTTTCCCGCTCGTCACACACAGACTTGCCAGTTGTTTCAGTGACCTCTTCATCATTGTAGGTGAACCAGTGGTCAGTTGGGTCTTCCTGTGCCACATTTACATCGACCCCATCACAGATGTAGTGACCTTACATGAGAGGACTCATTGTTATATGAGCCGTCACAGAACTCTGACGCCAGACAACAACCATCAGAATGCATAAAAGTAAGAAAATATTTCTGTTAGCATGTGACTGAAAAACAACAGAAACAGCTGCATGACACATGATGATGATCTTACCACATTCTGCTGTGTAGCTGATATGACTGATGGTGCTGACCAGAGGGAGGCAGCCACCACCCTGAGAAGGAGGACAGTCAATCACAGTTAATACATACACAGTTCACATATTGACTCACAACAGCCCCATATCTGATGATCATCATTTTAGTCATTTAGTTTTCTCCTTACCTGGTTGGAGGACACCACCAGGTCTCTGGAGAGGTCAACGGGGTCATGGACCTTTTGGAGCTGGAAAGACGGAGTGAACCTGAAGCGCTTCAAGTGCAACATCAGCACTCTACAGAGAGAAAGAAAATATATGCACACCGGGGGAGAAAACAAATCAAACCGACCGGGTTAACCAGAATCATCACTGAGCACATTTGCGATGGATGTGATGTCACTCACTTTGGCAGGTTCACAAAGGACAAGTGCTGGCATGATGTGGTGGCACTGCACTCAGTTATAATCCAACTCCGTCTCCTGCAGAACAGCACAGAAGCAACATGCTTTTACTTCTATACTGGACTGATGCTGGGGTTGAAATGTGTTTTCTACATCTCATTTGAACATTACATCAGTCACTTCTAATGGGAATGACTGAGGAGAAGCGTTTCTTACCTTCAGGTAACACTGGAGCATCTCTTCCACTGTTCCACCTCCGGGTATCAGGTCCATGGACAGGTTTGTAAACTCCTCCTAAGTGGTGGATGCTGCACCGCATCTACACATTCAGAAGACAACATATAGTTATAATACAGCAGCATATAATACAGATTTTGTTTTTGGGCTGACTGATGGAAATGTTGAACCTGCACTGACATGCTGGCAGACAGATATGAACAGTGATGGGCTGTAAGCGTGTACAGATTTGAAGTCGTATGAATGTGTGTGATGCTCGTGACTGTGTGGTTGTACCCCTTGCAGGTCCTGGTGTTCTGCATCTTAAACAGCAGGTGATCTTCCACTGGACAGCTGTAAATTCTGCCCTCGCTGGCTGCCATCGCCTGCAACTGTGGGCCCAAAGACCTCATCTGGTCCAGCACAGAGGTGAGGAACTCATGAGCATCCTGCAGATAGACACACAGTGATACAGGGAAGTCTACACACTTTTCACAAGTGGTGAAAAGACAAACCAGAAAAGCAGATTACGCACTTTCTGGTCAAAATCCTGAAGTCTGGAGCGCAGACAGAGACTGCTTCTTTGAACGCAACAAGGAGGCGGATTTTACGATGTACATCAGAGGAAAGGTGAGACCCTCTGATGTCCATAAATGCTCTGGAGAGGGGGATAAAAGGTCAGAAGAATTGTCTCTATTTTGGTGTACAGGATACAACTTGAGCATAAATTGACAACATTTCTTCAGGGTGCTGTACCTAATGAGCGCAGCTTCAGGGTCTGAACTCCAAACCTGCTCCTGAGATCTGAAGGCTCCAACAAAGTCCTCCAGTGTCAGGAGGCTCTGCAGGCAGGAGTTTATGGAGCAGAACTGTGCTGGGTTGGGGAACCTGTCACAGAAATACAGTCAGCATCATTCAAACAGATCTCAGTATCATTCATTCTCATTTTCTCAAAGTAGATCTGGTTTACTTTGCTTTGATGGATTCAGTCTCTACAGCCTTGTTTCTTGTGTGTGTGTGTGTGGATGTGTGTGTATGCTGAGGTACTCACCCACGACACTGATATCTGCCGGTCTGCTGGGTGGAGATGGATTTTGCTCCCATCATTTTGGCCTTCTGGTCCTCTTGTCCATCTTGTCTCTTCTCCTTCGGGCACTCTTCTTCCTCAGGAGATGGTGCAACTTTGTTCTGTTGGATAAAGACACTGGTTAAATCATGCAAAGACACACTCGTTAACAAATCAATGTGTGGCTCATGTGTCAGACACACACACCTTTCGCCTCCACCAGCGTTTCTTTCCCTTTTTCTGTGAGTTTGTCCTCTGAGGTGGCGACACTGCTGACAAAAACAAATGTCTCATTGTGAACTTGTTGTGAAGCAAACACAGTGTTGTGTTAACAAGCAGGAGTGTTTTAAATTCACTAATAAAGGGACTGTAGAAGAAATTAATGTGGTTACCATTGCCTTTTCTTTGTGGGGCGGCCAAAGAGTCGATACAGCCACAGGATCTTTTCAGTAGGAGTGTTCGGGACGGTGACACTGTTCAAAAAGACAAATATAGTTTGTTTTTTTCTGTTGTGCAGTCAAAATAAATCATAAATCATTTGAGGGATCATTTTAAGGACTCTGTAGTCCAGGTTCCATTTAGCATTGTACTGACTAGAACAGGCTTTTAGTCTTTCAGTTGAGTCTTTGAGTCCCTGACAAGTTTAAAGTCTTCAGAAGCAAATTTCCAGTCATGATTCAGGTCCTTTCAGCACTGTGTTAATATTGTATGATATAATGGAGAGCAGCTAAATTCAGCTTAGCTTTCATTCTGTTTCAATTTCAGACTTACTGCTAATGTACACACAAACACGGCTATGTGCAATATCTAACCAGCTCAGTCAACTATCAACTCAGTCACTGTGATGCCTGACAGGAGACAGGTCAGGTCTCAGGTGTATTAACCGTGGTAAAGGTTTGTGTCTCCCCCCACAGTTTTCTCTTTAAAATCAACCACCAAACTGAACAAGGAAGCAATCTGAGCACAGAGATGATGATCAAACTATGAAAAGACTTCTGGATGTCCTTACCTCCTCTCAGAGCTGGCTGTCTGTCTGAAAACATCTTCAACCTTTGCTGATCTCTGTACAGAAAATGAAATGATCAAACAAAGTATTAAAGACTGAACTGTGTTGAAATATGGTCAAGGTCTCATTCGAACAGCAGAGAAAACATGGAGTACATCTAGAAGACAAACACAGACCAAACATCTTTGTAAGTGTTGTTAAAGTTCACTTCAGCTCAGACTGACTGTAACCTGCTTGTGTGCTGCAGCTTGACTGAACTGATTCTGGTCATCAGGAATTCTGACTTCACAGACATCACAGCAACAGTTCTAGTTCTAGTTCTAGTTCTAGAACTTTATGAGGCATCATAAACATGTTTACAACTTTTAAAGTACACATGGTGCACATCTGTCAATATGTATCTTATAAACTGTTTAGAAACAGTCAATTGGTGGTCTTGAAAGACAAATACATGAAATTCAACTCAAAATGAAGTGAATGTATCTTCAGAAACCCCAAATACAACCTGCTGCGTAAACGTACAGATACATTTGAAATCATTATTATTATTATTGGTTGGATTTGAACCCTGGACTGCTGTGGCAAGGACAGCACATGGAGCACACTCTGTTTTCTATCTAAAACTTTCTATCTATACTCTATTGTCATTATTATTATTAGTTGTCGTATTATCTACTCCTAATTAACATTCAGAACTAGGGGAGTGGCTATGGCACAGAGCTGAGTGGTTGCATCTTCATCTCTCTGTTGGAATCGCTAAATTTAATTATTCTTAGTTAGAAACGAACACACTCCTTTACTCCTTCTATCTGTAGCCTAAGATATGTCGACTAAACAATCTAAAACTGCCTCTGGCCAACAGAGGGTTCAGAATAAGACCAACCGACTCAAGGAAATAGGGGAAGATGCTAGCATGCTAACTACCGATGTGCAAGCTCCTGAAGCGGTGGGCAGTCACAACCCTGAAAAAACAGTTCAGTCCAAAATTTGAGTTCTGGCCGCAATTAACAGGATCAAGTCGGACTTTAAAGACTTTTCAGGCAGACTGGAACAGACAGAAGACTGTATTGGTGACTTAGAGGATGATATTGCCGGTGAGAAGACCAGAATCGCAGCACTGCACTGAAGCAGGTGTCTGAGCTATGACCTGGAAAACAGAAACTGCCATTCAAATCTCAGTCTGGTGAAGTCCTGGAACCTGAGACCTTCCCTGCTCCGCTGATTATCCAAAGAGCTCACAGACTAGTGGGCACGCCAAAATCCTCTGCTCCACAAGTCATGATAATGAAGATTTTAAACTTTCCAGACAAGATCCGAGTCATGTCATGTCAAAGAAGGGCAAGATCATGTATGAAGGCCACCAGTGTCACCAATGTGACACCAGTGGCATCATTAGGCCTGTTTATGGGGGCTCAAGTCTCCCTAAAATATTCTTAAACCCCTCTAAATAGTTCAGTGTTGTTTTATTTGTTAAAAAAAAAAAAAATTCAATATAAAGTGGCCAGCATATCAGTTTAAATAAATAATCATATAACCTGTCATTAAGGACTTAAATGTGATCAGAAATCTGTCAGTTTCCCTTCACTTCGTAGTGTACGGTACAGAGAGCCCCTCTGGTGTGTTGTTATCCTTGTTATACTTGTTCAGAATGCAGAACCACATTTCTGAAATCCAGTCCATGTTTTTCCTGTGACCCTACTTGTGGCTCGGTACCTGAAGCCGTAGGTACTTCTACCTTTGCACACAGCGCCGCACAGAACACATTAGGAAGAAGAACATGAATGTATATAAGAGTTTTTCAGGAAAGTAAGTATTCATCACTGCTGGTAGTAACAGTTAGTTAGCTCCATCCCCAGCTAACAGCAGAAAGTCCCATGTAATTATTAAAATGCTCCATGTTTGACAAATAAAAACCTGGCTTTACAGACAATCTCTGCACGTCTTACTTTTGTTGTTTTATTCCAGCTGTAAAAGAACGCTGCTACTTAGCTAGCTAGTCTTCATGCACTGTGAAGGTCCTGGTTGTTCATAGAGTTCAGTGTGCGCTCTCTTTACCATTTATCTTTGGGGTGACTTCCTTCTGGAGCATCAGCTGTTTCTCACTTTGTTGTTTCTCACATACCAAATGTTCAGACATGTTTGCATGTCTACAATGCTTAATGAACATAAAATACCTGATATAAAGAATAAAGGTGCAGCTCGTGTCTTCAGTAATGAAGAAGAGAGTGCTCCCCCTGCTGGAGCCCTGAGGTACTGCTGCAGATGACTGTTAGACCACTGACCTGCCGGTGTCTGGGGCAGATTATTCTAGTTGTTATAAAGTTCAGAAAACCAATCACAGCTTTCTTTGCAATGTTATTTATATCATACCACTTACCTTTGCATTATTATCTATATCATGCCACTTACTTTTGTAATATTATTTATATCTTGCTACTTTCACCGTTACTCATTCTTGAACATCTGTACTTGACTGTTGTTTGTCTGTTTGTTTATTGATTTCTTATTTACTATATAGGTCTGTTGTTGTTTTGCCTTTTCTATTTTTATTTTTATTCTCTATTGTACACTGCTGTAACAAGAGAATATCCCCGTCGTGGGATAAATAAAGTATAATCTAATCTAATCTAATCTAATCTAATCTAATCTAACCTCAAATCTCAAACGTGTATATAAAGTCTGCTAGTCTGTCTCAGTGCCTCACAGGATTCTAATTTAAAATCTGCACTAAGGGCTTTCTACCATTGAATATTTTTGAAAAAATGTTATTCAATTATCCAATAATTATAAACTATATAGGAAAAAGGTCACAGTAAAAAAGACTCAGTTGTAGTTGTTCACTGTTTCTATGAACTGCTTTATTAAACCCCTTAAACTACTGCTGCAGGGCTCCACAAGCATGAATTATTTTTCTTCAAATCTGGCAAAAACTTTGTAATTGCTATTATCTGAGTTCTGCAGAAGGTGAGCAGTCCCACAGGGGTGTCAGGTTCACAACATTTCATACAACAGTGCTTAGCGTGGTGCATTAAAAAACAGAAATAACACAGCATTAAACACAACATTGAGATGAAAATCACAAGAGTTAGAACAGCAGACATGTCATTAAGATTATGTGTAATATACAATGCAGAATATTAAAGGTAGGGTAGGAGATGTTTTTTGGAGCATTTTCTACCATATTGCTTGAAAACCATGACCCTATTGCAGCCAGTAAAAGTCCAGTCTAGAGGGCGAAATCATGGGAAAACACCGTCCAATCACGTTGATGAGGCTGCTCATTATGATTGGATCCTGACACGTCCATCAAACTTCAGTCTGCTTCTCCCTCCCCCTCCCTTCCACTACTTTGAAGGCGTGGTTTCATTTTGAAACAGTGTAAACATCATCACCATACAGTTTGCTGCAGAATGACACCCATAACCTGTTAACCTACCACTGTTAAATGTTAACTTTCATAAACTAAAGGTCTCTCACTGCAGATGTCCATAACAGCACCAGCAGTCGAGACAGATGTTGAGAGATTAATTAAATAAATGCAAATTAATGCAGAAATCACATGATGGAAATGTTACTGCCAGCAAGACTGTTTGATAAAATAAGAACAGAAACAGATTATGAGACATGCAGATAATTAGTATGTTTCAACTGGAGTATTATGTTAAAAACACTTAAAGAGATCATTTGGTTTAAAAGGATGTAAAAAATGTAAATACATCAGAGAGATGTGTTCCTGACTGTGATGGCCACAGCTGTGACCACACAACTATAAAGGTCTGTGACAATCTGCACTCACATTTGTTAAGTTTTGTTCATATATTATTTGTATTATACATTTAGTTATTAGTTTACATTAGTTGAACATTTAGTATTGGAATAAATCACAGATTTTCTGTTCATAACACTTTATTGTTTCTTTTTGACAGTACATTAGTTTTCTATTTGAAGCGTGCACATTTAGATAGCTTTTCTACAGTCTTTGTTTATAGTTTTCTAATTTCTGTTTTTCTTTGAGTTACCGGTGCTGGTGCTGCTGTTGCTTGGAGCTGGGAAGGCTGGGCAAAAGGATCCGCCTCAGAAGTTCAGCCATTTTGTGGTGCTGATTGGGCCAACCCAAAGGGCCTGCACATCATGGGGGGATTTGTTGCTTTGTTTATTCTTTCTAGATAATTAGTAATTTCATTTGGTTTGATTAAGTATACATTATGTTTATTCTTAATAAGTTAATTTTCCTGATTTGTTTGTTAATAAGTTGGCTGTTGTCTTTTGTGTTTAGTGTTTGTGTCAACCCCTTTTGTGTTTGCTATGGGCTGATCACCCACTATATAAGCTCCCCTTTTGTGTTCAGTGGCAGGTCTGTTTGTTTCGTCTTCTGTTAGTTTGTTCAGTTGATGTTTTGTTAATTTGACCTCTTTTATGGGCCCGATTTTTCATTACTTTTGTTTTTTTGGAAAACTTGTTTTGCATATTTTGGGTAAATAAAGACCCCTTTTTTGAAGATGTTACCTGTCGTCCTTGTTGCCGACTGACTCGGTCCCTCACACTGACACTGTTCAGACTGGAAACTCTGTATGATCTATGTCTGTTTGAAATGACTGAATACAGATGAATGAAGATACGAGCTGCGTCTTTATGCGTCTTCAGTGGAATCAAGGCCAGCTGCTCCTCTCTGAAATCTTTACCTTCCAAATGTCTGACAAAAACGCACATTTGGGAAATGTTAGTATTGTCTGCATTTCTAAAAGCTGGCACTATGAAAACAAACTTATCAGTTCATTCCTCATTAAAGCTGCTGTTTTCTGAATCGACTTTTCACGTAAGGCTCCTTGAGAGCGCCATTTTTCATGCTATATTTAGAAGGCCTTTCTCCTGCCAGTGTTCTCCACAATCGATGACCGTGACAGTGATTGACAGTGATTGCCAGCCATGTCAAGCCAAGCTTGACATGTAATATGAGTCTGTTAACACTGACAAAGGCTACTGGTTACAATATATAATATAATACAATACTTATAATAATACAAAATATTATAATAATACAAAAAAATAACTATATGTGTGTGTGTGTGTGTGTGTGTGTGTGTGTGTGTGTGTGTGTACGTGTGTGTGTGTGTGGGCATTTTATGACACCTGCTCTACTCGATAGACCCGGCTCATTATCTCAACATATTCCATTTTCTACAGTTGCATTTCAAGGCCTACTTAATGATCTATTTAGACCTTCTTCCAGACAATATACCTTTTATTCAGACACCCATAAAACTTACTCAAGGACAGATTATTTACTGGCTTCGGTAACTTTATCCTTCCAAATCCACTCAGTTGCGATCTATCCTCACTGTGTTATTGCCTCACAGCTCACACTAAAGTACCAGGGCCACAAGATGGCACTTAAACACCATGTTACTTAAAATAATGACTATTGTGACCATTTCAGAAATACTGTAAAACCTTTATTTCAGAGAATGTTAACTCAGTAGAGGATCTCTGAGCTGTATGAATCTGAAATAACATTAGGCAAAGCTAAATGTGAAGCTGTTTTACACATTTTTATTAATTTTATTATGAGACCAATATCAGATTGGCTTCTTTTTTTCCTTGGTGCCACTTCGGGGGCATTTTTGAGGGGCTAAACACGCTCAAAAACGCGCAAAACGAATAACTCAAGCAGTAAATGCTGAAATTTTTCGAATCCGGAAGTTTCATGGGCACTTGGACCAAGATGGCTCCACAGCATCACCTACAAAATCTTGTACGCAGCCTCTGCCATTGACAAAATTTCACGTAGAGACATGGCCTTCGGTGGCAACATGTATCTCCCCCAGGCCTACAAAAAAGTCTCTTGGTGACCCAGGCTACAGCGAAGTGTATGGCGTCCATTTTGTTTCAAAGTTGGCGTTTTCGTGTTTTTGGGGTAATTTCCAGGGGTCGTATTTGAAGTCCTCCTAGAACTTTCATCGTATCTGTTTGAAACTTGGCGTGTGTGTTCTTAAGGCCTTGACAATGAAAATCATGAGTTTTGGAATTACTGTGGGAGAGGGGTGGGGCCACAAAATTCAGCGTGTTTTCATGAAATTTTGACGTGCTATAACTTTGCGAAAAATAGTCCAATCTTCCCCAAACCTCTGGTATATAATGGCAGTCTAGCCTAGAACACATTTCCATGACAACATTTGGTGATCACAGCGCCTCCTAGTGGCGATAGAAAAGACCACTTTTTCGAGATGACGTCCAGCTGAGTGAAACTGAGTGAAAATATCAGAAACAACCCTTGGAAGAACCCCTCCAAAAATGTTGAGTTTTTGAGAAACTATGTAGACATGGCGGTCCGTCAAAGGCAAAAGTGCCGTTTTTTTTCGGGGAAAAATTTTCTATTCTTAGGTTACACAAGGTGTTTGGCTTTGGTTGGGAACAGTAGGTGCCAGTCTATCTCAACACTGTGGGGGCCAGGGTCGAAGAAATCTAGTGCTGCATGCTTAGACATAATAGATAGCTTGCCATTGACATTCCAGTCTGCATAAACAGACATCTGTGTACAGACTAGAATGAATGTTGACAATGACACCGTCCTTGGTGAAAGCATTCTCTTTGGCTAATTCTGGGCGTATAGTATTTGTGGTGTTATCTTGGGGTTTAAAGTGTACCCACCAGCATGAATTCGGCAGAATGTGAGACCGACTCAGGCACTTCTGATGCATTATGAGAGTGTCTCTCATTCTCCTTGATCAAGTGTCAATAAATAATACAGCATAAGACATCAGAGGCTCCTGAACACTTTCTTCCTTCCTGACCTCACCAATGACCTTTGACTTCAGCAATTACTCCACAACAGTTATGACAAATTTGTGAAAATGTCATGATCTCTCTCTTAAACATCTCAGACCACTCTACCATTGCAATCTGAGCTTGGTAACCATCATTGGAAAAACAATGAACAATAATGTTGTGTGTAGTTATAACTTACATTCTTACCAATATTAACATTTACCATAAAAACCAGGAACAGAAACTTCCACGTAGTCCTCTTTATGCTTCATTGTTAACTTCATCTGACAGACCAACATATGTACGTGCTCAGGAGACTGAAGAAGCTGCTCTGATGGAGCCAGAAGAACAGATTTATGTCAACATTCAGGAGCTGGGTGACTACAGGGCTAAACACCAAAGACCAAGAGAAACTAGTAAGATATTTTGATAAGTGATTCATTTTAAAATTGTTTATGTAATCCTACCAAAGATTCTCTAGTTCCATGAAGATTTACTGAGGATCGTCTTTGTCTTATCTGACATTGTTTTTTTTGTTTGGATTGTTTATCATTCATTGTAATTGTACAATATGTTTGTGTTGATTTGTTCTGTACACGTGACATCTCTTGCACGTCTGTCCGTCCTGGGAGAGGGATCCCTCCTCTGTGGCTCTTCCTGAGGTTTCTTCCACATTTTTTCCCTGTTAAAAGGGTTTTTTGTGTCACTCGAACCGAGGGTCTAAGGACAGAGGGTGTCACTCCCTGGACAGATTGTAAAGCCCTCTGAGGCAAATGTATTTTGTGACTTTGGGCTATACAAATTTGATTTGATTTGATTTGATTTGATTTGATTTTTGACAAAACAAATAATTATTATTATTATTTTTTTTTTCACGTTTTTTAGATTGTTACTTCTAGCATTCATTTTGGATCTGACACACTTTCCAAACATGTTTACAGAAAGAAATGTAGTTCTTAAGAATGATAAAATATATAAACTATACTAAAAAACAATATCAGGAACTGAAAGAAGACACATCATCCAAAAACCAAAACCACAGATCATTTTTAGGCTTGACACATACATACAAATGTGATCTCTGTTGTGTGTGTGTGTGTGTCTTTATGTGTGTGTGTGTTCATCCCTCTGGGCGTCAATTTTTGTGGATGTTCTCTAAAAGAAATGTTAGGATTTTGCTTGTGCACACGATTTTAAGCACGTAACACAGTGTATGCTTTGATGTTTACACTCTGCACTCCACTGGCAATTCACAGAATGTTTTTAACTCAATGTGCCTCGGTTCAGTGGCAGTTTTCTGTATTAAAAATATTCATGTTTTGTGGTGCTGTCATTGATCATATACAATACAACAATCATATACAATACAGCACGTTCCCACATCACTGTGTTATGATCATTTCAATCATTTCAAATCAGACGTGTGATCTCAAACTAGGGCAGTCCAGGACAGAGATGGATCTCTTAACCAATTTGTATGGTCTTTTCCTGCACACTCCAAAGGACCTCAGTCTCCTCATGAAGCCTCACTGTGGACTGTTGGTGAGGTAGTTGACAGTCGACTGCCTAGTTGATAGTCCACAAAGCCAAGTGGCAGTCAACTCCAGTCTCTTCTAGTTTCCTGTGTACAGTAGGTACACCATACTAGTGTTGGGCCTTGTGGCCACTGATAATTCTTGTAACTGTGATAGAAGAACAATTGAATAACTGTACAATTGTTATGTATCATTTCTGAACTGTGCATTGCAGTCATGTGTAACCTTACCATATATACACTGTTCATCTGCAGAAACCAAGCCCGTGAGAACAGATGCTGTGGCAAGAGAAGAAACCGAAACCTGGTCGCTTTTTAAAGTGGCTGCAATTTGTCTGGCTCTGCTGTGTTTCCTCTTGCTGACCACAGTCATAGGAGTTGGTGTACTATGTGAGTATTCAGACAGAGAAAATGTGAAGACAATAACGGAAAGAGGAAGAAGAAGGTTGAGCTTGCGGTGATGAACCTGTTTTCTGTTTTTTTCTCTCCTCAGATGACAGGGACTTTAACCAGCTGTCCAGACACCTGTCAAATCAAACAGCAGAGAAAGACCAGCTCCTGGTCAGATATCAGAACCTGACTAAGAAAATCGGTGAGGTTTCACCTCATACAGATGAACTGTGTGCCAAATACTATTGAGGATATGTCGATAAGATCTTACTGATTGACAAATTCATAGCAGGCACAAATATATTATATATATGTAGGCCAATATGTCAGTCCAGAACTTTGGTCTAGACTGAAATATCCCAAAAACGATTAAATGGTCATCAGTGAAATGTGGCCTTTCCTCCACCATGAGGTTAATTTTTGTGTTTTGTGTTTTGTGTGAAATGTCTCAACAACTGTCAGCCACAACTGACAGTCACATCAGCCTCAGCTCTACTCCAGCAATATGTAGCCTGCTATAATATGTAAGACAGTCAGTGCACATTTTTCACAATACAGTAAAATGAAAAGACAAAGGCAATCTAGTCCAAATTCAAGCTGGTCAATACAGTAAGATGAAGATATTTGATATTTTAGGAGTTTGTCACTTGATTACTTGATCTTAAAAATTTTGGAATGCAAAACTAGCTTCTGTAGAGTTCTGCCTGGTGTAGATAGCATTTTTTATTCAAGCCATTTGAAGTTGGTGTAATGTAATAGAAGTCCATCATAGGTCGCCTTTTCCCAGGAGCTTTACTGCAGTTTCATTAATTTATGACATTAATAGTTGACCAGTTCTTTAAACAAGCTTATTTGGACCTGCTACATGCATGATGTGACCAGTGTGTGTTTCCTCAGGAACATGCCCTGATGGATGGAGACAGTTTGGTTGCAGTTGCTACTTCTTGTCTACAACAACGAGCACGTGGTCCAGCAGTAGGCAGGCATGTTTGACGCAAGGAGCAGACCTGGTGATCATCGACAGCAAACGAGAGATGGTAAAGTTATAAGTGTGTTATAGAAGCATGTGTGTTTGAACATGAAGTGATGGAACGACTTTTTCCCCTCTAAGGTGTTTCTGAATAAGCTGAAGGCTCATTGGAGGTTTTGGATGGGTTTAAGTAATTCACCTATCCAAAGTAAGTGGGTATGGGCTGACGGAAGATCACTTGGGACAGCGTAAGTGTTAAAAGATAATTCCAACCAACCAACTCAAAGAACATGAGCAGAACCTCTCCTGCTGTGTCTCAAATCACATACTTCTATACTTACACTTGCTGTTCTAAGTTATGGCAAAATATAGTGTACAGTAAGTACAAATGTAAGCTGTACATATGTTTTGACAGCCAAATGTTGGAACTTATGTTCTGCCCCGTTGCAGTTGGGCGAAGAAGAATAAACAGTAAAATGTTCATTGATCATCATTTAAAGTCAGAAATGAGACACTTCCCTGCTGAAATTAGCACACTAGACCATGAAGTACATACTGTACACAGTCTACTACATAGACATGTACTGAAAGAAGTGTCTGAAGTGAAACACAGCAAAAGTAATAGCAACAGCATAACAATATGTTATTGTAATAATTCATAAACTGATTCATGCATGTGTCTTGGCCCCTACATCAGTGAATCAAAGCAGTGCCATAAAATGATTTCATGCATTAAAACCCAAATCATACGATCTGACATATTTTTGTATGTGTATATGATACGTTTTCTGTTGCTTAACTTTCTCTCTCTCTCTCTCTCTCTCTGGAATTTGAATGACTTTGTTTCTAGGTACTGGCAACATGGACATCCATCATTTAGGTCTACCTCCATCAGGACTCAGTACTGTGCAGCTTTTAACAGCTTTAATGCTGGAGTCTCTGAGTGGATGATTAAGTCATGGAGTAGTGAGTTCTGTGCTCAGTATCTACAGTGGGTTTGTGAGAAACCAGCTGAAATGTCCCCTCTGCCCTGGTAAATTGTCAATTATTATATTTAAGAGAGAGAACACATCCAATGGTGGATTCAGATTTTTTTTTAGATGATGAAGTATGTTTATCTGTAAGAGCATGTATAATAATATAAAAGATGAAAATGTTAAACAATAAAAAAATATTTTGAGAAACTTCAATGCACATTAAGAAGGCTGTTTGAGTAGAAGTTGTTGGGTGTGATTTCATCCATGCGAGCAGCACAGCATCACAATATAGCGTCTATTACTTTGGTCCATACCAAGCAGCAACCTCCATGGCTGTGAAGTGAAGCCAACATAGAAATAATGAAATAATAAATAATAGTCCCCATGTTAAAATGTCCAACTTCACAGCAGAAATAATCTAATATCATGTCTATAGTTAATTTCCCTATTCATGACATGTACTGAGGATGAATTGTTATAGAACTTGTCAGCTTAAATGTTATTAAGGGCATGACCGCTTGGATTTATGGGTGGGTGCTGTCACAGGTGGCTTGTCTGAGCAACCAGGCTTCATGAAGCCCAGCCACAATCCACATCTTTGCCCATTTTTGGATTAGTATCTACACTGTACCTCAACAACTATCACTTTTTACAGACATTCATGTTTCACAGAGGACAAATCCCTCTTGACTTTTCCTGTAACACAATGACATTTATGGTTCAGAGTGAAAGACCTCAAGAATTCATATATTAATATTATATTATATTAATATTATTATTAATATTAATATAATATATAACTATATAAATATAAATATTATATACTATATAAATATTATTAATTAATATTACTATATAAATATTATAATATTTATATCTATTGTAATGGAATTTGCTATAGAAATTTAAGGTCCCAAGAGGTTCTTAGATTATTTATATTGACTTTGGTGATTGACTTTTCGTCTATTATGATCGTCAGGTCAAAGAAGAAGAACAAAACAACAAATAATAAATGTGTGTTTTAGCTGACGTGTGTGTCACTCCCTGTCTCTCAGTGTGTTGCAGGCAGAAACATAGACTGCTACTAATTTATAAGTGTTTGATTCCCCTAGTAAGATGGGCAGTTTTCTCATCTGATAGTTTTAAGAAATCTTTCTTTATGTATTCAGAATTTTGGGGAAATATGTTTCTCTGATATGTTTATATTTTCACATTTGGTGAGAAGTGTAATTCTGTTTCTGGTTGCCTAAGACTGCAGTGACAACACAGCCTCTACTCTGCAGAGGAGCCAGGTTATCCTGTGCCTTCCTGTTCACTAACAGGCTGTGTTCACTCAGTGTGTACTTTGTCAGCGTTTGTTTTAGTTGCTGCCCGGTGCTTTCTCTCTCAGCTCATGAACTGCATCTGTGTGCTGTTGGGAGAGCAGAACGGAGTCATCTGCAAAGAGTAGACATTTCACCTCCTGACTGTAGGCAGGGTCACCAACCTTTTGAAACCGAGAGCTACTTCTGGGTACTGACTTAATGAGAAGGGCTACGAGTTTGGTACACTAAACCCTTATTGCTCGAATTACCTTTAACTAAATGTCATTATTAATAATTAATGATATTCATCTCTGTGAAGACACTGATCATGTTACTGATTTCTCTAATGAATATCAACAATGATTTAACAAGATAGGAAACAGATAAATATCAATATGCACTTTATTTCTATATTTTGTCTTAGTGCAAGTGTTTCAAATTGAAAAAAATGTTCAAGCATTTTAAAATGATCACTTCTGGCAGTCCTCACAATGTCCCATTTCACTAGCCCACTAACACTTTTTAACAAATCATGAATTACTTTGCACCACGTTATGTACAAATAATAAATCATGTAAAATACAAAAATAAAGTTTCAGATAACATGGTAGCAATGGGTTGCTGTGGGCGTCAATATACCTGCTGAACGTAACGGTTGTGAAACGCTATCGGTAAATAACTTTTATTTCTCTGATTAATAACAGCTTTGCTCGAGGCGATTGCTTGCTCACTGTGTTATTGCTCTATGACTCTGTATCAAAGCTCTCTCTCTCTCTCTCTCTCTAATCATCTAATCATAGGACACAAATCAAATTAAATTCCTTAGTTGTCATCATATTTTGGGGTTTCTCCTCAGCACAGCATTCATCGCGACATGTAAATCAACATATAAACATCGGCCACTGCCATCGCTGAATAGTAACATCTTTATTGGCGATGGCGATGTCAGTTAGAGGCGAACATCGGTCGATGCAT
Organism: Protonibea diacanthus; assembly: GCA_028641955.1. Classification (NCBI taxonomy): domain Eukaryota; kingdom Metazoa; phylum Chordata; class Actinopteri; family Sciaenidae; genus Protonibea; species Protonibea diacanthus. Next base: position 27,511,952 of record CM053977.1, on the reverse strand, counting down.
CCTAATATATTGTCATTTCAGTTTACGTGTAAGGAGTGTGATTTAAGAATTTAAAGAATAGCAATCAAAATAAATTAGTACAAACTCACTTGTAGTGGCGCTATTTGAGCTATTTTTAGAACAGGCTGGTGGGCGACTCATGGCCTCACGGCGAGGCGACCGGGTGCTGTGGCACGTGTTGGTGACACCTGCTGTGAGACACACAAGGTACACAGGACTTTTCTAGGAGTAGTTGCCAATTCATTTATATAAATATTGAAGAGTGCAGGGCTAAGGTTGCAGCCCTGGTGGGCCTTCTCATCCTTGGGTGAAGTATTCTGTCCTCATTTACCAATTTTTACACTGCATATTTCCAGAATACATTGATTTAATAATATCATATGTTCGCTCTCTCTCTCTCTCTCTCTTTCTCTTTCTCTCTCTCTCTCTCTCTCCCAAACTAGACTGACCTTAGTGGAATTTCCTGTTATTGAAGTTCTGCTGCTGGTCTCATTCACACCCTTCCTGTGACTGGACATGTTTATCCTCATGCTGCCCTTCCCGCTTGCCAGTGCTTATGGAAAATTTAAATCTTTGAAATAACATACAAATTTGTGTGCTGACAGATACTTACAATAGAAGCACTCTGAGAAAGAAGTAACCTAAGAAACATGCTACTTTAATTATGTGATTGCAGTATGATGCCTTTGATACAGTTAACCATCATCCTTCTCTCTGCTCTCTCTGCTGCATGGGCATCTCTGTGGCTCTTTCTGGTTTGAATCCTACCTGATCGTACCCACCTCACCACAGGGTGCCAACTACCTATTGCTATCTACACCACCTCCTGGGTCAAATTATCACTCATGGCTTTTCCTATCACTGCTATGCAATTGACCTCAGCTCTATCTGTCATTTCCTCCTGAGACCCCTCGGTCTCTGCATGGGTCTCTGATTGCCTCTCAGACATCGCCATGGATGAAAGGCATATCACCAGCTGAACCTCTCAAAAAACTGAACTGTTGGCCCTCCCAACCAAACCTGCTATACACCACAACATCAACATCAAAACTGACTCCTGTGTCTTGCACCCACCAGGAGTGGTGAAAAACTTGGGGTTATGATTGATGACCAACTAACCTTTTCCAATCATGTTGCCTCATTTGCCCGAGTCCTTGTCACCTTTGCACTTTACAACATCACAAAAATCAGACCTTATTAACGCAAATGCCACTCAGCTCTGACACAAGCTGTGGTCATTTCAAGACTGAACTACTGTAGAGTTCCAGTGCTCGTCCAGCAGGTTGTCATGGATCGTGGCTGCTGCTGTGGTCCCTGCATGACGTCAATACACCTGTTATTACTGTTATTGTTACCATATCTCCATACAGTTTATAGTTAGTTAATGATTTACTGCAGCTGTGCATCTGTGTGCTATCTCTATCACAGGTTCACTGCTACTGTAATCATTATCATTCATTATTTGTACAATATATTTGTGTTGATTTGTTCTGTATGTGACATCCATTGCCGTCTGTCCGTCCTGGGAGGGATCCCTCCTCTGTGGCTCTTCCTGGTTTCTTCCACCTTTTTCCCTGTTAAGGGTTTTTGTGAGCAAGTTTTTCCTCACTCCCGAACCGAGGTCTAAGGACAGAGAGGTGTCCTCCCTGTAAAGATTGTAAAGCCCCTCAGAGGCAAGTGTATTTGTATTGATTTGATTTGACAGGCCTTCCAGCCTGCACTGTGAAACCTCTTCAGAGTCCAGAACACAGCAGCGCGCCTGGTCTACCACCAACCCAAAAGGTTGCATGTCACCCCTCTGTTCCTTCCGGCTCCGGGCTCCTGGCTACCTATAACAGCATTAAATTCCAAATGTAATGCTCACCTCCAAAGTTGCCACAGTGCTGCACCTACCTGAGATGCCCTTATACAGGGATATATTTACCTGCGACTGTTGCAGACCTCAATGACAACACCTGGCTCCACATACGAATGCGTTTACATGCAGCAAGAAATTGTTCTGATCGTATCGGACTTAGTTGGACTTTCAAGTGCCCGTAGCTTACCTTAGTCCGATCTACTTGGACTATTTCCGGACCCGAATACGGACATCTCAAAAATCGGATAAGAACACCTAGATAGTGCGTTTCATAGTTGGATAATTAACTATGTATACTCAGCAATCGGATCTGGCGGATTTTGCGTTCTGCGCATCACGCGACATTTTCGCTGGGGCTTTCACCCGGAAGACAAAAGATCCGTTGTTCTTTTTATATACGTGTGGGGCGAGAAATAATGCACAAAAAGTCGCAGCTGCAGCATCATCCATCTCCTCGTATGTAATCTTTGTTTAAATGCCTTCCAGATGGTGTTGTCGCTGATAAGTAGAGGTCTTCAGTGGCTCTTTGTTGAGAGGAGCTACAGCGACACCTGGCGTAGCGAGTCAGCCATGCTCGGTGCGTTTATCTGATTCTCTGAAGCGGCATGTATACTCAGACAAGTGATCGGTCTCGCCATGTCATTATCTGTCCCGATCAGAAATTCGAATTTCTTGCTGCATGTAAGCGATACTGATAGATTAGATCCTGCTAGTACATACTAGATGAGCCTACAATACAACATCAGACTATAAATGTAACTGTGATATGATCCTTTCTTATAAATACAATATAGCATTAAGTCTAAAAGGAAATTAATACTATGTGCACTAGGCTTGTCGTTTAAGAACAATCCTGTATGGGAAACTCCAGAAGTGCAAACAGTATTAACTGCAGCTAGGCAACGTTGTCAACTGTCTCCTCCTCCTTCCTGCTCCTAAACCCTTTGTTTACTGTACAGCATAGCATCTGTTGCATTGCCCTTCAGGCTATCAAACAATTGAAGCAGAAGATCAGGGCCAGCCCTCTGCCTTTAGTGGCCCTAAAGCAGATTTCATTTGTGGCTCCAAACACTCTTAGTGCAGTCAATACATTGCACGCACTGCATGCACACACAGACTTAATTGGTGGTTAATTAATTGTGTTTGATTGTGTAGGAACAGGGGTTGAACACAGAGGCATAAACACCTTAACAACTTCAATCCAGAACCAGGAACTGCTGGTCTGGTGTCGTCTCTGGGCTGATGACGGAGGGCATCCAGGGCTGTGTTGTAAAGCATTTATATAAAATATGAACATACTGTAGCACAAAGACAAAGCGAGCCACAAGAAAATGTTGCTTAAAAACTGATTATGCTGGGTGTAGTATGCAGCCATATACTTTACAAGCAGTGACATATCATCTACAAGAATGTGGTACTTGATAAGCTCAGACACTCCTCCACTGCTTACATACACAGAATGTCTGACACAGTTTTTCTTCAAATCACAGAGCATTAATGTTGAAATGTGTGGATAATCCACAAACAGTGCATACAAATATATATATAAGCTTGAATAGTAAATGGTCTGTACTTATATCTCCTTTACAGTCTTCCGACTACTTAAAGCGCTTTACAGTACATATCTCATTCACCCATTCACACACATTCACACACTGATGGCATTGGCTTGGTGCCAAGTACTCATCAGTTAGAGAATAACCATTCATACACATTCACTCACTGATGGCACAGCCTTGAGAACAATTGGGGTTCAGTACAGTATCTTGCCCAAGCACACTTCAACATGCAGACCTTTGGAGGAGCCGAGGATCCCGAAGACCTGCTCTACCTCTGAACCGCAGCTGCTGAAGAACTTGATATTTTCTCCTATCTCTGGAGTCACTCAGTAGTTCATGTTTGTGGGTATGTTTGAGGTATTAAACATGATCAACGTGTCTGAATCGACCATGAATGACCTCCAGTTTATCATAGACTAATTTGTTAGATTGGAGGCGGTCAGCAGGTCCTGATGAATCGATAATGTCCTCCTGGAGAAACAAAAACAGTGAAAAATGAATGAAATAATTGAGATTGGAGTTCACTCTTGTGAACCATATCTCATCTGTTAGGAACAATGGCTCCAGACGAGGAATGCAAGATACTATATAAAGACTTTTAACTGGATGAAAGACTCTTTCTGCAGAAACTGCAGTGATTTTCTGATAAATCTGTCAGTTTTCACTGATACATTCAACTGATCTCGTCTTTTTGTCTTTTAGATGATCCAAACCATCTAGACTACAGAGGATACAAGTTTCTTGGCGCTACAACTGAATCAATTGAAATCTGTTGCTGTCGATGAGACTGGTGGCCACTTAAGTTTGTTACTGATTAGCTGATCTGACTCTTAAACAATCAGGGTGTAGATTGTAACCCCTTACCTCACCCATGATGTCTAGTGTGAAGAGCTAAAACAGTGGATTACAGTGGTTGCTGAGCTTCTACTAGGTGAGCTATTGTAGAAAACATGGTAGTTCAACATGGTGGACTTGTAATTATATAATAGATGACGGTTGTCATACTTATGCACATTATATTTGTAAACAGAGCCCCTAAAATCTGATACACTTGCTCTTTATGTGCTTTATTTCTAGAGCAATGTCTGTCAGTCACATGCTGGCCATACTGGTAAGCCGGCCAGAGAACACTTTGATGCACCTTCAAGTTTGGAAACTACCATGAAAGATGAAAACGAAACAGTTCAGTGTGAGAGTTGTCACATATCCTCTTTAGACTGTTATTCATTACTTTGGAGTATAACTAAACAAAGTTTCTTCTGTTTATATTATCATGCAATATTCAAGTGAACGAGATTAGGAATACATTAGCTAGAATGTTTTGCCAGCGGACAGGATGAATTTACTTTGTGAGTGACTGAGCAAACACACATATCATGTAACAGGTACATCATTACTGTTAACCTGACCTACTAGGTGAGGTTTATGTCAATAGATACTGTCATAGATACCAACGCCTGACTGGGTCTGTTTCCCACTCTATTTATCTCAGTATACTGCACCTCCTGTTAAGCTGTTCACTGAATCTGCAAAGATACAAAAGAGTTAGAACTAGCGTTGAGACTTAACTTGTAATTAAGTAAAACTTCTTTCACATTCACAAAGCCATGGTGACAAAATACATCACATTAACAAAAAACATTGACGCAAACATTGAAATGGAAGACAAGCAAATAGTTAAAATAGCAATAAGTTGGGTGTTGTTTAGCTCAGTTGGTAGAGCAGCCACCCCATGTATGCAAAGGCTCAGTCCTTGCTGCAGCAGTGGAGTTCGAATCGACCTGCGGCGCTCTTTGCCTGCGTCATTCCCTATCTCTCCCACATTATATACTCTTCAGCTGCGTCTATACAATAAAACTTGAAAAAGGCCAAAAACTACTAAATTCTGGTCTTGAACTTTGACAACCAGGTACCCATGTTCTGATGACCTGAGGCCTTCTCTACCTGCATGTATGGAATCAGCAATTCAGCCGCGTAATGGTGAAGCCAAATTGGCTAATACCTTAAAAGTAATTATATGGTTTGGAATTCAATTTTAACTTAGACGGAAGCCACAATGAAAGAACCAGGAGCTCATAGCCAGAGTAATACTGTGGTTTATGTAGTAATCCTATATACGAGCATATATCTCCTGACTGTTGTACACTTCCAACAATGAGCGATGCCTGACTCTTCAGAGAGCTCCTCCTCTCTGGAAGATGATAAATCTACCCCCCTCTAGAACTATCACAGTACTTACTGCTACACTAACATGTTCTTGTTGCACTGTACCTTGACTGTTTCCCTTTTTGGTAAGTGTCAGCTTTTAGTTTTTTTGGTTAACGTGGTTTTATTTTTAAATTAAAATCTTTCTGTTTTAATTAAGGATAATTAATTGGATGAATTGTCACAGTTAAACATGTTTAGCTCTTATCTTTATTATCATATTTAACAGACAAACTAAACACGGCTCTATATAGGGCCTTTCAATTTTGCTAGATGTCCCTACACACTGATTCATAGACCAGACCACTTCAGAGAATTAAACATGGTTCATCTGACTTGATGTCATTTTGATTTGAAATTAATTAAAAGAAACATCATCAACACTATCGTTTGTGTTGGTCTTATGGCCATTCGGCGAGTTTCATTTTGTGTTTCTTTGGTTATTTACAGTGCATTAACGCCATCTACTGGCCACATGCGTGCCCGGCAGGTTTGATGTGCAGTTTCTATTTCCCGATGTATTCGTGTGGAGCAGGTTTTGTGTTCAGTTAGTACAAGTCTTTTCCAGAGCTGCTATGCTCCGCATGTGCAGTTCTTCCGGCCCATGATCGTGTTTCCCACCCAGGGCAATGCCGGTTAATAATAAGCTGTGTATAATATAAGGTGTTTTATATTAGACGTTTTCTTAAAGAAGAGAGTAGGATGTGTAGAAGTGAATTAATGTGTTGCTCACGAAGTGTAGATTCTTTTGTGTCACATGTAATGGCGGCTGCGTGCTCAGTAGAAAATGATGTATGTATTGCATTTGGATTTGGAAAATGAGTGAGAAAAGACAATGTGAGCTAAAAGGTATTTTTATTTGTGTTCAGTTTACAGCTTGTTTTGCATGTGTAAATAAAGGAGAGGAAAAAAGACCTGAATAAAGCAGCATCTCTTTTTCTTTGTTCCTCACACAGTTGTTTATACACGCTGGATAGCTAAATATGCATGCGTTTAGTGAGGCCAGTACGGTAAAGCGGCAGACCCTCGCCTGTCAAGAAGAAGACAGAACTTAGGCTGCTGGCAAGAAACAACAACGTTGGCCTCCGCGACGACACCATTAACTCCTCACCAAGCCTGCATGTGACTGGCTCAGGCGGTGTCCCCTACTCCATAAAGACATGGATTATCCAACCGAGAAATGCAACTTCCCTCTGGAGTGACGAAGCAGAAGCGGTGACTGGGAGGTGAATCAAGAGCTATCTGCATCAGGCTCTGTTAGGTGTGCCGTCTCAACATGGATCAACATGCAGCTCTCGAAGGGCACCATTGCTAGCAACTGCTAAGCCAAAGCTCAAGCAGCTTAAGAACCAAGCAGCCTTTCTGAAACTTCAGAAAGCTGAATCAGAACTACGAACTGCCAAAACAGAAGCTGAATTGGAGGCACTGCGGTGTAGAAAAGAAATGGAGGCTGCAATAGCTGAAGCAGCAGTTCTTCAAGCAGAATTAGATGACAGCAACCCGAGGATCCGGGGTCAGAACTACAGACAAAGGTATTTCACTGCATGCAACGTGCCACCACAGAGACAAAGCAAGAAAGCTATAACACTTCGCCCAACCTGCACAGCCATCCGCTTCCACCAGCATGTCCTCCAAAGCAGCCAGCCATAAGACCTCCAGCACCGCATCCAGCAATATCGCCTGCACAGCTGCCGACACACCCACCAGCAGAGTCCCTGAGACCCGGAGCACCAGCTCCAGGCCGGCTGCCACCGCCGTCACAGGGCGCCTACAGCCATCATTGCACCTGAGTCTGTACCACATGCCACTCCAAGCCAGCAACCAAGCATAGTGGGGAGGAAAGAACTATGGAGCTACCCAGTCCTGCTCACGTCCTACCTACGCCCCTGTCGTCACACCTGCCAGATGGACACAGCTCTCCGGCGGCTGACCTGGCGAAGTTCATCGCTAGAAACCAGATGCTCTGAGCAGGGCTGATGAAGTTCAACGATAAGGCAGAGAATTGCTGGGCGTGGAAAGTCTCATTCTGCAATGCCATAGATATAGGCCTGTCAGCGGCAGAAGGGCTGACCTTCTGATTAAATGGCTGCGACGGGAATTAGATCGAGCAAGCATGCAGGCTCGACAGCCTACATCAGAGACCCCAGATTTGGCCTCCAAGCCATCTGGCAGCGCATTGAAGAGTGCTATGGCACCCGAAGCCATCGAAGGCGCTGTTTGCCAGACTGGAAAGCTTCCGAAAATCCAACAAAGAGCCAGCTATTTGCATTGACTTAGCGATCTGCTACAGAACTGTGCGCAGCAAGCAGGATGGATTCCTTCCAGGATTCTTATCTTGACACTGCTAGAGTAGCCTCAATCATTAGAAAAGCTCCCATATAAGCTACAGGAGAAGTGGATGTTCTATGGCTCTCAGATAAAGCAACAACAGATTCCCTTTCCCCATTCAGCGTGTTTGTCAGCTTCATCAGAACCAAGCCAAAGCAAGAAAGCGATCCCAGTTTCAGAGTCACCATGCCACCTCTGCCTGCCACAAACAGAGACAAACTCAAAGCATCAGAGTAAAGTCAACCAGCCATTGCAGTCCACAAGACTCAGAGTCGTCGAGTCCAGCCAGAAAGGTGAGCCTGAAGCTGTCTCTAGATCTCACCAAAGCAAGTCCCAATCCACAAAAAGCCCCATTCATTAGGGCATACTGGAGCTTTAGAGACAAACTGCTAGCTGACCGTAAACAATATCTCAAAGACAATTCCATCTGCTACCGCTGTTGTGCTTCAACCACACACATTGCAAAGAACTATGATAAAACCATAACATGTGCAGAATGTCAGGCAACAAGCATGTGACCCTCCACCCAGGTCCATCACCATGGAAGCAAAGCCACCCACCTATGTCAGAGAGCGGCCGGGGAGGGCGAGTGAGAACCAGCAGCCTCCAGGAGCGATCTCCTCAGGTGCACTGGAGGTATCGCGGTGTGAGGATGAGTGCTGAGGTTGCTCAAATATAACTTAGTTACTGTCTACCCACAAGGCCAAGAGAAGCAGCAACCAGAGCGTATGCTATCATTGATGAACAGAGTAATAAATAACGCTCAGAATTCTTTGAGATATTCAGCGACAATAGCACTCGATCTCCGTACACGCTCAAGACGTGTGCGGGCAGCATGAACTTATGGAAGGAGGCGTGTGGCTACATGCTGGAGTCACTGGACGAGAAGACCTGTGTCCCTCTCCCGTCCTCATTGGATAATGAACTCCCAGACAACAGGTCTGAAATCCCAACACCCAGTGCAGCTTTGCATCACCCTCACCTGAGATGCATAGCCAGTGAGATTCCTCCCTTAGACTCCAGTGCCCAGATACTGCTGTTTAGCAGGAAGAGACATTTTGGTATACACAGATCAGAAAACAGATCAACGGGCCCGACAATGCCCCATTCGCTCAAAAGCTAGACCTAGGCTGGGTGGTGATCGGCGATGTGTGCCTCGGCACAGCGCACCGCCCCTCCTCAGTCACCTCAAAACATGTGTCTTGGGAGATGGCCACCCCAGCTACTTCACACCTGCTCCAGCCCTTGTGTGTGAAAGACCCTCACACAGCCACTCCAGTCCTTCATGATCCTCCATCTCAGCAAGCTGCTGTCCATACTGCTCACCTCTGCTGCAGGGACGACTGGGTCCTCCGTCTTCCACTGCACTGACAAAGATCTGTCTGCCTGTCCATCGATGACCTCAACTTCCTGAAGATCATGGATACTGAGGTATGTCCAAGATATGCATAAAGCTGGGTCAGCCCCTACCTTTCGGACTCCGAGCGTCTGCCAAACAATAGAGTCTATGCCATGAAAAGACTCAAGTCAGTCTACCACACACTAGAGAAGAAACCTGCCATGAAGAACATTATGTGCAGTTCATGCAGATGATTGACAGTCAGCATGCAGGAATTGCCCCAGTCCTCCAAGAAGGACAAGAAAGCTGTTATTTGCCTGTCCTTTGGCATCTACCCTTACCAGAAAACCCGAACAGATTCGAATAGTGTTTTGATTCAGTGCTCAGTATGAAGGGATTTCACTGAACAATGTCCTCAAAGGCCCAGATCTGAACAATGACCTGTTAGGCGATCCTCATCAGGTTCCAGAAAGAAAATTGCTGTGACTGCAGATATTCAACACATGTTTTACTGCTTTGTAGTCAAGGAGGAGCACAGAGACTACCTGAGGTTTTCTGTGGTTCCTTTGACAACAACAGGACAGTGACATTGTGGACTACAGAATGCGTGTGCATGTGTTTGGCAACACCGTCTCCTGCTGTAGCAATCTACTGCCTCAGGAGGACAGCGAGAAAGAAGCAGAATCTGGTCGGCTCTGATGTCAGAGCATTCATTGAAGGCGTTGATGATGCTCTTAAGTCTCGTTTGCAGCAGAGTCTGAGGCCATCAGCATGGTGAAGCGGGCACAGGAGATGCTCTCCCACAGCAGCCTCAGGTTGCACAAGATCACCTCAAACAGTGCAGCTGTCTGGCTGAGTTCCCCCTGAAGACCATGCAAGCAGCATCAAAAGCCTGGACTTTGCCACTGATAACGTCCCCATGCAAGCGTGGCCTGGGCTCAGCTGGAACATAGTCCTGAACACATTCACCTTTTCAAGAGTACAGCAAGGCGACCAAGCCCTTCACGGCGCAGAGGCGTGCTCTCAGCCACAAACAGCATCTTAGACCCGCTCGGCTTTCTCTCACCTGTCACCATACAGGGGAGATCGCTGCTGAGAGAGCTGACCATGGAAAACAGTGACTGGGACTTGCCGTTGCTGGACACCTCCAGAAGAGTGGGTGAGATGGAAGTCCTCCCTACAATGCCTTCCAAGACATACAGATCCCCGGCTGCTACATCTCTCTCCACCTCTGCAGCAAGCATGAGAGAGGTTGTGTGTGTTGCAGATGCTTCAACCAAAGCAATCGCAGCGGTTGCCACCTACCTGAAGGTGACCGATGAATGGAGCGCTCGAAGTCGGTTCGTGCAGCAAGCAAAGCTGGCACCAATGAAAGAGACCACAATCCCCAGACTCGAACTCTGTGCAGCAGTCCTTGCTGTTGAGATAGCTGAGACTGTTGTGAGTAACATGGACTTGCACATGAACTTTGTCACTTTCTATTCTGACAGCAAGTTGTGTTAGGTTATATTAACAATGAGCAGAGAAAGATTTTTATGTTTATGTAAGCAATAGGGTCCAACATCAGACAAACAACGTCCTCAACAATTGAAGTATGTCCCCTCAGTGCATCATTGAGAGACACCAACTGGCTGACGGACCTGCCTTCCTCTGGTAAGCCTCCAGCGTGATCATCAGTCACTGTTTTGATCTAGTTGACCCAGAAGTTGAACTCATCAGACCTCAGGTTGCAGTGCTAGTCACTGAAACCACACAGCCAGTTTAGGAACTGCTTGGCGCTTTGGCGCTTCTCAAGTGGATTTCTGTGTTGAGCACTTGCAGTCTTGATTCACATAGCACAGTGTTTCAGGCAAATGGACAAAGACAACACATGCAGAGATTTGGCATGCTTGTAAGAAGCAATTATGCCAGAACCTGGAAAAAGCAAAGCACTGATCAGACGTAACCCAGGAAAAGATATCTAGTGAATTCAGTAACATTCAGAGTAAGACAGACATTCCAAAACAGAGCCACATTGCAAAGCTGCGCCCAGTGGTTGACAGCTGTGGACGTCTCAGGTGGGCGGACGCATCACACAGTCTGGCCTTGAGATAAGCCGCACCAACCCCTCATCATCCCAGCTCCAGCATACTTAACAACTCTCCTTGTGCGTCACCATGAGCAGGTAAAACACCAGGGCAGGCACTTCACAGAGGAGCCATCAGGGACTGGACTGTGGCTGGTGGCGGAGGTGCATCAGAGCTGCGTGTTCGATTGTGTCACCTGCAGGAGACTGCGTGGCAAGCAAGAGCATCGGCTGATGGCAGATCTGCCTGCAGACCCGACTACAAGCTGCCCCCACGGATTCGCGATGTGTCGGCCTGGGCGTGTTTGGCCCATGGGAGGTGGAGTCGGCCTTTGCGTCGGACGAGGTGGACAAAGCAAACCAACAAGGTGGGCAGTAATGTTCACCTGTCTGTGTCGCGATGCTGTACACATTAGTGATAGAGACACTGAGTGCATCTAGTTTCATAAATGCTCTACGGAATTTTCTCCATCAAGAGGCCCTGCTACACAGATTAGGTCTGACAGAGGCACTGCTGCTGGTGCTTCAAAGAGCTGAATCTGGAAAGACGATACAGACATGCAGCGTTACCACCACAAGACCAGCAATGCACATAGATTTTCAACCCTCTGCACGCCTCCCATATGGGAGGGCCTGAGAGCGACTCATCGAGGTGGCCGTTGCATCCTAGACTCCATGTTACTGCAGCAGCTTCTCTTCATTGACGCACGAGGTCCTGCGTCCACACTCATGGCAGAGGTTTTGTGCAGTCATGAATGCAAGACCCCTGCTGCCGTGTCAGCTGACCCGAGAACCCTCTGTACTTACCCCTCATGCTTCTGACACAAAGACAGAGCCCAATACCAACCTCCGCCTGACTTTTGTGGCAGAGGCAGAGAGATCATCGCCACCAGTGGAAGCTGGTACAACATCTTGCAGAGACATTTTGGCACAAATGTAAGCGTGAATACCTGAGCACCCTGCAAAGTAGGGCCAAGTGGCAGGACAAAAAGCCTAACTTGCAGGACATCATCTTGATGAAAGACAATGCAGTGCCAAGGAACAGCTGGCCCGTTAGCGTGGTCGTCAAACTTTTTCCCAACAAAGACAATGTTGTCAGGACTGTAGATATCAGAGTGATTCGCCAAGGCACTCCTAAAGTGTACAAAAGACCAGTAACTGAACTGTCTTACTTTTCTCTCTAAACAGGATGTTACTTGTGTTTAAGTGAAGTGTTAATTGCATCTAAAAGGTAATAGATGTGGTATCCTTAAGATACCAGGCAGGGAGTGTGTTGGTCTTAATGACCATTCATTCATTTTGTGTTTCTTTGGTTACAGTGCATTAACGCCATTCACGTACATGCGGTAACGGCAGGTTTGATGCGGTTTCTATTTCCCAATGTATTCGTGTGGAGAAGCGGTTTTGTGTTCAGTTGGCTGAAGTCTTTTCCAAACTGCTTATGCTCGCGTCGTGTAAGTTCTTCAAACCCTGCACGGTCGTGTTTTTCCCAGGGGGCAATGCCGGTTAGTATCGCTGTGTGTAATATAAGGTGTTTTATATTAGACGTTTTCTTAAAGAGAATTGGGATGTGTAAGAAGTGAATTAATGTGTTGCTACGAAGTGTAGATTCTTTTGTGTCACATGTAATGGCGGCTCGTGCTCAGTAGAAAATGATGTATGTATTGCATTTGGATTTGGAAATGAGTGAGAAAGACAATGTGAGCTAAAAGGTATTTTTATTTGTGTTTACAGTTTTACAGCTTGTTTTTGCACTGCCATGTGTAAAATAAAGGAGAGGAGAAAAAGACCTCGGGATAAAGCAGCATCTCTTTTCTTTGTTCACCTCACCTGGCTGTTTATACACGCTGGATAGCTAAATACGCATACGTTTAGTGAGGCCAGAACATCGTTAGACTTTCCAGCATGTAATGTTTCATATCTTTGTACTGACTGTTGGTAGAATGGCTCAATTAGCAGTAGGGACAACTCAGAGCTGATTCTTTGAACTGTGAAAACAGTCACAAGCTAATAATGTTATTGTGTTGGAATTTGAACAATTGCATATTGTTATGCAACAAGAACACAGTGCATTCCAATAGTTCATATAGGCGGAAACAAGATCTGTGTGGAGGTGGCTCAGGAGAGCAGCACGAGGAGTCCAGCTGAATAGTCAATTTTGCTCATGAAGGTTCCTAACTGAGTGAAATGAACTGGAAGTATCAACGTAGCCACCATGATAACAGCTGTTCAAATTCTGTTAAGGAAAGGAGCTTCATTGCTTCCTTTTATCTCCTTTAGCATAAGTTCATGAACTTACCATTGCTGATTCATCATATATCTTTGCCATAACTTGCTAATAAATTAATATGAGTGGACAGGAGGGTGAGCGCCCATACCAGTGTAACAAACAATTCATGTTACTTCTGTGACAGATGGATAATATTCATTTATTATTTGAATTCTGATGGGACATTTTTCACTGGGTTTTCCACATTTATGTTTCCTGCAACAACACGGTCAGAGCGCACAGGGAGTATCTAGTAAGTATCTCAGATGAGCGTTTTGTAGTCCATCTTCTGAACTTTGTAGTTTTACCACAGAACATGTCAATAACATTCGCCGTCACATCATAACACAGTCTAGTGTAAATGCAGTGGGATTCTCTGAACTAGTGATGGAAATTTAGGCTTTTTTTAGTGAGCTGGCTCTTTTGGCTCCTCAAACGGCTCTTCATTTTACCACGTATACCTTTTATAATTCAGCCATATTTAGCGCTGTTTTGACTTGTGATTTGTATTTGAACACATGACTTGAATTTCAATAATTTGCTGTAGCCAATTGCATTTACAGTTGTAAAATCCCTTGTAACTCTCTGAAACCACCCAATGAATGCACTAACTCGCTTGAAGAACAACTCTGCTACACAGAGCTGATAGAAACACCTATAAAAACCTAAGCATAGAAATTTAAAAAAAGGACAGCTATTGACATTTTCATTTTTTATTTAAACACACACACCTAACAAAACAAGTAAAGTACTGAAAAAAGAGAAATTAAATACAGCACTCACTGCTTTGTTATGACCACCAGTGACATCTGTCAAATAAAACCATAATGTTTTTGATATAGGGGTAAAATAATAAATCTTTGCACCGCACTCCTTCACTCCTCTCTCTTTCCTTTAACGCACCTCTCCCTCCCCCTCCTCCTGTCACCGTCTCAACGCTACTACCCCGCCCCTCTCTGCTTGGTGGTATGATACTTGTCAATCCTCACATGATTGGTTGCACAGCATGTGACACCTGTAGCCAACACCGGTAAGGTCAAGAAAAAATGTAAGGAAAGGACATAGGAACAATTTTTATTTATTTATTTTTTTTACTATTTGATCGTACCCCAGCTGAGGTGATTAGCACACCTGTAATCAGTTGGCCAATCACTGTCCCTTTTTAAACACAATAGCGTGCTGGACCTGTGGGAAGAGGGATGGAAAGACAAAGATCCAGATGGCAGGCAGCAGAAAGTGCACAGTGAAGCCTGTGAACGGCTGAACAAAGAGTGTATTCACAAGCGTGTAAATAAAATAAAAACAACCATCGGTGTCGTGTCAGTTGCTGATGTACCCGCAGTGGCAACAGACCTGGCACAGTCTGGTTCAAAGCTATAAGCTGATTTGTGTTAGCTGTTTGAACTGCAGTTTAACTTACAGTAAAGAGACTGACTTGTAGAGAACCCTCACATCCAACAACAGCAGCCGATCATGGCCCACGGGGTCCAAAGCGTTTACTTTGAAAAAATGTTCAAAGCAGGCCCAGTCGCCTGAATACCACAGCTAGGAATAATGGAATAGGACTCCGGTTCTATTTTGTGGGTTTTCTCTCTGAACTGGGGCCATGATTAAGAGGGACAGTTGGGGACATTCATATTCTGCCACTAGAGGTAAAATTCTTCGACTGGCTAGGTTATCCTTTAACCGGGAAATGACCAAGGAAAATACATCCCCAAATGACGACATTTTGGAGGGTGACTGAACCATGTCTCTGTAGTAACTATCTACATCACATGCTCCTTTTAGCTTCAGGTAAGTGACAATAGTGCTAATAAAAACCATTCAATAGCATCCTGTGAAGCAAAGATACACATGATATGACCTTGTTTGTGTGCACATAGGTGTGTGTGTGCTTGGTGAATTCAAGTGAGGCATTCATGGTGTATTTGATCACTACACTGAAACTTGAAGCTTGACGCTTGAGTCCTCAAGCTAAAAGTACAACAGTCATTACTGTTACAGAGTCACAGTCACGTTGGAATTGGGGGAATACCGCAACGATAAATGACTTTACAGTGTAATGTCAAGGGGGAGAAAAGAAGAAGTTCTCTGTTCCAACAGCACGTTCTATCACTTATCTCACATTTACCACATCCTCTGATCAATAAGCTGCGTTCACACTGACTGCACACAGCCACCTCATTTATTTCAGTGAAGCCACACTGGACCACATCCTGAAAACTGCGTGTGACACATCGTTGAAGGAAACTGTATGACTGTATGTAATTACTTGAACATGAAATCTGTTTGTAAATGTAATAAAAATGGACATTAGAGAATAAATGCTCCCATGTCTTTAGAATATAATGTTACATAAAAAGTCTAAAAAAAAAAAATCAATATATCAGTATTTGTTGGTTATTGAATCTAAATTCAGTGATTAAAAAAATCACGTTAAAATATCTTTCATTCAATCATCAGGAGCTTCCTGTGTGGTAAATATTTGTCTGACTTCCTGAGCTGATTCTAGGGAGGCAGGAAGGTGTGCTGTGGCAACATTTGTTGTTTGCTCAAGCACCTAATATGACGTCTATTTGTGTTTACTGGACAAAGACACTTAGTGAAATATAGAAGTCTTCTGTCTCATGAGAAAGGTGAATGTAATGGGACGTTACAGCGCCATAAATCCAACATAAATCCAACGTGTCAGACTTTGACTTTGGCTGCTGTTTGCATCCTGTTTCCTACGTGACTAAATCTTTCCTGTTTAACCAAGCAGTTCTTCAAACTGTGATGTGAAGGTTCCATAACTTTAATCACATTGTTTCTGTATTTCTTGTGACCCATCATCACCACTTGCATGTGCTTGGCTTGTGATAATGGCCTGTATATCAAACAAGTGAAGCAATTCATGTTTAGACTGATTTTCCTGTTTTGGCTGAATAAAGAGGTCCAGAGATCAAATTACTCAGGACTTCACAAAAAGCAACGACAATGTCTGAAAGAAATCACTTGGATTAGTAGTGCTTGCTGTGTTGTGCAGTTTTTCGAAGACCATGTGAACACAGTTTCTCTCTCACATTTGAATTTACAACCCCAGAATTTACAACGACAGTCAAATATGGAAAGTCCCATGTGTTCCCTTCCCATCAGGCCGTGGGGCTGAGCAGCTTGTGTGACAAGAACAGATGAGATACAACACAATGTATGCAGGTATGAAGAGTATCAGTGTCATTTGTTGTATTGATTCCCAGAAGTACTGCAAGATGATACAGGCTGAGGTGATGAAAAATCATTCCCACAACCTGAACACTGAGCTCTGAACTTCCACTGCTCTGCATGCTGCTTGTTTCCAGCTCATTCAAAGCAGAATACACAAACAAGAACCAACCTGACTGAAACACAGACTAATTATGTAATAAACTCAGTGTTTGAATCTGTGTCGAATATCTTCGACACTTGAAATGAAGTGTTAGTCCAAAAATGAGTAGAGGGAAATATTATCAAACTCTCAGACAAAATCATATTATTATTATATTTATTTTTATCATATAATATATTTAATTAAGGACAAATATCTCTAATGAAGCAATGAGATAAAACAACAATACCTGCCTTGTGTGGTTGTTGTCTCTTTTTTGTTAAAAAACTTCTGCTTGATGATGACAGCAACACATATGATGATTACAGCAAACACGATGGGGATTATATATATGACCATATCTGTAAAACAAAACAGGAAATGTTAACAAAATAAAATATGAAGATTTTATTTTTAACATCAGTATTAGAATTAGTCTTACATTGACGATCAGGGTTACTGTCATTGTCCTTGTTGTTTTCTTCACCGCAGGATGTCTTAACATCGACTTTAACAGTCTTTTGTTCAGCAGGGTTTGCAGCCACACATCTGTACGAGGAGTTGAAATCCTGCTTGTGTACAGTGAGAGGCAGAGAGAGAGCGGAGCTGTTCTGGATCACTATCTCCTCGTCTTTGTACCACGACAGTGTCAGCAGCTCTCCAGTTTTCTCCACAGAACACAGCAGCGTGCAGCTCTCAGCGCTCACACTCAGTGTTTTCACTGCAGGAGTTGGGACAGACCCTGGAGAGGAAAATGATGGAGATGAAACACTTCTGCTTTCTGTTCATAAATGTTAGTGACTTTCTTTTCATGTTCCCCGCAGTTAAAGTCAACATGGTTGGTTGGTGCTATAAAACTGGTGGAGTGCCACAAAATGCAGTTTGTAATATTAACTGCTCACAATGTACACACAGCAACATGAAGGTGTGTTCAGACACACTTTTTTTGACACACTTTTGTTGGTGAAGACGTATGACACAAATATCATCTCTATTACTTCACAAGGCATTATGGGATTCCAGGTTATGCCTGCTCAGCACATTGAAGAGTTTAAAGTTGAACTTTTTTTTACTTCATACAAATTGTGGTGAAACACACAGAAACATAAACGACATGTCTGACTAGCGATGGACAATAAATGAGACCTCCAGCAGACTGTTAAATTAAAAATGAGACAGTCATGTATGATAACACACAAACCTTTGTCTATCCAGTTACTGTGTACACAATACTGAACATTCATCTCAGCGTCATCATGATGCAAATGTGTAATCTGTCACACAATGTGGACATCAAAACACAGGTTTAGTTTTGACTTAGACCGGCTTGGAGGAGGTGTACATTAAGAGTCACATCTTTTCTCTTTGTTGTAACTAAACATGCTGCAACCACTTTTTAAAATACATTATACATGCTACATTAAAGTAAACTATGTTTGAACTAATCAATACTGGTTACATAAACTGATGCTTATATACTGTGATGTGTCTCTATATGAGGCTGCTGTGTTGATCTTTACAGTCTGACAGAGTCAGACATGAGTCCAGATCAGGACGTAACATTCTGTATCTGGACTAAAAGATTCAAATCATTGCGGTCTTTTACATTTTTTTCCCTTTTCATAATTAGCAGTTGAAACATTGATCAAAAAGTTAATGCAAAGTGATTGATTCAAAAGTTTATTACATTCTAATAATGAATAAGCGTAAAGGTCATTGTATTGTCTGATTCTGTCTCTGTTAGTTTAAAGATTTTGACTTTTTGTTATTTATTTTGCTGATGAGTCTGCTTATCTTTTTTATTTCACAAATCTGTTTCCTGCTTTAACTTTCATGGTTTCCATTTCATGATCTCTGTAAGCAGCAGCGGGAGCACTGATTGGTCAGTGGTGTTTGTGTTTGTAAGGATCTGACTAATCAGACTTCCTGTTTCCTCTCTGTGGGTTTAAAGTGTTCATGAAATGGAAACTGTGAATGTTAAATCAGGAAACAAAATAACTGTGAGATGGAGTATGAGAGGCTGTACAGTCTCATGTTGAGCAACCCGCTTAGACAGCGCACCTCTAGATTTAGTGTCAAAATCTCATGTCAGTGTAAATGGGCTGAACAGGATGTCCTGAAACAAAGATATGATGAGTCATTAGAGGTGTAAAAGGGTCCCACACAGGTCTGCCATGGGGTCTTCATGTGAAAGTCATGTTACCAGCTAAGAGCATCCAGAATGTTCATATCACAAAACTATTTTATACACTCACATGACACTTATGACACACACATTAAATGGACATGGAGAGAAGATTGATTAGATTGATGTGACCTCAGCACTCTATGTTACCCCGTGGTTCAGTCACACAGTGCTCCTGAAACCAAAATTTAAATCCAATATTTCTCCACAGACTGAGCTGATCTGTTTGATCTCTTCACGGGCTGTACATGAACTCTGCTGTTCTGATTGTGACAGTGACTGTTGCAGTTCAAAGTGGATTCTGTCACCCACAAACATTTATAACATTCTGGGCAGACGGTGAACATCTGTAACAATACATACCACTGGTAAAAAAAAAAAAAAAAGATTGCTAGAGAACGCTATGATGCCATATCATGGAGAAATATGACTTTGTGACTGCTGTCACAAATGGGAACATAATACTAAACAATTTTGGTACTGACAAAAGAAATGTAACTTACCATACACTGTGAGTTTATAAGATGCAGCAAAAACTTTTCCTTTTTTAGAGTCAACAGTATAAATTCCAGAGTTGTTCCTCTGCAGTCCTGTGATTGTAAGGCGTCCAGTGTTTTTGTCCCAGAGAACTTTGTCTTTGTAAATTTCATCAAATATCTGTAATCTCCTCTCATTCACCATAGCAATAGTATTTGTTCCAAAGTTGAGAAATCCAAACTCCTCCACAGGGTCAGGTAGAGTGATGGATCCTCCCTCAGTGCCTGTCAGGTTCTTCACTTCCACAGTATCAGATGAGATCATCACTGTCAAAAACAGTCAACAGAGATGTTCAATGTGGAGCTGATTCACTGACAGTGACTTATAACCAGAATAACTCCAATAGCCTTATACAGTAAAATACTAAATATATCTCTTTCTATAAAACTACTTTAACTGACTTTAACTCTCTCTGCTGCATTTCTAATAATAATAATAATAATAATAGTGATTAAGATGAAATTGGATGAATAGGATGAAATTATTTAATCAATCATTTCCACAGAGATCCGCACAGATTTTATCTCCTTATATTTTGGTCTATCTTTGAAGTGCACAGCCCCAAAGTTCAGTGTGTTCATTTTTTGATTTTTTTCGTCTTCTGGGTTTTGATTAATTGATCTGGTTTAAAGTCCATTTCTGGCAGTAGAAAGGCCGCATGAAGAGCTTTTATTGAAATATATAACTCATTGTGGAGGGAGTGTGGTACATCAGCTGCAGAGGAGAGGTGTGGGGAATGCTCAGGAGAGCAGAGAGCTGAGATTAGATTTCTTTCACCTGTCTCTTGCTATGTCATCATGTGATATCAGATGTTGCTGACTCTCCTGATGCTCTTACCATCTGTTTTTAATGAAGGAAATATAAACATGGACAACCTGATAAAAATATGACTTCATTATCAACGTCAGAATTCAAATAATACAGGAACACTGTCCACCTCTTACTAATGCTCACACTCCTGTCCACTCAGATATAGAGATAACAGATTAGCAAGTTGCAAAAGAGTGGCAAAAGATGGATGATTAAAAATCAGCGCTAACTTCCATGTTCTGCAGGGATACTGGCGCACACAATAAATGTCATATTCATGTTATATATAGTCTGTTGTTGATGTCTCGACTTCACACACATCAACACATGGAAACTTAGACGCCTACACATTTGTTGATCCTGAAAACACAAGCCAGCATTGCACCATCATCAAGTTATTTGAAGATTTGTTTTTTCTTGACAGAGCATCTCATATTCTGGTAACAGGTCAGGTTCTTGTGTTTCTGACTTCAAACATTCATACACTCAACATACAAATATACAAAATGTTTTATGCTGAATTAACATTTCAGGACAGCCTGAAACTTCTCTCAGTGAATTTATCATGTTCAAACTCACTATGAGAAAAATGAACCAGACACTGACATAAAGAGGATTTCCCTTAATAATCCTGCTGACACGACAGGCTTCCAGATGACACAGTTTGATTAAAGTAAAAATAGTTTTACAAATTAGCTCGCTGTACAAATTTAAAATATGTGTGAAACAGCTCATATGTAGACACAGTGCAGAAAGCCATTTACTGTTAGATCCACCTGTATCAGAAGATTTAAATACTTAATAAAGGTACATGCTGTGTAATGTTATACACTGTGCTCAAAACTGCAGGTTTAATGCACATACTGCTGCTGCTGATGGCTGCATGTGTCTTCATCAATGACAGTATAAAGAATGGACAGAGCAAGAGTAAAATCATATATAATAAATTAACTGGTTTGTTTTTCATACCATCAGTGTTTCCTAGACAAGGTTTAAAAGTGATGCATGATTTTACATACTGATGTGATAGATATATTCACAGGGATATTTGAAGTTCATGACTGTCCTATAATTTAGAGGAAGACAGCTGTCCTCATAAAAGGTTGTGTACTGAACACAAATGTATTTTCAGTAATAACAGCTGAGCCAACATACAACAAAAACTGTTTTTCCTTTAAACAGAATGTAAGAGCCATAATGGCAGCGTTAAGAGTGTTCAACAGTTCAGCTGTAAAATGTTTGAAATGCTCCTTTAGTTGATTGTTGGTGATGTCACAGCCACTTAGACGGCAGACATGATTAAGCAGCCTAAGAAGCAACACAGTTTTTTGACGGTTCGTTTAAGATTGAATCTTGTAACTTTGTTTTTGTTTGCGTCGAGTTACGTCGTCAGAAGATTCATTACCAGTCAAGCTTATTGCCGATGGTTTGCTTAATAGTGGCGGTGAAAAGGATTATTGGACCGATAGAAGATTGCCACTATACAGAATATATTTTCATTTCAAAACATATCTTCCATAATATTCCAGTGCTGAATTCTTCAGTATTACAGTCTTTCTTTCTCTTTCTTTTTTTTAAACTTTATTTCTTACCAAAGGCCATCAGTGAAGTGTTTCATACCATACAATCTAACCATTCATAAACAATTTCCTGTTTACGGAAAAAGGCTCTTTGGGAGAGTTTGGGACTTTCTGCTGTTTTTTCATTTCAGTTTCAGTTTTAGTATTAATTGAATTTCAGCTCCATACATTCATTCCATTATCAACCCTTCTCCTAATCAGGGAGCTGGGTCAATACCCTCACCCCTGATGATCCCATGTTTGAAATAACACTGCAGCATCAGCAAAGATTGCCCCATTGTTTTTTGTTTTTTTTTAACAACTGGCCCTCAAACAGCCTGAATCTGGAACAGAACCTTAATTAGCATAATCAATTAAAATGAAGGGAAGGCCTCAAACCATTTCTTCATGAAAATGAAGCAATATTATAATAAGTCAATAATAAGTTGTAATGTTGCGATTATACAACAATTACCAACTTAAATGAAATATATGATCAAAATGTTTCATATTTTGGGACAATTTGTTCTTTTTGTTCAAAATAAACATTTTGTTTTGTCTGCTCACTGTGTCTGTTCGGTCATCTAAGATGGAGACTATCAGCTGAGAAAGATTAGTATTTGAACTAATAGTGATGTATGTGTGCCTCATCTCTCAGCTGATGGAGGATGATCCAAACATTTCCAGTAACTCCACAGCATTGTAAAGTCCAAAAGTTATTGAACAAAGATCGATGGAATCATTTCCCAGATTCACGACATATTTTTATCTAATGAAATATTCAGCAAATAAACAGACAATTTGGTGTCCTAAGCACAATTTCTGCTGGCTTTGTGGTGGACGTATATAAATAAAAACAAACATGAATGGATTCATAATCATTTTAAATAATCATTATGATCATCATAATTATAACTGTTAACCATGTTCCTGTCTGAGCACAGGGGAGATGCCGTCTCATCTTAACCCCCTTCACTTTCTTCAGCAGTGGAATAACACTCGAGCTCCGGCGTTGTCTTTAGAGAGACCGTGGCCTTTATTTGATCACACACTGTAGCCTACACTGTACATTTATTCCGAACATAACTCCTCTTGCTAACCATCAGCTCCTCCATCCACACACACTCACTCGTCTCCG
Organism: Protonibea diacanthus; assembly: GCA_028641955.1. Lineage (NCBI taxonomy): Eukaryota > Metazoa > Chordata > Actinopteri > Sciaenidae > Protonibea > Protonibea diacanthus. The sequence continues at coordinate 27,488,757 of CM053977.1, read as the reverse complement.
CCGCTCGCTCTCTCTCTCTCGTCCAGTCACACCTTACGCACACACTCTTACGCACACACTCTTACGCTACTCTTATAACAAGATGATAACTGGGCCATTTGGTTCCCCCACCAGCACTTGGTGCCCTACGAGCAGGGTGTAAGAGACAAATATGAATCTGTATGTTAACGGACATGTGAAACTGATCGTCAAAACCAAACATGCATGACTCGAAGCTTCCCACTTTCCACTTCCATTTTTGGTACTTCTTTCGGCAGTGACTATTAATAAAATAGGGTGTGCACACTTTGCTGCAGAGGCAGATACAATTTATATATACTATACTATACTGGAGCATAAATAAAGCGCCACTGCACTACTGCACATTCCTCACCGCACTATATTCTTATTCTTCTGTTTCATTTCCTTATTTTTAAATCATATTTACATTCGCCTTCATCATGTTGTCTTCTGTTTACATCTTTTCTTACGAAGACGTATTCACACAGGATCAGGGACTGCATCATGTTGTCTTCTGTTTACATCTTATCTTGCGTAAAGAATTTGAAACGGCTCGCTCTTTATACAAATCATGTTGCCTCGTCTCATACTGAAATATAACCATCCGGGTTTGACCTCACAGAATCCTTCAAAGATCAGCACAGTTCTTCATCTGATCTCACATCTTCGTTAGTCATTTTAAGATTAGAGTCTTTTAAAGTCTTTACAGTTCAGTCGGAGTGTGTACAGACTGAAGTCATCGAGCAGATCTGAGGCTCACACAACAAAACCTGTGAGCTGTGCAGACTTCAGTGAAAAACAGGACGACAGAAAGAACACAGAGTACAGTCCAGTCTAAAAATCTGCTGATCTCCTTCATTTCACCACCACTGCTGCTTCTTTTGTTTTTAAGTCTGCACTATTTTATCAGTTTGTATCTTTGAGACAGTTTGTTGAGTAAAAGATAAAATCTGACTTTGCTCAGATACACAACAAACAGATGAAACATAATGTGCAAAGCATCAGTTCTTTGGAGAAACACTCACCCGTGAAAAGGAGAAAAATACTTTTGTGTAGCTCCATCACAGATTAGAGAGGTTTAAACATCGCGGATGTGTCTGCATGGAGGAGCTGCAACACACTAACCCCTCCTATAACCGACACACAATACCACATATTAGACTTTATGCCAGTTATTAAAACATGTCTAATAATGTTCAGCTAAAGAGAGGCTTCATGATGTAACGCTGTTAATAAACCGTTGCAGACCAGAAAACAACTGTTAATTACAAAACAATAGTGATGGGAAGTGGGAAGACTGAAACGAATCTTTTAAGTCATTTAGTTCATGTTAACTAGTGCAGCGCTGTAGCCCTCTTGTGGGCAACGTAAAAAAAACACTGAAGGCAACATGGTTTGCTTCAGTTGACAAAGTATTACACACAAATGCCACAAGCAATTCAAACCATGTGAAAACCAAGGAAAGCAAAGAAACACCAAAATGACTTGTGTCCTGTATCCTTTCTGCCGTTGTTGTTGAAGACACAGCTCAACAGCCTACAGTGACTAGGTGTCACGTGACAAATGAACGACAGACCGATCTGTATGAACGAACTGTGTACTGCTCGTCACACAGCCTGAGTGGCCTGTCAAATGAACGAGAGATTCAAACATGAGGACGCACAGCTGAGTCGTGAACTAATCATTACGCATCACTACTTCACAATGGTTCTTAAGAAACCTGTGGGTGATGTCAGAGATACCACTTCAAGAATGTTAAAAACAGTGGTGGTGTGAGAGCAGGATGGCCACAGCATCAGTAAAGACGATGTGAAAAGAGTTTGATTATTTGATTGTTGTCGTTGTCGTCGTTTATTTCACATTAAAGACTGCATCAAGTCGGTAGTGGACCGGTTTAAGTGGAATGTGGACTTTGTGAATTTTTGTACCATTATTAGTTGTCAATTTTCAAATAAATCATCCTTCAAGATCACCTCCATCTCGCTTCATGACTGCAGTGGTTCTTCGCAAGATGGTTGAGTTAGGTTCATGGACACTCGTCAAAAATAAGATTACTTCATTGACTAATTGGCTTGGGCACTTGTGCCTTTGGTAAATGGCCACTACAGTCACTAAACTGCTGGAGCACCTGACACCAGATATAATCCTTGAATCCAGATGTGACAAGTGCGTTGAGTCACAAAAGTCAACTTGACATTAAGATAAACTATGCAGGCAGGTGAGTGTTGAGCAGTTGGAGAGGGTCAGGGATGTCCTCGTCACATGTGGAGCAGAAATGCTCCCTCACGAGATCGTTTTCTGCTCGTGGATTCTCTTCTGTGCACTTCATCATGCGCACATGTGTGGTTAACACGCACATGATGTGTGTGTGTGTGTGTTTTGAGACTAATTATAAGCCTAGTCTAACCATTTCTGAAGTGTTCGTCATTTCAAAGATGATTCCACCGCTCCAGAGTTCAGTTTTGGCATGCTTTTATGAGTTCATGAAACTCCAGATGAGTTTTTGTGTTCATCCAGAGGCTTCAGGGCTTGTTGGCCTATATGCTGAGTTGGCGTGTGATCTGAGCTGTTGTTGCTGCTAGGCACATCCACTTCACAATGGTAGCACTCAGGTGACTGGAGCAGATCTAGTGGGGCAGAAATTTCATCAACTGGTGGACAGTCACCAGACAGAGTTCTTACGACCCATTCTAAATTACAAATATTTGAGAGATTTCATGGCTGCGTGCTGGATTTTATACATGTTAGCCTTGAGTCAAATGAAACACCTGAACCTGGCCATATAGTGTACTTGCCTGCCACGATGGAACAAGTCCATGCAGTTCACAACAAACCAGAATTTTGAGGTTAATGCTGATGTTCAAGGAACTGCGGTTTTTCACACTTCTGTGTGGCTTCACTTCACACCTGAAGAAGTTTATTTCCGTGTAAAACCGAAAATAAAATGGAGGACTTTGCAGACTATTCTGACAATCAATGAAGTTTCATTTGAAAACTCTGAGGAAGAAGTTTGTTTGCTTGTAATTGCTAACATGGCAGAACCACGCTGCATCTACCATCTGTGCCATCCTGTGTGCCAGTTGTTGAAACGTCTAAAATAAGGTGGGCAGCGTATATAGAGACTAATGATAGGAAGAGAAGGCAACATTAAAGACGCCCACATGCTGTTGCCACAGCTGAGCAGCCTGTATTTTTCTGTCCACATGACGTGCCATAGATGTACAGTGTAAAACCAGCTTCAGCTTCTTCTCTTGTCTTGTGGAATTTGTTATTCACCTCAAATTATATCTCAAAAACCAAAATAAGTTTGGTCAGTCTTCAGACTAGAATACATGTGGAGATGGAGATGGAGATGGTGGGAGCCTACAGATACCTGGGTGTTCACCTCAACAACAAACTGGACTGGTGTGACAACACAGAGTCCTGTACAAAAGGGTGAAAGTCATCTCCACTTGAGACTGAGGTCTTTTGGAGTGTGCAGGACTCTGTTACACACTTTTAATGACTCTGTGGTGGCATCTACAATCTTCTATGCTGGGGAGGAGGAAGCACGGAGAGAGACAGGAAAAGACAGAATAAACTGGTCAAGAGGTCCAGCTCTGTCCTAGACGGGCCTCCTGGACTCCATAGAGGAAATGGAGGAAAGGACGGTGTCAACAAAGTTGACCTCCATCTTGAGAAACTCCTCTCACCCCCTGCATGAGACTGTGGAGGCCTCTTATCTATAAAAAACTAAGAATTGTGAAATGAATATCAGGGAGCTGAAATGCAGCAACAATAAAATGTGCCAATATCAAGTTTTGAAATCAAAGTCTGTAATTGGCAGACTGACAACACTCACAACAAAAATATGAGGAACAATAACAAATTTCACATTTAGGCGTGTTCATTTTTATTTGGAAACTTGTCTGTTCTAACCTCTAAAATGAGATAAACAGATGGAGAAAAAAAAAGATACCACAGCTTGACATATATACATGAGAGATGCAATCAACCCATGAAAACCACACACAGCTCTCTGTCGTTGCTATAGAAACCAACCACAGACAATGGTTCTGTCAGTTTTTCTTGCAACATGCAGACCTGTTATCTGCTGTCATATCATGTTTGTGTTGTCAGGTTGTACAAACAACAGAACGTAAGTATCACTGACAAAACCAGACATGTGACCTCACAGATAAAAACACACTTAAACACACCTCAAACTGAACAGAAATAACATAAACCTCATCATCTGTTGTGGCCGATATTTTCTTCACCATAACACTACACGCTGCTGTCCAGTACAGCAGTAATAAATTCAGCCATAGTGGCTGAAGTCATGAAAAGTTTCTCTCTGCAAAGAACCCCATCATCCCGAGGTTAAAGGACCGTGCACATCACACCCCACAAGAGACAAGTTCATGTTGAGACGCCTGTGAAAAAATGTGAGCAGAGCAGTGGTGTTGTGAAAGAGCTACAAAATGTAAAAGGAGGAAGGACTTGAAACAAATTGTCTTGGTAGAATGTTCATTCTCACAAACTTTATCCTGACAAAAGGTTACAGGGGCAGTACATCCCATCTGTTTAGATGGTTGTTTCAGGGCAATGATTTTCACTATATATATAATAAAAAGTGAAACGTTTCTCCTGGCATGTACGATGTTCCAGAGGAAAAAATTCTGACTAGTGCCCATTTACCCTAGATTTATGTTTCTATATAATTCTTGAATCCACTAAACTAATGTATCATTAAAGTTCAGATAGTTGAGTCAGTTCTAAACATGTTCAGTCATGCCCATGTCTCTCTTGGCTGCAGCTGATTGTGACTCTGTTGTCACTTTCCTGTCTGTTGATCATCAAACCTGTCTGATCTGGCTTTGAGAATGCTTTTACCAAGGACAGTGTCATTGTCAGCATATTCTAGTCTGGAGACACAGATGTCTGTTTATGCAGATTGGCATGCTCTCCACCAGTGGTCTCTTAATTTTTTCCAGAGCTGTATGTCTAAGCAGGCAGCACCAGATTTCTTCAACCCTGGCCTAGTGTTGAGATAGACTGGCACCTACTGTTCTCATCCAAAGCCAAACAACTAATACTGTCGAGGACCTCAAGGCCCACACGTGACCTCGTGTAACCTAAGGATAGAAAATTCCATAATATTATCTACCTCAGAAACACTGTGGTCAGATGGGTACACGGGCTATCATGTCGTCTAGGTTACTTAAAAATAACAACCAACAAGCCCACACTTAATCTTTAAATTTTATCTTGGTGGAAGTTTTAAGTCTCAGGACAGAATAAAAACTTATCCAGTTCAAGAACTGAACAAGATTAAGGTTTTCGTGAAGATTAAAATCTATCAATACATCAAGTTAAATATTTTGCATTACTTTCAGAAGTATTATAAAATAGAGCTTTGGCCCATTCATACATTCACATACAGTTGTTATGACTTTGTATTAAAGTTCCACTTGCTGGACTGAGCTACTACTAATAAAGTGATAGTAAAATTAAAATAAACAGAAGCTCTGGTGGAAGTGTTTCATTATGAATTCAATAAATACAAATTCACCAAAACCTTGGATTGTCTTTCCACTCGTCCAACAACCACCAACTATAAAAGAATGAATCTCTTGGAGCTCTGCATGCTGTTTTTCCCCAATGTGCTCGCTGAATGCTGAGAGTCTGTCGCAGTCTGTCGACAGGCAACCAATTAGCTAAAGCTGTCTCTCTGCGGTGAGGTTTGATAATATTTTGTTACTGTTTCTGGTGTTGGTGTAAGTCATTGCTCAGTCAGTGAATAACTGAGGACTATCAGGGAGGGTAAAACTATTAATGTTAGCGGCAAAAGCTATTTCTATTGTTTTTTTTTATGTGACCAGGTGGTACCTAATGCACAAGACCCAGAACAAACTGGAGCCAGAGACAAATGTATGCATTTAGCAGTATGCATTTTATTTATAACATGTTCAATGAAGTATTGGTCTCCATTCCACTAGGGGGTGTACATTATATAGTTAATACATAAATCAACCACAAAGTAAACAAAAACATAAACAGCACAGACTAGGGGGCTAATATGGAGTTTAAAGAATTAAAAGCATTCAAAGAGGATATTGTCACAAACAGGTAGGCAAATTATGACAAAAGCACAACTCAAATCAAATAAAAACTTTGGTACAACACCCAGACAACAGTCTGATCTACTCACAGCAAGCTAAGGTCCCCTCCAGTCTGCACGTTGAAGTGTCCTTGGGCAAGATACTGAACCCCAAATTGCTCCTGAAGGCTGTGCCATCAGTGTGTGAATGTGTGTGAATGGTTAGTTCCTCAAACTGATGAGCAGTTGGCACCTTGCATGGCAGCCAGTGCCATCAGTGTATGAATGTGTGTGAATGGGTGAATGAGATATGTACTGTAAAGTGCTTTGAGTGGTCGGAAGACTAGAAAGGCACTATATAAGTACAGTCCATTTACCATTCCATTTAAGGTGCACACATGCAAAATGGCTGCACAACCACCCAGTCCCACCTTTCATATGACAGAAAACTCCCTCCAAAATAGAAAAATGGCCCATTAAAATAAAATGATTTAAGAGCAAACTGTAATCTCATTCATCTGGATAAACAATGGTTGGCTTCTAAAAGTGTTTTAAAAGAAACAGAAGCACATTAATATAACAAAGAATACTTAACAAAAACAGTGAGACATGAAATATAAAAGTAAATATTATAATATAAATTGGAATCCACATGCAGGTCACTGTTCCTTGGCAATCACTCCAAGCTTTAGTCCATCATCAACCATGAGCAGTCTAACAAGGAACATTTTATGCAACAAATAGTATGAGCTATAGAAATATTTCATGAATATGAAACAACTGATGTTGTCAGACCTAGGAAGGGGTCGATGGTGGGCCTGGGCTTTTGGTCTGCTCTGAACTTTTCTTGCCTGGTGTTTCTTTCTTTGATCTTCAATGAAATGTGCTTTGATTGTTATAGTTGTTGGTATGGTGTGCATCTCTCAGAATGTCTGTCAGGTGACACCTGCTTAGTGTGTACTGCAATCAGAATTCATGCCAAAAAACTGGAGGGCAAAGCAGACAAAAAGAAAGACACACAAGAAAAGAAGACACGAACAAACAACACTCTACACAAACAGTTAAAAGCAAAGGTACAGTCTGTATATAATGTTTGTACTGCAGCTGGGGCTTTTTTTTGGAAACAGGATGTCATTCATACATGGATAGATATTGAATAGATATGAATAGATAGGCTCTAATACCTCTTCTTTTCTTTGCAGAGTATAAAAATGCCTTTGTTTATATTCATTGATTCAAAATGTCACAAGTTGAACCTCACCTCTTTTAAATCACAATCATTTAAAATGACATGAAAGATGCTTTCTGCAGTGATGCAGGACTGTGGTTGATTTATATATTTTTCTTTCATTGTCTTTTAGCCAAACTAGTTCCTCAGATAATGAGGATAAGGACGAAAGCAACTTTGTTTTTACACTTGAGCGGTAATTAACATATATTTCACAGAATTTGAGGAGAATAGAGAGACTGCTTCTGTTACAGGCTCACTAGCTAAGCTTGAAACTAGATACCTTTGTGGGTTTAGTAGACTGCAGTTGTAGACTGCCTTCAGGGTAATTTCCATGGGGGTAGCAGATGGGCCAAAGTGCATTCGGTTTATTCAAAGCGTATTTTCACGTTTACTTTAGTCCCAGCCCTCACCACATTAAACAAGTGATGCTCTGGGAAACCACCTGCTGTTTAAAGACAGCTGCAGCAGAAAGAACAAAGCTACTGACACCTGAAAGAACATGCACATAATGGCTGATAATTCACAGTACAATAATATCAGGTTTAAGCTGTGCTAATCTTTACAGACCCATGCTCTAAAGGTGAAGATACACCAGCCAAATTCACTGTCAAACACAAGACAAGATGAGTCAGAAGAATCACTGGTGCTGGTGTGTCTCAAGACTTGGGTGAGACACACCAGCAAGGCTTTATCGGCCAAAAGCATGTATGACTTTCACCCGGTGGCTGTATGACTTTCACCCGGCGGTGGCTGTATGACTTTCACCTGGTGACTCTCACCCCAATAGTTGTCTGTATCAAGGATGGGTGGGAGGAGTCTGGTTGAGGACTTCGTGGGGTGGTGCAGGTCCAACCATCTGCAGCTGAACACCTCCAAGACCAAGGAGATGGAGGTGGACTTCAGAACGAAGAAACCACCTGTGTCCATCGAGGGGGTCGATGTGGAGTTGGTCAGGACAAATATCTGGGGCTGCAGCTGGACGACAGGTTGGACTGGACAGCAAACATGGACACTGACCACAGGAATGGACAGAGCCATCTGTACTTCCTGAGAAGGCTGGGGTCCTTCAACATCTGCAAAAAACTGCTGCAGATGTTTTACCAGTCTGTGGTTGCCAGCGTCCTCTTCTACGCTGTGGTTTGCTGGGGAGGAAACAGCAAGAAGAGGGACGCTCCCCGACTGGACAGACTGATGAGGAGGGCTGGCTCAGTGGTGGGCACAGAGCTGGACTCTCTGGTGACTGTGGCAGAGAAAAGGACACTGGACAAAGTGCTGTCCATACTGGACAACGCCCCACCCACTGCTTCATCAGGCAGAGGAGTGTGTTCAGTGGCAGACTGCTCTCCCAATCATGCTCCACCAACAGACTCAAGACCCCTTTCATCCTCCTGGCCATCAGACTGTACAACAGCTCTCAGTGATGGCAGGAGACACAATAGACAATGGACAAATCTGCCCCACTCTGCACCACTTCCTGGACATTTGTAGTTCTCTCATATTTTTATAAAACATTTTTATTTCTATGGTCATTTTCAATTTTTTAATATAGTTTTCTATTTGTATAAAACATTAATATTTCTAGGGTCAATTTATATCTTTATATAGTTTTCTATTTGTATATAACATTTCTATTTCTACAGTTACTTTCTACTTTTATATAGTTTTTGTATAGATTTTGAGCACAGGTTAACTTCTTAATACAGTTATATATTTATTGTCTATGGAAATGTTTAATTCCCCTGCACATTTTAATTCCTCTGTACATATTTAAATCCTATGCAAATGTTTATTTTATCTGCAAATGATTAATTTTGCTACAAATGTAGCAAAATTAAACAGCTAGCTGATAGATAGATAGATAGATAGATAGATAGATAGATAGATAGATAGATAGATAGATAGATAGATAGATAGATAGATAGATAGATAGATAGATAGGTAACATTGGTAACATTACCAGTAATATTAGTAACTGATAGAGAAAATACTGTACTGACTGTTAGGCCACAAGTGTTGAGATTAACATCAGATTGGGTAGGCGGCTGTTTGTGGGCAAGTTGTAGCACGTTTCTGAATCAGAGCTGCAGTCAAGCACTGAACTAATGGAAATGTCCTCTTGTTTTCTCCATACCCAGCTGCCCTGTACCATCTGCCGGCAGTTAAACTCAACCGTTGATTATGTTTACAGGACGCTGGATGTCTGGTTAATAATTTGTGAACCAAACTGTAAAGTAAGCCAATCAGACACTCAGATCGGCCAAACTTCCACAGACAGCCTGAAATGTCTCTGAAGCAGAGAGAGAGAGAGAGAGAGAGAGAGATGGTAAAAGTGAGTGATAAAGCAAAATCAAGAGTTATCATAGAATGGCTGCTGATAGGACAGTTTTTGTCTGACGGTTTAAGATAGCATGTCACTGCAGTTTTTTTCTTGTCTGCTAATAGAGGAAGTTTTACTTTGAAAGTGTGAAGCATGCAATGTGAAGTACATGCAGTACATGCAGTATGAAGCGCATGCAGTAAGAAGTACATGCAGCATGAAGTACTTGCAGTACATGCAGTATGTAGTACATGCAGAAGAGCTGCTGTCTTTACTAAAATAACAAACTTTTTTTTTTTTTTACAGTATTCAGTTAAAGTGACATGCACGATAATTCAAATCAAATCAAATCAAATTTTATTTATATAGCCCAAAGTCACAAAACACAGTTTGCCTCAGAGGGCTTTACAATCTGTACAGGGAGTGACACCCTCTGTCCTTAGACCCTCGGTTCGAGTGAGGAAAAACTTGCCCACCAAAAAACCCTTTTAACAGGGAAAAAAGTTGGAAGAAACCTCAGGAAGAGCCACAGAGGAGGGATCCCTCTCCCAGGATGGACAATGTGCAATGGATGTCACGTTGTACAAGACAAATCAACACAAACATATTGTACAATTGCAAAGTAGAAAAACAATAAATGATAGAATGATTACAGTAGCAGTGGAACTTGTATTAGAGTTAGAGGACACAGATGCACAGCAACATTGACATTAACAGACTATGAAACTATAGGAGATAATGGTAGCAATTATGACAGTGATGCTGTATATAGTGGACGTCAGCAGCAGACCACAGCAGCAGCCACGATCAACGAGAACCTGCTGGACGAGAAAGCACAGAAACTCCGGGGAAGAAGTTTAGTTAGTAACATGCATTGTGTTAATGGTGATGGGAGAGAGAGAGAGATCGAGAGAGATCGAGAGAGAGAGAGAGAGAGAGAGAGAGAGAGGGTTTTCAGTAAAGGGAGATGTGACTGCATCTTCAACCATTACCGTGCCTGGCGTGAAGCATAACGAAAAGACAGGCGGGGTGGGGAGTCCCCGGCGGTCAGTCTATGGCAGCATAACTGAGGATGACCTGAGTCAGCCCTAACTATAGCGCTTTCAAGGAAAGTCTTAGAGTCTCTTGAAAGTGTTGACTGTGTCACCTCCCGAACCCAGAGCAGTAGTTTGTTCCACAGAAGAGGAGCTTGATAGCTGAAAGCTCTGGCTCCCCAATCTACTTTGGAAACTATAGGAATCACAAGAGACCCAGCATTCTGAGGCGCAGTGGTCTAGAGAATTGACAGGTACTATGAGTTCTTTTAGATATATGATGGTGCCTGGCCATGAAAGAGCTTTGTATGTAAGAGAAAATTTTTAAATTCTATTCTGGAGCTTAACAGGTAGCCAGTGCAAGGAAGCCAAAATGGGAGAATGTGATCTCTGATCTTGGTTCCTGTCAGAACACGTCAGCAGCATTCTGAATTAGCTGCAAAGACCTAAGAGGCTTGCTTGAGCAGCCTGATGAAGAGTTACAATAGTCCAGCACAACGTAACAAATGCATGGACTAGTTTTCTGCATCCGCTTGAGACCGCGATGCGACTGATTTTTGGCAATGTTGGCATTAAGTGGAAGAATGCAGTCCTCGAAATTTGTTTTATATGGGCGTTAAAGACAGATCTGATCAAAAACAACTCAAAGATTCTTTGCGGTGGAGCTGAAGCCAGAGTGATCCATCTAAGGTAACCAAGTCTCCGGGAAGAGAATTTCTGAGGTGTTTAGGTCCAATTACAAGAACTTTAGTTTTGTCTGAATTCAGCATCAGAAAATTGTAGGTCATCCAACTTTTTATATCCTTAAGGCATGCTTGGAGTTTAGTTAATGGGTTGGTTTCATCAGGCTTGATCGACAAATATAACTGGGTGTCATCAGCATAATGAAAGAGTAATAGAGTGATTCCTGTTCTCTAGAGGAAGCATATATAAACTGAATAAGTGGTCTAGTACAGAACCTTGTGGAACGCCCGTGACAAACTTTGCTTAGTGTGCATGGAGGATTCATCATTGGCGTGAACAAACTGAGGTCGATCTAAGAAATATGACTTAAATCAGCTTAGAGGCGGTTCCTTTGATACCAACTTGATGCTCCAGTCTATGTAAAAAATTTGATGGTCAATGGTGTCAAATGCGGCACTAAGGAATCTAACAGGACAAGTACAGAAATGAGTCCTTTGTCTGATGCCAATTAGGAGGTCATTGTAACTTTGACAGTGAGGTCTCGAGCTATGATGCCTCTAAATCGACTATGAAAATCCTCAAAATAAACTGTTGCTTATGGAGAAAATGTTTAGCTCTTTGCTAGCTTTCTCAAGTATCTTAGAGAAATGGAAGGTTTGATATCGGTCTGTAATTGGCCTTCTCTCTGGGTCTAAGGTGGGCTTTTTAAGAAGAGTTTAGTGCGGCTGCTAAAGGACTGTGGTACATATCCTGATAATAAAGACAGGTGTCATATCCAATAAAAGAAGGGCTGACTAAATTAAGACATCATGACCAGCCTGGTTGGGATGGGGTCTAAGAGACAGGTTGGCGGCTTAGATGAAGAAATTATTGAAGTTATTTGATGAAGGTCAATGGGAGAAAAACAGTCTAAATATATATCGGGTTTTACAGCTGTTTCCAGGATTGCTGTATCAGAATGCAGATCAGTGCCTGTCGAAGGCAAGGCGTGATGAATTTTGTCTCTAATAGTTATAATTTTATCGTAAAGCTCATGAGTGGTACTAGTTAGACCTGAGATGATGGGTCAATAGAGCTGCGGTTCTCTGTTAAGCCTGGCTACAATGCTGAAGAAGAGAGAAACCTGGGGTTGTTCTTATTTTCTCTATTAATGAAGAGTAACTGGCTGTTCTGTGGCATTACGGAGAGCCTTCCTGTAGGTTTAAGATTATCCTGCACCAGACTAAGCGATTCTTCCAGTTTGGTGATGCGCCAATTTCACGTTTCAGAAGTACATTGCTTTAATTTAAGTCTTTTGGCTATACCATGGTGCTAACCTCCTCTGTTTTAATTATCTTCTTTTCAGAGGTGCAATAGAGTTGAGAGTTGTCTGTAATGAGCCTGTGGTACTGCCAACAAGATGATCTATTCTGATTCTAGGGCTTCTCTGAAAAATCAAGCATCACCAATCTGTGATTCTTGCAGCATTTGTTTTGATTTGATCATTTGAATTTCACAGTATTAATATACAGAGTTTAAACCTCCAAGGCAAACAACCAGAAGTAGCTGCAGTACAGTGAGGTGATCATGTGTGCTATGTTTTTCTGTTTTCCTCATCCTGAACACTGTGATGGCCAGTGTCTTTTGCTCACTGAATAGCTTGTTGAGCGACACACTCACATGTTCTCTTGTCTTAATTCATCTTCTTCTTATTCAGGATTAATACACTTACCTTGGCCTAACTATCACTGCTTGGGTCGTTTTGTTAAAGCTGAGCTCATTAGCAGATAAAGCCATAAAACAACTAACAGTCCCATCTGACTGAAGTACTCTGATTATCCATTAAATAAAAATAAGAAGTGCTACTCTGAGTCCAGGCCTTCAGCAGCCCCTCCATAACCTTTGAAATCAAGCTTCGCACCTTGAGCCCGCTTCCTGTGAGTCAGCCAAATGGCTAACTTAGCATAACCAGATATGAAATTAACCAACCTATGCACAGTCTTTTTTTTAAATACAGTATTGTGGACCAAGAGCAAACAAACCAAAAGAAAAATCCTCTCCAAAGTCTTGAAACCACCTTCTTAAAAGGTCAAACAGTGGTGTCATCCGAGGAGACTGGATGAATAGATATTGCCAGGGTCTCCATCTGGGGAACAAGACAAGCATTCCTCCCTACCTCAGGATCATATGCGCTCTGTGTATCTGTTTGTAGCTATTGTTATACACAACCCTCCAGTGGAGGTATGCTGTCAACTTTTCAACGGGCAGCTTGTATAAGGGACCGCCAGCTGTCTTTCGGGGAAATATCTGGACTAAACTCAGTCCACCTCGACTCCTGCACCAATGACAAAGAGCACATATTCAGGACTTTAACACAGTTCTGGTATATTGTCTTTTTCCCTGCGTCCTGAAATCAAAAGAGAAGGGGAAGCAGTACTCATAGCCTTGACTCCACTGGTTACACAGGTAATGTTGAGTGATGAAAACTCTTTGGAATGACGGTAAAAGCAGCACAGACTTCCTGCACCACCCTGTTTATCAGTCTGATAGAGGTGATACTGCTCTCCCTCAGAGCATCGACAGATGTTGTGATGGCACATCAGGTGGCCCAGTTTGGTACAATCCGGTCAGGTTCAACTGAGGAAGCCCGCTTCAGAAGCTCCCCTCGGCAATCCATGCTACAGTGTTCTGCTCCAAGAGGTCGAATAGAAAGACATAGCATGACTCTCATCTCTCAGATTAGTGGTGACTCTACCCCTGGTAGTTTGAGGCAGGTCATCTCGCTTCTTCACGAGCCACTGACCTCTCCGGGATTCAGAAGAAAAAGGAGCTTGGACCATCCATAATCCTTTGGTTGAAGAAAGTGAGCCCTCACCAGGGCTCCCTTCACCCTCTCCTGAAGGAAGACGTTCAATTCCTGCCTCTTCTCATGAAGCCGTTTGCACACAGAAGGTTTGAGTCTCTGTTTAAAACTCATATATGTTTTATACTGTTTTCAAGTTCTTTAACTTTAGAAGCTTTAATTCTTGTGTTAGAATGAGCTATGTATTGTTGACAAAAATACAAATTTGTGTCATGAGCCTCCACCAACGTTTCTATGGAGTGAAATCAGATTTTAAAATTTTCCATTGGTGCCCAGAAGCATTCAACGCTCTGGCAGAATGTTCTCCTGTAGTAACTTGTTATTGAAACACCAGTATGACTGACTCCTTTGACTTGGATGTTTAACCCTCCATGCATCTATTAAATCGTGGTGTATGATGATGATGGTTCTTCATTTATTCTATCTATGGTGAAATCTAATGTGCAGTTAAAAACTAACCTAGTCAAAACCTACCAGCCTGTTCAGTACATCTACTGATCAGAGAGTGGCATAGGCATCCTGCAACACATATAAGACCCATTGTAGGGTCTAATTCTGGCTCAAGCGCCTCAGTTTACTGCTGGGGGCACAGGCGGAGTGCGCGACAGCCCAGGTGCCCTTCGTGGAGCATCCTTCGTGCATAACAGCCACCACTTCATCTCAAGCAGAGCCATGTCTCCTTGAGCCGGTGCTGTCTGTCTTGGACAGACATAAGCGTTGTGTCCACATCTGCACACTCCGAAACACTTAGGTTTCCACAAAGGGTGGAGTACCATGTAGGAGCCATCACCGTGCTTCACTCTGAAAGAAACCTCTAAAGTTTGAGCAGGTGAGTCCAGAAACATGAACACCTGCCGCCTCAGAGACTGCACATACTTCAGTTTGGGATCTTTACATCCCAGACTCACAGTTTCGCAGCACTAACCAAAAAATTTCGGAATCTACAGAGGCTCATTCTGTAACACCTGCGTTGGGTATGAGCACGGAACACCGGATACAGTGATCTGCATAGAGGAACTGACAGTGGGAAGATGCACAAAGACACTCTGTATCAGCTGATGAACGTGAGGCTCATCTGTCAGGAACACAACCACTGCTTTATTTATCCTTGAAGCAAATGACAGTTTCTCATGTCCTACCTGTCCTCTCCTCCCGGGACAGCGGGCCCCTCCCGCATCACTCTCTCACCTGACTGCAGCTGGATCTCTCTCCTCTCTGTCTCATCCTCTCTGACGGAGCTACAGCGCTCAACTGCTTCTGTCAAAGAATGGCGTGTTGTGTTTTTATGAAGCTTTATACAAGCTAATTGGCGTTAACATTAGAGTTAGCCTGTTAGGTTACATTACAGGTTCTTACCTTGCTCTGTATTCACCTTACTGATCCCAGCTTCACCGTCACCACCTTTTTTTTTTTTAATATTTGTTAAGAAAATATTTAAGGCCTCTATTTCCTTCTTCTCTTTTCTTTCCTTTTCTGAGCACTGGACTTGTGCTGACCGGACATTTTGAGCGTACTGGACTGGCAACATCAACGTCAAAATCATCAAATTTTGATGGTGGCCAAACTCATTTTGTGTTGGGGGTGGGGTGCGGTTCTTGACCTCTATTTCAGGACAATCAGGAGAGAGAAAAACAGAGACCCGGAGAGAGGAGGAGGTGGTGTCTTGGGACACCATTTCTCCAACAAACACAGAACAAACCAACACTCAATAAAGAATACAGAAAGCTTACTGATCATGTACAGAGACAGATGAAGAATACAGAAACAATCGATGAAAGCCGCAAGCGGCATTGAACAGGCCCTCACGTATGTGCATGTTGGGAAAGTTTTAAGTCAATCAGATGAAGTCCCTGGGAGGAGTTTGTTAAAACAGAACATAAGAAAGCAACCACTTTTTTTCAAATTCAAGGTCAGAATTTGACAAAATAGCAACACCACACCGTTTCATCAAAATTCATAATTTGATAACTTTCATAGTCAAGGCCTTAAGAACACACACATCAAGTTTCACACAAGTTTCAATTAGATGGGATGAAATCCTAGAAGGAAGTTTGTTAAAAAATATGCCACACACGATGGCCAGAATTGGGTCAAAGGCTCAAATTTGATAGAGCACCAGCCCACACTGTTTCATCAAGGTACTGATAACTCTTGCCAGGAAGTCTCTATGAATGCACCTACCAAGTTTGAAGTCAATTGGATAAAATTCCTAGGAGGAGTTCATTCAAATATGACCCCTTCTCAACCAGCCTGAAACACCAAAAATGATATGGTGATATGGCATCCTTATATCTCCTTCCTGTTCATTTTTAGCCCATTGCTCCAAGAGACTTTTTGTAAGTCTTGCCATGTTCCTACAATTCAGCTGAGGTTTCTAACTCTGTGTCAAAACTTGTGTCGAGGGTGCCTCAAGAACACAACCATCTTGGTCCCAAACGCCCATAAACTTCGGGATTCTAAAAATTTCCAGCATACTTTACTGCTTGAGTTTTTCGTTTGTGAGTTCAAGCTCATTTAGCCCTCAAAAATGCCCGAAGAAGTGGCACCGAGGGAAAAAAAAAAGAAAAAGCAGGATACAATAGGGCTTTTGCTGTGCTCCAGGTCCTAATTAGAAAATGCAGGGACTATAGACGGGACTATAAACAGAGACATAAGTTATAAATGATTGTGAACACTGTACACATAATATATATATATATATATATATATATATATATATATTGCATATAAAATTATTGCAACTTCTGAGAAAGAAAGGTTATTGCGTGTCTTTGTTTAGTCAAGTATTGCAAGCATCTTTATTGCAACTGGCCTGTGGCTGAAACGACACGATTGTGTCAGCTGTTTTCATTTAACAGGACTATGGCCCTGTTGTAGTAGCTGTCCCTCAGTCTTTTAGTCCGTGTTTTAAGCACACTGAAACGTCTGCCAGAGGGCAGCAGCTGAAACACCCGGTGTCCTGGGTGTGTACTGTCTCTGAGAATGCTGCGTGCCCTTCTCAGACAGTGATGATGCTGTAGAGGTCCTGTAGGGAGGGGAGAGGGTGACCGATGATCTTCTGGGCGGTGTTAATGACCTTCTGCAGTGCCTTTCTGTGTATGGTGCAGCTGGAAAACCACACACAGATACCGTATGTCAGTACACTCTCAATGGAGCAGCGGTAGAAGACGGTCAGCAGTTCCCTCTTTACGTAACTGGCCCGCCATCAATATCTGGCCCGCTAGATGACGTTGATTTATTTTAAAATATATATATATTTTACTATATCTTTTAAACCTCGTGTTTTCTGTCAACAATACAACAATTCCACAGATTTCACAACATTTATTGAAAAGTAGCTGATAAGTAACATGACAAAACAGCAGCCAGAACATCCTTGCAGCCTCTTTACTTGACGCGCAGGTTGGAACACTAATTGGCACGTGTGTGTGCTGTAACCTGTGGAAAATTAAAGTGTCCTGTGCCTCTCTTGCAAGTGAACAAATATGTTTCTTTAAATAAAAAAAAACAAAACCAAACAAGGTCGGCTCAAATATCAACTAGCCTAATTAAAAAATGCGAATGCACATCAGCGGCGTGGGGAAACAGATCTGCGCTGCTCCTGAATTAAGAAAGAAAAAAAAGGAAATTACTATTTAAATAAAATCAAACAATATGACTATAAAAACTTGAACGACTAGTACTCACTTAATGGGAAAAGTCACACCTCCCTTCGGTCACAATTTTGTGGATGTTGGGCAACAGAGACATCCCTTTTATCCTCAAGCAGTTCTCCAGGTTTGTATTGGTCAGACGGTTCCTCTCCTGCGTTTTGATTGCGTTCATTGAAGAAAAGCTTGACTCACAAGTGTAGGTAGAGGGAAACATCGTCAGCACATAAAAAGCGAGTTTCTTAATCCACGTGTACTCCTCCGAGCATCCGATCCAAAAATCCTCCACGGAATGCGCACAAAACGCATCACGGACAAGGGAGCTCTTTGCTTCCATTCTTTTTTGTAAGTCCTGCATTCAGAATCAGCTTTTCTTTTCATGGCTTTTGACAATGACATTTTGCATCGATAGCTAGCAATCTTCAGCTTCAGATTTACACGGCATCCAAAACATAAAACATGCTGCTATCTTGATAGCCGAGTCCTGCGTGGATTGTTATAGCCAGGTCTCCGTTATTAACAAAATACAACAGTCATGGAAACACTTTTACCAATGTAAAATGTTTTGTTTTGTGATGTTTTCTCTGTATTATGAGCTCCTTTTAATTTCACTGTCATACACACACCTTGAGAGTCCAGGCAGCCTGTCTTTTAATGAGAGCTCTGAGACTGTATTTCTTGAACCAATGATGGGATGTCTGGTGTGACTTTGGTAACAGCCAAACAAAAGTCACTGTGCACATCAAGCCTGTTGCGTGCCTTTGTTTTGATGGTGACCAAAGTGTTGAATGCAGTCTCTGACAGGTATGTTGTGGCAAATGGCAAGATGAATCTGGTGGTTGCATGATGAGCAAGTCTCGGAGCAACTCCTGGTCCTTTCACAAGCCAAAACCGCTTGTATCCATGTTCAGCATAAAACCACTTACAGAGAGAATTGGACTTATCCATAAGCTCATCCTCAGCCTGGAGGTACTCCACATCCTCTTCTTTTGCGGGAAATGGGTCCATCACCCATGCGTCTTTTGAGACATGTTCATTAATATCCGAGAAACGCAAGTGCATCTCCTCCTGAAGCTCCTCCATGTGGCCGGTGAACTGTCTGGCCAAAGCATCAGGTAAATTCCCCCCTGACTGTTCCTGTAGCAAAGGGGACTGTTGTAGGTCTCCCAATTTATTCTTTCTATACTCCACTTTACGCACAAAAGTATCCACTGTCTCTTTGCACTCCATTACGTTGGCGTCTGTGGCCTGCATGCGTTTGTTTGTTTGCCTCGTTGTACAGACTGAATATCTCTGCCAGATATGAAGTCTTAATAAGGAACTCATCTGTCATTTTGTTTAGTTTTTTGTTATGAATTCCTTTATTTGGTTTTTAAGTTCCACGAAACGCACCAACACTTTGCCCTTGGACAAACCAGCGCACTTTGGTATGAAGGAGGAGTGTCTGGTGTGCCTCATCCTTGCACAGCTGTGCAAAGATCCATTGACTGGGCAAGCTTTAAAAGTTTACTATTTTTACCACAGTCACAGTTACATTCAGATCTTCACAGAGGTGTTTGCCTGCCAGGGCCTGGCTGTGTATCATGCAGTGAAACACTAAGCAGTGGGGCCTTTCTCCTTCAAACGGCTGTTGAAGCCTGCGGCAGCTCCATCTGTGCAGCATGCAACTACATTCTTATAGGGAATATTGTGCTTCGTGAAGTACGTATCAACTACACTGAAAATGTCCTCTCCTCTTGTGGTTCCTGTGAGATTAACAGACATAAGAATGTCCTGTTTTAGCTCGGTTTCCTCAATGTACTGTACATATACAATGAGAATTGCCTCCTCTGCCACAGTGGTAGTTTCCAGCTGGATTGAAAACGGGCCTGTCTTGATTTTTTCGACAAGTGTGTTCTCAACGTTTCCTGCCATTCTGTCGATTCTGTTTTTCATTGTATTATTGGACAGTGGTACAGTCTTAAATTTGTTAGCCACCTGCGGTCCACATAGTATCTCAGCCATTTTAATGCAGGTTTGATCAGTGTTTCCCCAATGTTGTGTGGCTTTTTGGCTTGCGCAATAAGGATAGAGCACTCAAAAGACGCAACCATTGCCTGCTTCTGGTTGCTTCCAGCTTTATTAAAACTGTCCTTAATGTTTTGGGGTCTGTTTGTGACAACGAGTTCCCTTTTTCTGAGGAAAAACTCTTTGGGATGTTTAGTTGTCTGGTGTCGCTTCAGCTTGCAGGGTTTCAAACTTTCATTTGCCAGTTTCTCACTGCAAAAGATGCATTCGGCTCTAATTTTGTCCATTGCTTCTGTGAAGCTAAACTCAATGTAACATTCATGGTACCCTCTCTTTTTCTTTTTGAGACATTCAGCATTCTCGTCTCCCTGACGCTTCATCATTTTTCCATTAGCTCTCCGTTTCTGTTGCTAGGTCAACTCTGTGTATACTGCAGGAGGGAAGTTACACACGCCCTAATTCTATGTTTGTAAACTTTTCTATAGTGATTTTTTTTATTTAAAGAAATTAATAAACGTTACATGTAGCCCTTAAATTTAGTTGTTTTTGTCACACTAATGAATTAAATGCTGACTCGTCTATATTTAACACATTAGATTTATTACACCCCTTAAAATCAAGAGGGCTCTGGGACCCCCCGTGGCTTGTTGGCGCCCCCCTGGGGGGGTCGGGACCCCTGGTTGGGAGTCACTGGTCTAAGTGGTTGTCTCTTTTGCCCTGCAGCCTCACTTTTGTTGTTATCTTTGTTTTCACCTCCTCTTGGGCTTGCCACCAGGGAGCACCACCCACGGAGACCCCGGAGTCCTGGCTGTGTCCTCCGGTATGTCGTGGAAGCGGTGATAGTCCGACATGATTGCGATCGTAGTTCCACAGCGAAATCCCAAGCTTAGTAGATCCTGGCAGCTGTATGTACGCTTTGCCAACAGACTGTGGTGTTTCCGCACAAAAATACACAAAACAAAACGTACAAACACACTAAACAGAACACCAAGAGTGGAGAGCCGTAAGCTGCCGCAACTATGTATGCCAGCATCTTGGAGAGGGAGATGAGAGGGGAGAGGAGAGGAGTCATCAGTCACTTAATAACATACCTGGCAGTCTTGGAAAAGCTCCTCTTGTCTTTCCCCAAGATACTCAGTAAGACAACAGACAACTGCATCCTTTTTTTTCTCAATGCTCTGTGACTGTAGGGAGATAATATTTTTGTGAAAAGACTTCCAGTGGAAGTCAGAGATTTATATACACTTAGACTTAAGTTATTAGAAGCTAAAACAGTTTTAGACACTTTACAGGTTTTATGTTAAACTGTAATTTGGCAAGTTGGTTAGGAGCTCCTGCATATCAACAGTTTACAAATAATTTCAAATAATTCCCTTAAATTACTTATTGCACATTTGTGAAACAAGTGAAATAAAAACATAGCTCATTCACAGTGTCCAGTAAAGGACGCATCCTGGAGCCAGCAGCACGCATCCGCTGTAGAAGACGTGGTGTGTAACCATCAAGTTTCAGCATGAACGTCTCCTCCAAGGAAATTGTTGTTATACGACAGAACTTTTCTTTGATCTAGTGAATAAGTAAAGGGACAGTATAGGAAACTTTCAATGACAGACACCAGTTCTCAGAGGTTAAGTAAACAAATGAATGTTTCTTGGTGGAAACATAAATTATCAAACATTCTCACCTGAGTCTCACTGAACAATGCAGGCCACCTTTCTTTAAAGATAGTGACAGCTGGTCATCACTTCAACTCTTCGACTTGAGAAGGTTTTAGACATTTTTTCTGTGATTATCTTTGCATTATTC
This sequence comes from Protonibea diacanthus, assembly GCA_028641955.1. Lineage (NCBI taxonomy): Eukaryota > Metazoa > Chordata > Actinopteri > Sciaenidae > Protonibea > Protonibea diacanthus. The sequence goes on along the minus strand of CM053977.1, from coordinate 27,467,104 downwards.
TTCTTTTTCAGTTCATCAGTTAATTCAATCCTCTCCTTCTCCATTGTCTTCATCTACTCCAGTAGCATTTTTAGCTGCTGCACCAGCCGGATGCTTTCTCTTCATGGCACAGTAATTGTGCATCTTATATTTGATGCACGGCTGCCAACCATATAGCTCTGCAAAGGAGCCCGGCTCCTTAAGGCATGGGAACTTCTCAACTAGTGCTTCGGCCACAGAAGTTATTTGCTGACTTGAGGGGTAGACAGTGAAAGAGAATATGACTTTTGAAACATCATGCATTATTACCGATTGAACACTTGCATCTCAAAAGTGTGTTCCTGTGGCATAATATGATTTGTTTGCCCCTGCAAGGATAGGTTCAACATCACGGGAAAACTGTGGTATTTGAGATGGCACTGGCCATGGAGCAGAGCGGCATGAAACAGGGAGAATAATGGTGTCTTGTGAGCTGGTCGATGCAAAAGAGGACATATCATCATCTGCAGGGTAGGTGTCCAATTCCCTATTACTCACCGAATCCACTGAACTCAATGTAGAGGACAATCCAGATTCATCTATTGGGTGTAGGTCAAGGGTGACCACTGGCTCTTTTCTGATCAATTTCACAGTGGCCTTGTCATGCAGGTCAGCGGTTGAGGTGACACTGAAAAATTGGTTCCCAAAATCATTGTCTTCATATAATAGTCCAAATTCCCTGTGTACCTGGAAAGTTTCAACAACTATTAAGAGGAGATCTTCCACTGTATTAGGGATTCTTGTTGGAACTTTTGTATATCATGTTCTTCTAGTGTGACTTGTAAGTGGGCTGCCACTTGGAGTGTGTTGTCCTCAGCTGCAGGGACAAAGAAAGAAAATAAATTGAGACAGTTTAATAGTTTTTAAGTTTGAAGTTTGTTTGCATATGTTTACTTCAGTTTTCTTCCACCAAAGAAATAAATGGCGATTTTGTTTATTGAAAATGTGAATAACTAACACCCTCTTTGATCGTCATTATTAATTGAGGAAGAGAGAGAAGAGGAAAGAAAGAGGAGAGAGGATAGGAGATGAATGTTTATAGACATTTCCAGTTCCTGTTTCACTTAGATTTTTAAGATTTTGTTGTTGCTTTTGTAAAAGCAATCTTAACTCGCCCATAGAAATTGTGGATTTACCCATCATAAAAGCTATAATTGTGGACGCACTAAACCACAGCAAAGTTATTACTTTTCCAGACTTTCCAGACCTGCCTGGTTGGTTGGTGTGAGCCCTTTAAAATCAGTGTTTTGTTGCTAAGATTTGTTTTTCCAATATATGTGCGATATGATAACAGACTCAGTTTCTCAACTCAAGTGTAGTTACTCTGATGTGCAAATGTATTTAAGGGACACCATCCGACCATCTGCTGTATTATATGCAGCCAAGGGGTATGAATCCTTCAATTCAGAATGCTGAAGGACTTCAGTCTCTCCTGTTAGTTCTACTTTGAAGCTCCTCAGGTGTTCACAGTACCACCCACTAAGCAACTTAAGAACAAAGACAGGGGTTTCATTCACAATGATTATAGGGTTAACCTAACCCTAACCCATAGAAAAGGAGGCTCACACATCGGACAGTAATATTCCAAGCTGTCAGGATGCGTTCCCCCTGTTTTAAATGGTCAAATTTAATGATATCAGCCTGAAAATCACAGGACGTATCTGTTATGGGTAAAGAAGTCAGAAGTATGAATTTGAAAGATGTGTGAGCGTTCTTTCATTGAACAGAGGAGGAACAGTATCTGACCAAGCTGTCAGGATGTGCTTTACCTGCTATAACGGAACTGGATTTAAGACAAATATGATAAAATAGCAATTTATATTTAGCCTATAAATGAATTAGCACACTTTCTTCCAAAAGTCCATAATATTCAAAATGAAAATCTCTCACAAATATAATATTTTTTATTGATAGAAATTACAGTAGTTGGTTGTGTTAATAAAGACATAAAAATGCAAACAGCTCGCAAGTGCTTTGAAAGCTCTCGAAAAAACAATATGCATATATCTATGTCAATGTTCTAATCCCATAATTTCACTCAACATGGCAACTTTCCCACCCACAGCCGTGGGTCACATCCTGGATCTGGTCTGGTCCACTGGTCTCACCATACATCACCTCTCCAGCTTCAACCTCAACATCTCCGACCACCTGGCAATCATCATGCACATTGACAACTCAAAACCCATCTCTACTCAAATGACCTGTTCAATCCGGTTTCCATTCCCAACACAGCAATGAAACATCCCTCCTGAAAGTCACCACCGACATCCTCATCTCCGCAGATTCCGGCCACCTCACCATCCTCATCCTCCTGGACCTCACTGCAGCTTTTGACACCATCAGTCACACCATTCTCCTCTCCCGCCTTGAGTCCTCCCTCAGCATCACTGGCACTGCTCTCTCCTGGCTCAAATCTTACCTCATAGACAGACAACAATTCATCCATATCAACAACTCCACCTTCTCAACTGTTCCTCTGTCCCAAGGCGTCCCTCAGGGTTCTGTGCTTGGTCCTCTTCTCTTCATACTTTACCTGCTCCTCCTTGGCAACGTCATTCACCACCATGGTCTCCATTTCCACTGTTATGCCAATGACGTCCAGCTTTATATCTCCACCAACTCCATCACCCCCACCACTCACTCCACTCTCTCCAACTGCCTCACTGACATCAAATCCTTCACAAAACCTGTACTATCAGAGAGATGAAGACTAGACTTATCCAACCACAGCGACAGGATAATGCAACTAGAACTAGACGTAAGGCTCCAGTCTGACCTGGGATTGGTGGTGAAAGAGAATACAGAGCTCAAAGTGAAGGTGGAGTCCCGCTCAAAATGGCAAAATGTCTGTGTGCTGGGACTCCAGTTATAACTGTAACTGTTTATTGCAAGGAGTGATATTGACCAAATTCACTGTACATGCATCTGGCAAACACTGAGAATGTTATGCAGAATGTGAAGGCAATCCGTTACAGTTACAGTTCTATATATGCTGCATTATTGGCTGTGGCTCTGCGGTAGAGCGGGTTGTCCACTAATCAGAAGATCGGGGTTCGATCCCCGGTTTGATCCCCTACAGTCTGCATGTCGAAGTGTCCTTGGGCAAGATACTGAACCCCAAATTGCTCCTGAAGGCTGTGCCATCGGTGTGTGAATGGTTAGTTCCTCGAACTGATGAGCACTTGGCACCTTGCATGGCAGCCAACATCCATCAGTGTATGAATGTGTGTGAATGGGTGAATGAGATATGCACTGTAAAGCGCTTTGAGTGGTCGGAAGACTAGAAAGGCGATATATAAGTACAGTCCATTTACCATTATTGTCAGAGGCATCAGGGGGAGGGGAGGGGTTGCACAGGATGTGAGCAAACGTAGTGTGCGAGCACAACATTTGCAAACAGCTAGCAAGGATTGAAAAATTATTTATTAGTTATTAGTAGTTATTTATTAGTATTTATTATCAGTCTTTAATACAGTACAACAAACAAAGGTTTGCACAGTAGCGGTATGTTTACAACATTAACAGGAAAAATATGGCTACAATTGCAAGTTACTTGGTGGGTGGAAGCATCAAAGAATGTCGTCTGTTTTTAAGGCTGGCAAATCGGTCAATCACTCTGTTGTTACTCAGATTCTGAAGCTCAGCTTTTTCAATTGACATGACTGCAAGACTGTGAAGTCTTTTCTGACCCATTGTTTGACGCAGCCAGGAGTGCAGCCGACACAGTGCACTAAAGGACCTTTCATATAAGCAGCTGCTCACAGGCTCTGTTAGGGCAACTTGAATGGTTGCCTTCGGAGAGGGAAACATGTCTGAATCAAGAAGGTTGTGCACAGACAATATATCTTCAGGTGAACATCCAGCCTCTGTTTTCCGGGCAAGAAAGTTTCTGGCCACCAGAACCTCCTCTGTTTTCATGTCAATGCTGTAGTGTTTTTAATTCAAGTGTGAGTCACACAAGAAGGTCTCACATTTAGGACTGCATGCTTGGATACCTTTTAGTAGCCCTGCATCTACACTGCAAAATCTTTGCTCAAGCTCGCCAACCATCCTATCCACACAAGGGAAAAGTAACTCTCTTTTGAGTTGTTCAGTTCAGTGTGTGAACCTGCAGTTGCCTCCAGCACAAAATCCTCCATTCTCCTCTGTATATGCCTTGTCTTGGCACCTGGTCCTGGGATACTGTGGGTGTGGCACAGGGCTTTGGTTCTCTCGTATAGCTCCGTGGCAAATTCATCTGTGCGTTTGCCCTCAAGTGTGTCACACACTGCTTGTTTGCAGATCAAAACTTCTGCCAGGTCTAAAGTCTCTTTCTGAAGGAGCTTGTGGAGTCCTTTGGTTACAGACAGAAGTGACTGAAACATCAGTAGTGCATAGACTGCTGAGAACTTATAGAGCTTTGCTCTGAGACCAACAGCTATGGGGGATCGAATGGCAGAAAGGCACTCCAAAATGGCAGACATTGTCTCAAGCATTGATCGATCGCAACTGACATGCACAGCGAGTGTTTGAAAGTTGCACAAGCTCAGTTTTTGTCAACCCAAGCCTTGTCTGAGCCTCCATGAACTTATGATGATTCACTAGGGAGATGCTGAAGAAAGAGTACACACACCCCAACAAGTTGAAAAGCTCCACAGCCTCTGAGATGGCCTTGCAAGTATGTGTTTGTACCATTTCATGCTTGCCAAAGACGACTAAAGCTGTCTTCCATTTCTTGCAACCACTACTAACCAAATTATCCTGTTTGATGTTTTTGCCAAACACTCTACATGGGAAGCAGAAAGCTGTATTCTGGTTGACTGAATATTCTAACCAGTTGTGCTTTTCAAACCAGCTGTGGTGAAATGCTCGCTTCTGTGTACCAAAACTATCTTGAGGGTAGCTCTTCAGCTTTACCTGTCTGGGCCCTGTGTCTTTGTCACCTAAATCAAACCCTGTAGTGGAGTGAGTTTCTGCATCTGCTTCATCATTTTCCCTCTCTTGGTCTGTGTACTCTCCTTCTCTCTCTGTAGTAAATTGATCTTCCTCTGTATCTGGATCCCCTTGCTCTCTTTGACTTGACCTTGCCTGTTGCCTCCCTCAGTATCTCCTTCTGCCTGAAGATACATAATGAATTGAATTAATAACTGATCAACATAGAGGCTAATGCCATGACTTTTGCTCAGCACAATAATTGTTTGCTCCCAAATATTTTGAAATCGCACAGATAGGCACATATGTGACTAAAATGGTTCAAGCCCTGACACACACACACACACACACACACACACACACGTGTAGATCATGGAGTGATTATTATTAGTGTTATTCTTCTTCTTATTATTATTATTATTATTATCCACATGATAATCATAGGTGAACAAGGTCAGCTCCTGTTTCACAGTGTGCATCCATGCGTAAAGTGAGAAACAGCTGATGCTCCAGAAGGAAGTCACCCCAAAGATAAATGGTAAAGAGAGCGCACACTGAACTCTATGAACAACCAAGACCTTCACAGTGCATGAAGACTAACCAGCTAGCTAAGTACAGTAGCAGCATTCTTTTACAGCTGGAATAAAACAACAAAAGTAAGACGTGCAGAGATTGTCTGTAAGCCAGGTTTTTATTTGTCAAACATGGAGCATTTTAATAATTACATGGGACTTTCTGCTGTTAGCTGGGGATGGAGCTAACTAACTGTTACTACCAGCAGTGATGAATACTTACTTTCCTGAAAAACTCTTATATCCATTTGCGCATCCATCCATCCATGTTCTTCTCCTAACATATTCTATTTGGCTCTGTGTGCAAAGGTAGAAGTACCAACGGCTGCAGGTACCAAGCCACAAGCAAGGTTGCAGGGAAAACATGGACTGGATTTCAGAAATGTGGTTCTGCGTTCTGAACAAGTGGAATGGATAACAACACACCAGAGGGGCTCTCTCTACCATACACTACGAAGTGAAGGGAAACTGACAGATTTCTGATCACATTTAAGTCCTTAATGACAGGTTATATGATTATTTATTTAAACTGATGTGTTGGCTGCTTTATATTGAATTTGTCTGAATTTTTTTTGTTTAAAAATTAATTAAACACCAAACTATTTAGGGAGGCTTCAGAATATATAAACAGGCCTAACGACGCCACTGATTATTGTATTCATAATTATACTCTTAAAAGTACAAGTTATCCAAAAAGTGACAAGGATCAGTGACAGGGAGTCAAATGCACAACTCGATACTCAGAGATTGATTCCAAAAAAAAAATCCCCCCCCAAAAACTCCATAATGTTACTGGCAGACACCCATGAATGCTCCTCTGGACCACCGATATTGACGGCCCCGGCCTCTGCGTCTCATTGCCGACAGCCATTTGACAGTGTAAACCTCTACACCATCAATGAGTCAGGGGGGACCTGGAGGAGGGAACCTGGTCGCTCTACCTAATAGGCTTGATGTGGGAAACATGGAATGTGGGATGAATCCGGATAGGTTTGGGAAGACGTTGACGGACGGCTGCCACATTTATGATCTTGGCAATGGGAAAGGGGCCAATGAAGCGGGGAGCTAGCTTATGGGACTCAACACAAAGAGGAAGGTCCCGAGCAGATAACCAAACTCTCTGGCCAGGCTTGTATACAGGTGCCCTCTTTCTACGCCGATCCGGCAAGGCAGAGTTGCGGAGCAGCACCTGACGGGCTCAGGTCCAAGTATGCCGACACTGTCTCACCAACGCCTGAGCACATTCCTGTAGATGAACACAGCAAAGTGTTGTGAGCATATTCAGCCCAGATAATGTGCTTACTCCAGGTTGCCGGGTTGTGGGACACCAGACACCGCAGCATGACTTCTAGTTCCTGGTTAACACGCTCTGTCTGACCATTGGATTCTGGGTGATATCCGGATGACAGGCTCACTGTGGCCCCTAGAAGAGCACAGAAAGCCTTCCAAAACTGTGAAATGAACTGGGGACCACGATCTGACACAATGTCCCTGGGGAAACCATGAATGCGGAACACATTAGACAGCATGACCTCTGCTATTTCTTTAGCAGAGGGCAACTTGGGCAGAGGAATGAAATGAGCCATCTTAGAAAACCTGTCCACTACCATGAGGATGACGGTGTTACCCTGAGACTCAGGGAGACCTGTGATGAAGTCCAGAGAGATGTCAGACCATGGGTGAGACAGCACAGGGAGAGGATGCAGGAGGCCAGATGGAGGTGAATGGGTGGCCTTGTTGCGGGCACAGGTGGGGCAGGCAGAAACATAGTCCTGGACATCCCTCTCCATTCCCGGCCACCAGAAGAGCTGTTTCGCCACAAACAGGGTGCGACGAGAGCCAGGATGACAAGCGATCAGACTTGTATGGGCCCAGTGGATGACCTGTGGACAGAGATCAGGAGGCACAAATAGTCTATTGGGTGGGCAGCCCCTAGGTGGGGTAACATTGACATTGGCTCTTAAGGCCTTGTCTTCAATTCACCAAGTGACAGCTCCTACCATACAGGATGAGGGTAGAGTGTTGGAGGGGACCTTGGGAGAAGGGTCAGGTGAGTACATCCTCGACAGAGCATCAGGCTTTCCATTCTTAGACCCAGGATGATATGACAGACAAAAATTGAAACGATTAAAAAACAAGGCCCACCTGACTTGACGAGAGCTGCTTAGCTGTCCGAATATACTCCAGGTTCTTATGGTCAGTCCACATGACAAAGGGCTGCTGTGCTCCTTCCAACCAGTGCCTCCATTTCTCAAGGGCCACCTTGATGGCCAGCAGCCGCCTGTTGCCTATATCATAGTTTCTTTCTGTGAGAGCTTGCAAGACAGATAGGCACAGGGATGCAACTTGGTGTCATCAGCACTGAACTGAGAGAGCACTGCCCCCACCCCCACATCCGAGGCATCCACCTCCACAATAAATTGTCTCTCGGGATCTGGCAAGGTAAGAATGAGGGCAGTGGTGAAACGTACCTTCAATTTTTTGAAGGCTCGGTCTGCCCCTGGTGTCCAGGAAAACTTGACCTTTGAAGAAGTTAATGCATGGAGTGGAGCAGTGACAGAGCTGTAGTTCCAGGTAAACTTCCAATAAAAATTATCCTCACCAGATGACAGGCGTTCCGGAGATCCAGTTTTGTGAATACAGAAGCTCCCTGCAGCTGCTTAAAAGAAGAAGAAATTAAGGGGAGGGGGTACCTGTTTTTGACAGTGACCTCACTGAGTCCACAGTAGTTGATGTAGGGATGCAAGGACTTGTCCTTCTTGTCCACAAAGAAGAACCCAGACCCCGCAGGAGAGAAAGACGGTCTGATGATACCTGCTTTTAGGGAAGAGTCAATGTAATCATTCATGGCTTGCCTCTCCGGTTCAGACAGTGAGTACAAGCGGCCCTTAGGAAAGTCATGGTTTCGGAGTGGGAGTCTGATATCATGAGTTTGACAGGTTGGGTTACATGAGTCACCTTGAACAAATGACTACCATCAAGAGCCTGAGCCTCAATCGGTGAGGCTAACGGTGAAACGCAGAGTCTTAATTTTCGGGCAGCCCCAGAGTCAGTGAGAACTTTCACACTCACCACTTGATCAGGAGAGGAAATCACAGCAGGGGTCAAAACACGATGATGGGTGGAGGATACTGTTCGGCTCACCAGCCTCCTCCCTTTCACTGATGAGTCGGGCCTTTTTACTGGACAATGCAGAGAATGGTGACCGAGTTGACGGCAGTAGAAGCACCGTCCCTCCATCAGGCGTCACTGACTCTCCTCAGGTGTGAACCTGGTGTGCCCCAGCTGCATTGGCTCCTCCAAAGCAGCAGGTGATGAGGGTGCAACCGGCTGATGTCTCCCAACAGGACAGAGGAATGGAGTAGGGCTCCCCTGGTGGCGTGGAGGACTCGTGGCAGGACGCTTAACTCTCTCTTTCTCCCACTCTTTAAGGCGATTATCAATCTTGACACACAGGTCAATAAGGGAGTCAATATCAGGAGGCAACTCTAGTGGAGTTAACTGGTCCTTGATCTGGTCTGAAAAGTCCATGAAAGAATCAAAAAAGGAAGATGCATTCCAGCCACTTTCAGCAGCGAGTGTGAGAAACTCAATAGCATAGTCTTTACCCTGTTGCAAATCAAAAAGTGCCTTAGCCGTCTCCCTGCCGGGAGGACGATTCTCAGGAATCTCACAAAAAGTGTCCGTAAACAATTGTAAAGAGGAGCACACAGGGGAATTGCGGTACCACTCTGCAGTGGCCCAAGCCTCGGCTCTGCCTGCCAGGTGGGAGATGACATAAGCAACCTTGGTTCTGTCCGTGGGGAAAAGTGGGGCTTGCAATTCATAATTTAGTCCACACTGAACTAAAAAGGCTCTGCAATCACCTGAATCTCCTGTGAAGCGCTCAGGATGTGCCAGGTGAGACGAGAAGAAGCTGGTGGATGTTGGAGCTGGAGCTGGAGCTGGAGCAGGAGCAGGAGGCTCTGGAGCAGGACCATGAGACAGCAGTTGATGGAGCTGTTCAGTGAGGAGCATCACTTGATTCCCCACAGATGACTGGAAACTTTCATTTAAGGCAGTGAGATCACAGAGACGGTGAGAGATACTGTTGAGTTTCTCCTCATGGTGAGAGAGTCTCTGGGACTGGGAGTAGAGGGCAGAGCACACAGAATCGGCTGAGTCTGCCATGGCCAGTTCATACTAACGTATGTTGTATTTTAATCGTTTCAAAAAACCTCAAATGTGGAGACAAAAGGGGGGAAAGTTATCCGACAACGCCACCTGAGGAATTGCACCTCAGGAAATACACTCAGCCCTATACCTGGGCTACTAGAAGGTCACACAGATTTGTTACACCAATTTATAAAAAGGACGTGAGACGGACTTCCAAAAATACCTTTTTTTAAAAAAAATTTACAATAATCTACTAGTTAGAAGAGTTAAAAGAAGCACAGATATGTCACAACCCGAGTGTCAGTTGTACCGCAATAATTTCAGAAAAACAAACAAAAACAGGAACAGAGCTATGGCTTAGCAAGGTGGGCAGACTAAAGCAACTCAAATCACACAAAAGAAACCCACTACAAACCAAATCACCACGTGCCACAGCAAAATTAGGGGATGTGAAATGGGGACCTCCACCAGGGAAGTCTGCCACACACTGCACCAGCTCCTGTCCTGAAAAGAAACAGAAACAAAATTATGCGGAGAGACACTCAAGGTTGGTGCTATACAGATAATAAAAAGTTAAAACAGAATGTCCGTGCTAGGACACACAACCCTCACACACACCAACAGAAAGGAATAATATAAACAACTAAATGTAACCAAATAACTAATAAAGAAATAATCAAAATAAAGATATATCGTTAACACCAAAAAAAGAACAAGAAGATTAACAAAAAACAACAACAAAGAAATGTTTTACAGCTGGCTCACAAGGAGCCAAACCCACAAAGGAGCAAACCAAATGAGCAACAAAATAATTCAAACAAAATAAAACAAAACCAAATAAATAGCAAATTGAATATTTAACCCAAACAACTAAACAAACAAACAAAAAAAAACAATTAATCGAACCAACAGGAGTTGTGGTGAGGCTGAAAACCAACCTGAGCCCACAAGGGGCTGAGAGAAAGACGGCATGTAGAAAACGGAGTCGAAGACGGAGCGTCCGCACCAGGGCTGGAGGCTGCAAATGGTTTACGTTTGGATAGCCGCTGTGGCGCACGTCACTAAGCTGTGCAGTGCAGCCCCACACGGAGCACAGGAGGAGAAATGGAGGCACCGCTGTGGCTTCAACAGCTACAGCAAGACAGAGAGCAGAGAGCAAATAGCTTTTAGCATAAGGCTACTACAGCCAACAGAGTTTAATAAAAGAGCACGCTTACCCGGACGAAGAGCACTCCAGTACCAGCACAGTCTCCGGTGACAGAGAGCGGACGCCACACTCAAAGCACGGCAAACACACCAAGCAACGGGAGCAAGGCAAACAGAGACCTTCCAGGTGAATGCCAAGAGACAAAGTGCGCCTGAGGGGAGCACAGTAATTGACAGGTTACTGTCAATTACAACTGTTACAACTACACCTGGAAAGTACACCAACTAGGATCAAGGCCTAAACAGGACAGACTGCGAATTTACCACTGACCGTGCAGGTTCAAGTACCGCATTACCCCTAAAGCCAACGGGCTGGGGAAGACGATGAACATTGGAATGTTGACCGGTGGTGGAATAGCCAGTTTGACGCAAAGCCATCTGAGAAGGACTGGGCTGAACACTAGAGGGAGGAGACACCAAGTGAGGGCCTGGATTAGGCTCGGCACATGCTGGTATCATCACAGCAGGCCCTGTAGAACAGGATTGAACTGGTGCCTCGGTGGCAGAGGGTGCAAAAGTGTCACGGACCAACGACCATTGCTCACCACCTTCAGGTGAATCAGAGGGGCCTGCAAGCGCAACCGAAGCTGGTGGAGGCGGTGCCCTAGGAGGGTGATTACCAGACACGACCTGGGCCTTCAGCATATTTTGTTGCACCTGCCGAGCCCAATGCAATGCTTCAACAGGGGCAATGGTGTAACCTGTTCCATCTCTAGATGGGGCTTTGAGCACCTGGTAGAGCACTGAGCTCCATTTGTCGTGGAGCTTGTGTCGACCCCTAACCCCAAGGTCTCAGAGGCAGACATGCTGGCCCACCTGCAAGGGAACCTCCTGAACATGCTGGTCGTGTCGCTCTTTCCGTCGACTAGCAGCTGCCAACAACCTACCACGAGCATTCTCAAATGCCACCTGGAGCCTTGCCTGATGCTTGGTCATCCAGTCCTGTACTTCCCCTGGCTCAGCATCCTGGACCCGGCCCAAAAGAAAGTCCACGGGGAGCCTAGGCTAGGTTCCCGACCGAACATTAAAAAGGAAGGAGACCCCTGTACTCCCCTGTACTTTGATGTGGCGTAGTGTTATAGCAAAACAAAACCTGCGGGAGACAAGAAACCCAATCCCTCTTCTGGGAGACTGGCAACGTCCGCAATAGGTCATGGAGCGTTCTGTTACAGCATTCACACTGCCCATTGTCGGCCGGATGGTGAGGAGTGGTTCATGATTTGGCCACTTTGTACAAACGGCAAAGTTGTTGGATCAAGGAACTCTCGAAGCTCCGACCCTGGTCGGAGTGAATATGATTAGGAACACCAAACCGGAAAAACCATTCAGTTAGCAAGACCTGAGCCACAGTCGCTGCCTGCTGGTCTTGGGTTGGGACTGCCACAGTGTATTTACTGAACACATCTGTCATTGTGAAGTCAATGGCGACAATCTCCTTTGGCTCTAAGGTAAACCGCCAAGGTAAACCTTGGCTGAGACGCCAGCACATGGCCCATGAAGCTATGGGGCACAGACCCTGAGTCTTTGGCAACTTGGCAACATTCGCATGTCTGGACCCATCGTTTGATGTCGGCGGACATCCCTGGCCAGTAACAGCGCTGCTGCACCAATTCTATGGTGCGCTCAATACCCTGATGGCCATGGTCTTGGTGCAACTGGGTCAGGACAGCTAGTTGAGAGGCCCACCGCTGCTCCATGGCTCCCAACTTAGCTGAACTGAGGTAGCGCAACGGATTGTTGTCTGTGAAAACCACACATTTGTGCCCCAACAAATACTCCCTTTTCTCCCATCGCCCACTTAAGGCCAAGAAACTCGTGCGTACCACTAAAACATTCAGTGGCAGTATGCAGTCCCAGGAAGATAGGAGAGCGGCTGCCTGCTATAAAGCCTCATTCAGAACCAGTCACGGCCGCGCTCTGGGTCAGAAAATAGATCCACTCAATATGCAGTCTTGAAAACTACTTTGTCTGTTTAAAAATTCCTTTTAACTCGTAGGAGAGTAAGCAGTTGCGTTTCGTGTTATTTTGTTCAATTTTAACGAACGTAAGAAACTGCTTATGAGCTAACGACCGGAGAGTTCACTTAGCAGTACGTGAGTGCGCATGCGCGTCTACATCCGAAACACAGCGGTTACTATGGTGATCGGTGCAAGTATTTTATTTATTATTGGTTAGCTTCAGTATAACATTTTTAAAAAAAGAATACATTCAGAGACTTATTATTATTAAAAATTCACGCATATATTTATTTTGTATTCAGTATTAAAAAATATTATATGGCTCTCACAGAAATACATTTTGAAATATGTGGCTCTCATGGCTCTCTCAGCCAAAAGAGTTCCCGACCCCTGCTCTAATACTATGATGACATTAAAACAGAGAGAGAAAAACTGACATCTCATTTTCAATCATTTCTTCTTCTTCTTCTTCTTCTTCTACACCTTTGTGATACCAATACAGCAGTCTTTGGTTCAATCAGCTCTCCTAAAAAGGAGTTAACATTTCAAACAGGACACTCGTGAATAAAGTAAAGACATTGTGCAGATATAAAATTCAGACAAAATATATTTGAACACTGCAATTAATATAGAAAAAGCAGAAGCAGCTGAATTTACAGACTTTTACTGTCCATTGGTCCAACTTTATTTAGAAAGGTGGGATTGCACTGAAAGACTTTACAGCCTTAATCAAAGTTCTTATAAAATCCTGGTTAAGGCCCTGCATATATTAAATGTTTACATTGTACAATATAAAAAGCTCATAAAATATATGGGAAAAAAAGAAACAACAAAAATATTAAGGAACAAAAAACACAAAGCAGAGGCAGTGAGAACAGGACATCCTCGCTCACTCAGGTAATATTTAGAGATGGCAGGTCCTTGTTATGCAGAGAACAAACAGTAAACATCTGAAACTATGAATGTTTTAAAAGATGCACTTCTAATGGAAAAGAAGAAAAGTAGACAAATTGGAATAAACACAATTAATTAGTGCTGATGTTATTATCCATGGTAGTTTCTCCAATATGCAGTATTAAAATGTATTCAGTGCAGATCAGCAAGGCACCAAAAATGGATTCATACTGTAGATTGATTTATGTTCTGATTCTACAGCCCACTAACATAAAATAACACAAACACAACTGTCTTACAATTACATGGTTTTCCTCCTTTCTTAGAAAGATAATCAGTTGGAGATAAAATGCAACTTTAAAGGCTGCAGTGGGAGAAGTGGACTGCATACTAACTCCTCCACTCTCTCTCAGATTTCACCACAGAAGAAGATTTGGCAAATGACATTTGCTCCTCAGAGGCCAATGAGAATCCATTTACTTAAATTTAAGCCATCACCACATGCTTTGATTGTCACAATCACATCAAACATAATCACACTATGCTTTTCTTTGTTGGCTTTAAGTTTTAAATGATGATATATGGCAGCATGTGATCATCACACCACAGATCTGTGCTTCAGGTTAAGCGGAGATCTCTGCACAGGAATGGATCACTGCTCGAGAACACACGGATCATGGCCGCACTTGCTTCCGTTCCTTTCCTGTGCACCATGTCGATCAGCTGTCGTGCTTTGTCTTGTCTGGGCAGGGGTCTGACTGCCTCACACTCATAATCATTTAGAACCTTACAGGACAGGAGGTCATCTAACATCTTGTCCAGAACGGGAGGAGATACTCGGGCGATGAAATGTTCTCGAATGTTTCGCAGCTTCCCCTCAGCTGAGGTGTTCACCGGCTTTGGCTTTTCAGCTGGAGGAGTTTGTGGAAATATATCTGCCAAAGGAATTTGATTCAACAATCAGTCAACATATTTTCAACAGAAAGAGAGAATTTCCAAAACTTATCAAATGTGCTTTGGGTTGGTGGTTGAGATGGTTAATAAGTCTTAACATCAACTGTCGTCAAGCCACTAAAACAAAGTACTGGTTTTTGAGAGTGCTTATTGCATCCCCCTCCACTCGCCTCATTCTCTTCCAAGTGTGAAGGAGGAACTTTGGTGGCCAAGGAGTACAAAAGGCCCTGGGCACAGTCAAATAGTCAAAGAAATGACCTCCTATGTCCTTTCCTAACCACTTTTCCTAGACCTCAATGGAAAACGTCATAAGATCAAGGAAAGATGTGAAGGAAAATTCATGAGGACTTATTGGGATGTTACATCTGTCCATATTCACACGCTCTCTCTGCTGCAGTCTGCATCACACTGTTGAAATTGATGGATTTTTTTTTGTCTAGTTGTGAATGATTAATGATTATTTTTACATAAAGGGTGGTCTGGTGTATCCTCTTATAAAGATAGAGACATAGGAAAGGAAGCACTGAAGCTCCTTTCCTTAACAGTTAGAGGATTCAAACAGCTCTCGTCATGGCGGCTGCGTAAATATTTGCAGGTTATTTCACACAGTGAGGAAAATAGACTATCCGACCAGACCCTCTATCACAAGTTCAACATGGTGGACTCCACTCATGTGCAAGACTCTGTGGACGAGCACCCGCTCATTCTAAGATAACAAAAACATCATGATTCTTATCGACACTGAAGAAAACTTAAAAACGTGGTGACTGTCAGGTAAGTTCTGGATTTAGAAGCATCTTTTTTTCTCTGATTTCTCAGCTGAAGTGTAACTCAAACTGAATTTAAAGATATGTGTTGTGTGAAATTTTGGACTGAGTGAAGCAGTGTCTTTACCGGGCACATGAAGTTTGTACACCCAAGCGTGCGTCTTCTCTGGATCTTTCACAATCAGAGTCACCACTGCGTTCGTCGTCACGATGATCTCAAACGATGCGTGGTAATTTGGCCCGTAATTTTCAAAGAACTGAAAAGTCTGAAAGGAAATGCAGACGAGTCATTTTCTTTAGTGACTGATGTTGATAACGTTGATATGCTGGCAGCAGAGGTTGTGACTGACACTCATACTCACCTCAGGTTGTATTTCACAGTCCTCT
Organism: Protonibea diacanthus; assembly: GCA_028641955.1. Taxonomy (NCBI): domain Eukaryota; kingdom Metazoa; phylum Chordata; class Actinopteri; family Sciaenidae; genus Protonibea; species Protonibea diacanthus. The sequence goes on along the minus strand of CM053977.1, from coordinate 27,451,279 downwards.
GGGTGACTGTGGAGGCTGTACTGCTGGTCCTTGTGGAGGAGGCAGCTGGATGGGGCTTTGATGTACTCACACTCTTCATATTGTGCTTTTACCTTCAGTGGTATCACAGCATTTTGTTAGAGGGTTTGAAGACTTAATATCTCATTCAAAAAGATGTTGCACATTGATATATATGAAGACATTACAGTGACTCGCCACAAGAGGGCAGATAATGAGCAGATAATGTAAAGTCCCTCTGTGCTGATGATGAGGACACTGTCTGACTTACAGGTGAGGATTTGAACTGATGGTAAACTTTGGTGTTTTACCTCCTGCAGTGGCACGTTGCCCGGGAGCAGAATCACACTGAGGATGAGCTGCCCACCTCTGTAGTGCAGGAACAGCAGGATTTGGGCTTTTATTGGTGTGGTCATGAGGTCCTTGAACCTCTTGATGAAATCCCACATGATGCCATAGGCAGAGAGGTGAGGGGTGTCCACGACCACGTGGGTGTCCGTAATCTCCCGCGGCTTTATGACCGTCATGCCGTCATCACTGATGTGGACAACAGAGATGCTGTCTGCAACCAAAGCTGTGAATACAGAGAAGCGTCCAAATATTAGTTTCACCACATTAATGCTGTAATAGTTTCATTTTATCCCACAGACTTTAGGTACATGCAAAAAGGGTGTGTGGGGAGGAAGAGAATTCTGAGTCTTCATCATCTATGATCGAGTCACAGGGGCCATGAATCAATTCAGAATCCATTCCCTGTGTGTGTTCTTTCCGTAATAGATTACATAAATAAAGCCTGTGTAAAGAAAGAATAAATATATGTATATGAGTTTGTCAGACCAAACTACAAAGTGTCATTAACTACCCAGCCAAATTTGAATGATTAAAAATATCAACAACTTTATGAAATTAGGTGTCAAAATCAGGTAAAAATGAATTCTCTGCATGTCCTCTAAATGTGCTGAAGCCACACCCACCCGTGGAAGCAGTCAAGCGGCCATTCTGAAGTGACAAAAAACGTGTCAGATGAGTTCAGAAAATGACATGACTAACTTTGAAACACTCTGAGAGAGATGAATTCATCTCTGCTCAGGTTGGCCTGAGCGTGTCATCGAGCCACCCTTTAAGGACTGCCCACAAAATCCTGGACTGAAAACTGGTGAAAAACCTTTCTGGTTTGAACCTCTAACTCTACATTTCAGTAATATATCTTTTAAAGTCTTTTCACATGCATCTAAACAGTCTTTCTGTAGTCCACAATACTATAGAAGCCAGAGTTGCACCAAGAACAAGCCAATTTGCTGCACAGCCTCTTGTTTCTCCCAGAGAACAAGCTGCAGCTAAAACACCTCACCCACAATCAAAGTGTGGAGAAATAATTGTCAGACTAATCAAGTTCACTCAAATCAAATTAAGAATCAATATGGAATCGTACAATGCCAGAAGATTCACACGCTTCATGCAAAAAAAACTGTTTGTTTTAATGGGTGCTCACAAGGCACAGCAGTGTTCTTACCAGGTTCAGGTTCGCAGTGTGGGAGGTGCAGCTGAGAGATGGATTCCTGAGGACACTCAATGTTGAACAGCGGCCCAAAGTCATTGTTGAACCATGCTGTTGTTCTTTCAGGTCATTGTCAGCGAGCCCTCACCTGGCCTTAAGTGCTGATAGCACACGCATTTTATCTGCTGGAGCTGACCAGTGCTTTCACGTCCGGAAATGTTTATTATGAATTTACCCTTGATATAATAAACAAACATTTAAACATGGTGACACGCTGTTTGTTAATCTTACCTTTCCTTTGGCTGCTCAGTATTCCATCAGCTTTTGCAGCTCCGTGAAACAGAAATTCAGCACTGGTCCTGTGAGTGATTAATATAGGGTTGAATATAAATCCATCACACAGTCACACTAATCGTCTAAAGTCAAATTATTTCTTCCAAAACCCATATTATCCAGCCAGACAGCATTGATGTGTCTGTATACATGTATCTGTATTGAACGCAAAACTTTATTACATTAAAAGATAACTGCAGAGTACTGTTGTTTATTTGTATAGAAAGCCTACTCACCTGTATTTTGTGTCAAATTATGTTAAATATTCAGCCTGACAGAGCAAGTTTTAACTATAATTAACAACTGTAGTCATTCAAATTATGGCAAGAACTACTCAACTAAGTAACAAAGTAATGAGAAACAGCAGTCCATCATTACTTTAGGACATGATAGTAAATCATTTCAGAAAACATCAAGAACTATGAACTATGTCATGTGCAGTCACAAAAAACATTAAGTGATATGATGAAACTGGCTCTGCCCCAGGAAAGGAAGAAAAAGATGTTCGTCAGCTGCACAGTTACAGCTACCAGCCTCAGAAATCAACTATTTACAGCACCTCCGATTAGAGTGACTCATAGAGCTCAAGCAGCAGAGACATCTAAACATCAATTGTTCAGAGGAGACTGTATGAATCAGGCCTTTGTGGTTGATTTGCTGCAAAAGAAACCACTACTGAGAGAGACTAAGAAGGAGAGGAGAACAGCTTGAGCCAAGAAACACAATGAATCGACAATCTGGAAATTTGATGTGAGGAGTCAAATCTGAGATTTTTGGTCCCAACCGCCTTGTGAGGTCTAATCTAATATGAGGTCCTTTTAATTGGTCTATACAGCTAGTAACTGTAAAACTATACCCGTAACTTTTGTTCTTTTTCTCGCCAGTTTCAACTTCATTTCATCGTCTTTCATCGTTTCATAATTTTTGTGACTACACATGACGATACATTCAAGGACTGACTGCTTTCCAAGTGATGACATTCATTTCTAAAACTCAATCACTGAATGGATAGGTGCATCCAAACGTTATATTGAACTTATTTCAGCGAAATAACATTATTGAAGTGGATGAAGAGCATGTGGAGTTCATTTATAATGTCAGGCATCACCAGTGGTGGATGTAAAAGTAATTATTTAATGCCAATATACAAAATTTGGGGCATTCTTGTACAAAAACAAACACTGCACAATCACAAGCTACATGTAAAACAGACCTTGTAAACACTTGACGTATCAATTTCTAACAAAGCAGAACATGTTGTGACAGAGGTGATCAGCTGTGACAGAGGTGCTCAGCTGTGCCAGCCTTTAATAGTTGGTACTTTTTGATTAATCCACTGCAATAAAATATTCTTCCTCGCTGCATAAGTAAGAATACAATACAACCTCTTATTATGTTTGGATGTTAAGTGTTTGCTTGAGAGGCCCAGTATGAGAGAGACAGGGTCCATCTCCAGTTCTAAACCCAATGCCTTTTTTTTTTTATCTGTTTCAGATACCACAGACCAGACCATCAGACCAATACATATGCAGTTTCAAACATGACCAAAAAGAATGAGTTACAGTACCAATTTCTAACTTACATTTAAGGCAAATGGGTGAGAGAGTAGGATTGAAGTGATGCCTGCGGTTGGGGGATATGTGCATTCTGTGTATAATCTTTAACTGTATTGCTCTCTATCTGTTAAAAATAATAATTTCTCAACAGGAGAGCTTTCATGGCTCTCAATTAAAGTAGTACTGGTCAAGATACACTGCCCTGACATTTCCTTGGACTGCCTTTAGTGCCTTTAGCTTTGAGCATGGCACACATTTGCTGTGGCACATTTTGGATGGAAACATTTATTTCCATCCACAGTTGCATTAATTTTCTGCCAAGATCTTATATTAATGATGGGAGAGCTGCACCACTGAGCAAAGTCTTCAGTGGGGCTAAGGTCAGGTCTGGACTCTGTGGTGGCCAGTCCATACGTTAAAAGGGCGTCTTATACTCCCTGAACCACTCATTCACAATGTAAGCCAGACGAATCCTGACATTGTCATCTTGGAATATGCCCATGCCATCAGTGACCAACTGCAGCAACCCCAGACCATAAAACCGTCCCCCACAGACTTGTACAGTGGGCACTAGGGATGATGGGTGCATCACTTCATCCACCTCTATTCTCTCCCTGATGTGCCCAAGATGATGTTTCACCACTATCCTGCCAGGTTTTAATAATGCATTGGGCTGTTCTTGATCAGATTTGAGTATTTTCAGTGAACTCCTTAGTTGTTTTCTTTGCTTGATGCAGGCCAATAATTTGACCCTTCTGAAACTGATTAACCTCCTTTCCATGACCACAGGATGCATTCAGACATGGTTATTTAAGAAAGAAAGGAGAGGCTACTCACAGCATCAGCTAGGGTCAAAGAACTTAGGCTTAGCTTAAGCTTGCTGAAATATATTAATCACTGCAGTAATTATCCAATGGAAGGCTTTTACCGATCTGCTTAGTTAAATCCACGTGGTGACTTTTTTTCGGACGGGCAGTGTATAATGCCTTACCTGCAAATAACTAAAGAAGTCATGTTTGGGGATAGAATATTTCTCTATCATTTGTTCAAATGTCATAACCACATTATCAGAGAGTAAGTCCCTCAGTCTGTGAACACCATTATCCCCCCACTGTTTAAAACCAATATCAAACATCCCAGGCTGGAAATCAGGATTATTTACAATAGGAGTGAAAACAGATGTGAACTTTGACCTCTCCTCAAGTCGACATACTGATCGCCAGGCCTTAAGTGTATTAAGCGTATTCGGGTTACAACTCAGTCTGATATTTTTTAATTTCTTAAAGAACAGTAAGTCCCTTAGTGGATACTTTGAAAAGGAAGCTTCAACTGCCAACCAAATATAGTTTGAGTTATTTATGACCCAGTCATAAATATACCTCATGTGAGTATACTACTGATATGTTCTGACATTTGGTAAGTCTAGACCCCGTACACAACCTGGAAGCTGCAATGTACCCATCTTAAGTTTTGGTCTGTGCTTTTCTCCATATGAAGGAACTTAGCCAGCCATTCCGGTCTTTCATCACCCTATTTGAAAATAGAGAGATGATATTCTTAATACTTAGAATAATAATGAGAGTAATATGAAGTGACACACATTAAATGACCATATATCAAAAAGCCAAAGTCTTTGTCAGATATCAAAGGGAAGAGCAGCTGTCCTGATAGTTCAGCTCAAGCTTCTTTTCAGATGTTGGTCCTCTCTCTCTCTCTCTCTCTTCCTGTTGTTCTATTTAATCCATTCTGATGTTGATCTTCAGCTGTCAAAAGGTCTTGTTGTTGTTGTTGTTCCACATTTTCTTCACCGTCCTGAAAGAAGAACATATTATTTGTTATTCTTTAAATGCTATATTTTCTTCAGTATAACACATGTCCTCATATATATTTTCAAAAGCCAATCACGGCCCACGGTCAGATTTCATGCAGTCCTCAGCTTCATGTTCATAACATATTGTTTAATGTATAGCCATACAGATACTGTATGGCTGGAAGATTTGACTTTTTTGGTTGACATAATGAAGCATTTGAAACATGAAACATGACCGCTGCTGTTATATATCTGTAGATGTGACACAAAATATGACTTTCTGAATGATTTTGTTTGTTTGTTTGTTTGTTTGTTTGTTTGTTTGTTGAAAATGAAAATGAGGTTCAGATTTGTATTCCTACAATTTATTCTGTTATCTGACTCCAGATGTGAAAGAAAGGAAGAACTGGTTTTTAGATTTGTTCATGTCTGACTGGTTTAGATCTGGTTACATTGCCATTAAAAAATATATAATTGTGACAATGAAAATAAAGTTGTTACAGTGCATTTGTGTGTAACTTTTATAAATTTTTCAATGTTAGTATTGGACCCATTTTCACATTGTCAAATCTGGCCCTCTTTAAAATAAGTTTGGACACTGCAGCTCTAAGTGAATCCAGGAGTGTGTTGAGAGTGAGAATAGAAAACATATAGAAAGAATATCAGAAATATAATACTGCATATATGTACATAGTCTTTGGAATGAATACCTCTAAAACTTCTCTTCTTTGAGATGCTGCTCTGGTGATGGCCGTCCTATTCACCATACCAAAACATTCTTCTTCACCATTCTTTCTTCGCTTGTAACATTTGACCACACAACACACCAACACCAACACCAATAGTCCAACAACAAACCCGGCAATGATCACCATCATCATTTTATGATCTGTGAATGAATGAAAATGCAGTTTAACTGTGGGTTTCCTACAATGGTTGAAGAAAAAAATGAGGCTGTAATGCCAGAAAACACCAAAAACACACAGCTTTAGATGGTAAAACCGTAAATAGTACCTGTTCCTGTTCCATGAGGAGGACACCACAGTGTGGAGTTGAGAGTAACTGCCTCCTTACTGACGGGGTTGGCTGCCACACAGCTGTAGTTGCCTTCATTCTGATCCTGGATCACCAGAGGGAGGGTGAGGTTGGTGGAGATGTCTGAGCTGCTGGTCTGGTTTATTTTCTTCTCTCCTCTGTACCACGACAAGGTAACACCAGGTGCAGACTCCACAGAACAACGTAAGTAGCAGTTCACATCATTCAGTGAATGTGTTGTAATATTGATCTGCGTTCTAGAGATGTGCGGTACGGAAACAGGTTCTACAAGAAAACAAGGAATGTCAGAACACACAGTCATGTGGTGACGCTGGATATTCATTCCTCAGATCATAACAACATTTTGCTCTTGACTGAATCTACACAGGGTACCTCATAATTTATCTTGTTAGATCAGAGTGCAGAATTATATACTGTATTAATATCTCGTGAACCGGTCATGCAAGAGTTTACTCTGTTGTCTCAGTTTTGCCTTCTTACTGCTACTAGCTGCTGTTTCTAACTGCAATCCTCACTGATCAACAGTAATTCTTCTGGTTTCCAGCAAGTTGCTTGTGATTCACATATATTTACTATTTGTGCCTGTGCATACATGATGCATGCAAAACCTTTCCTGACAACAGAATTCACAAAGCCCAACATAATGAATCTGTCTAATTTAATCTGAATCTGTAGTTTTTTCAAATGCATAATGCCTAAATATGCAGAAGAGCTGACTTTATTTGAAGAGCTACAAACATGATAAAGTCATAATGATGTGTTTTTTAGTTAATCATAAGAACAGAATGTGCATGAACTGCTGTGACTGGTCAGGTTTTTTTGCCCTCTTCCTTTGACTGCAGGCTTACCTTTGAAGAAGACAAGGACATCAATAATAATACATATTTTGATCATTCATGTACCCTTACTGTGAAGTGTTCATGCTTCCTTTTCTTTGTGTCATCCTTTATCCTTTAACAAGTAACAACCTCAAAAGAAGGAGACAAACATGTAAACTGTTACTCACCAAAGACAGTGATCAAATATTGTCTCAGTATGTGTGGTTCAATACCCAGCAGCATCTTGACACAGTAATAGTCAGCATAGTTCTCTGTCAGTCTGAGAAGGGTAATTGACCCAGTCTGTAGGTCCAGCTGCAGAACGTCCTTAAAGCTTTCCTTGATAAAGGTGCTGAAGTTCTTCCACTGAGCTATCAGTGTCCCAGAGAAATCTGGGCCCTTTGTCCACATCACATTGTGTTCTTTGTGTAGTTTTTCTAATCCAGTGTCCAGAGTGATATTGCCTCCCTTCAGTACATTAAGAGGAATAAGTGAGTTATCTGAAAAGAAAGCACAGTTAACACAGTGACAACATAAAAGTTCTTTTAACTCACAGAAATGTAGACAAAGAAGAGTGTGTTACATATGGAGGATGTGAGGTCGCTCACCATGGACAGAGAGGTTAAATCTTTGCTCCAGGATACCTGTTTTTGTTAAGACCTGAGCCAGGAATATCCCACTGTCATTGATGGTGAGGTTAGAGATTGTGATTGATCCAGTTTCAACATGTGTGTGTATCCTCATTTCAAATCCGGTCCCATTGACATGAGTGACGTCTCCATTGATGACAATGGCAATTGGTCTATTGGGGTCAATGGACCAAAGATAATCATGATTGGGATGCATTATTTTGTTTATGTGTAAAGTGACAGTCTCTCCATCCCACTTTGTTACATTTGTTACTTCAGAGCAGACAGCACCTGAAATGAGGAAAATGTATATCAGCACATCAAGCCCAATTCAAGAATTCTGACATCCTACACTGCTACTGAAACTGCGCAGCCAAAGAAATACTGTTTCACTGGGTGAGTCACTCAGTGACCACAACAGGCTGCAAACACACACACACTGACCCTGTGGTTGCTTGTAGGCATATGACATTTGACCAATTGACGCTTGTGACACATTGTATATAATAGTTAGTAGTAATGCATTCTTTAAATCAATCACGAATAATGGCAAGACTTGTTTCTAATAATATGTTTTATTATGATGCTGTGAAATCAGAGACAGACTTCTTGTTCTCCATACTAATATAACAGAATATAATTATTACTGTTCAACTCTTTCATTTTCTTTTTTACAAAGCATGAATAATGTTTCAATAACATCAAAGTATTATCTTTTGTGTGTTTTTAAGCGTGTTACTTGGAGGTGCACATTTCTATTCATAGTGAAAGTGAAACGGTTTACGACAAGCAATCTGTAATGAAAAACAATGTTGATTAACTCAACATGGAGTAAAAAAAAAAGTCACATACCTGCAACAAATAAGAACAATTTTGTCAGTAACATCTTTCCAAAGTAGGTAGACAGAAGAAAGGTAGCAGACGATGTGAGCTTTGAAAGGAGAAGTGCAAGTTTTGACAGTTGTGTGTTGACAGGAGTATGTTACACCAACACTCACATGACTGCATTGTTGGCAGCATGGTACTGTATGTTGGTGTTTGTTGGTCTCCAGCTGTTCTGAGGTCTGTGTCTGTCTTTGGGTTACTTTCTTCATTAAAACTAACACTGGTGTTTATGAAGCTGGTTATCAGTTGACTGTGTTCACACTGAGCTTGTTAACAAGAATCACAGATCAGCCAGGATTGAGGCAGGCACAGCTCCACTGTTTACTCTGTGTCTTCTTTCTTTTATTTATTCATTTATTTTGGTCTGACTGGAGATTTTTCCTTTTGCATAATTATGTGTAGCATAAGTGCAGAGCAAAGAGAGGAGTAGGAGCATTTTGTTTGTTCACTCTGGGAGCTGCTTCATTTCCAGTCAAAGTGCTGAGTTACTACAGAAGTGAAAGTAAAACAAGTAGCAGCCGTGTGCTGTGACTTCAGTCTTTTCCTGACAGTCAAACTGTGAAGAGTGCTGCTGCTGATTGATCTGCAGGTAAGCACCAAACTGCATGAAGTGACTTCACAAAATGTTTAATGAGGCTTTCTCTTTATGACTTCTGTTTGTGATGCAGAGTTCCTCACTGATCTGCAGGATTTACATGGTTACTTTCTGAGGTGGTGTGTAGTCAGTGTGAGTGGACTGGATACACTGCAGACGTACACAAGTGAAAACTTTGATGTGCAGTGGCACTGAATAAAACCTCAGTCTGTTTGACATCTGTTCTTGTGACTTCTTTTGCAGTCTGAACTCCTGATCGTCTCAAGTGGTTTTGGTTTCACTTCTGCTTGTTTCATTCTCAGACTTTTGATTGTTGTTGATCTGGTGTAATTACAAACTTGATGGTGGTGACTTGCAGCAGGTTGGAGCAGCTCAGCAGTGGAGTTTGTCCTTTAGATTAGGGTGAGGCATTTCCTCATGTTGTTTACAACAAGCAGAACCTTGCCAATCAATTTTTTATGGCTGTTATGCAAACTGCTGGAGTTCAGAGGTTTTGTTCCTCTGATGAAAACTCCCTTTCACTCCTTTCATGACAGTCTAAAGATGGAAAGATTTCACCAAGGCCAGCAGAAAGACAAGACTCTGACCTTTGACCTTCTACATCTGTCCACTTGTCACTAATGCCTTCATCATGAAGCCTGTTACATTGCGCTCACTGAGCATTTAGTTTAAAGTCAGTTATGTTGGTGCTGGTTCCTGTTTAAAGACTGGCAGACAGTATTCAGCAGACTTCAGATGACGTGGTTGTGGTTGGCTGCTCTTAAGACAGAGTAAGCATAAATTTTAAGTTTGAGGAAACGGGATGCTGACACGATCAAACATTGTCCATGTCCATGAGGCCATGTTCATACTTTACTGGAAACATGAGCGAATGTCTGGAGTGAACGATGGTCCAAAATCAGACTAAATTAAATATCAGTTCATTTGGATTTAAACGGTTTGGTTTGGTTCTGGAGGTAAATTTGTGTTTTGTGATACTGGGCTTTATAAATAGACTCTCCTATAATAGGAGGTATAGGCCTATCTATATAATATCCTTTTGTATTCTTGCTCCACCCACGGTCCACCTCTTTGCATAATTTCTGGATGTTAACATGGCTTCACCACTAGATGGCACCATTGTTTTAGGTTTATACTGTATCACTGACCTCCACCTCTGCAGATTCAAGTCCATGAGGCCATGTTCATACTTTACTGGAAACATGAGTGAATGTCTGGAGTGAACGATGGTCCAAAATCAAAGAGTGTAACTTTGTCTATTGCATGTGTGTCCAGGGCCTTGCTACAGGGCCTTGTTTCTTGCTATATGTGGACTGTACTGATGCATAGGGCCCTGCAGCCACTAGGGGGGCCCCAAGCTGCAAGTTCAGCCTCATATTATATTTTGGGAGAATTAAAAGTACCTGTCTTGATTAGTTTTTTTTTTTTTTTTTTTTTTTTTTTTTTACTGTTTTGGATTGTTGGAGAGTTTTTATGTCACCTTGTTTTCAAAGTTTACAGTCAGCTACTGCCCTGTGCGTGTCCATCCTGGGAGAGGGGTCCCTCCCCTGCCTCTCTTCCTGAGCTTTCTTCCATGTTTTCCCTGTTAAAGGGTTTTTGTTTTTTTTTTCGGTGTTTTTTTCACTGTTCCCTTATCTGAATCCAGGGTCTAAGGACAGATTGTGAAGCTCTTGTGTTCTGTGATATTGGGCTTTATGAATAAATATGACTTCACTTGCTGATCATAGACTCTCCCAATCTGTGACAGGAGGGCAAAGCCTCTGTATAATATCCTTTTGTATCCATGGTAACACATATGTGCATCACCATGTGAGTGCAGGTACTTTCCCTGATACAGGAAGTCAAAAGAAATTAGAGGACTCAAGGTTTGTTGAGCTTGTGTCCAGCTTGTGTGTACTTTAGGAGTTCCCCAATAAAGACTGAATGAAACGAGTGAATCATGGCAACCACTCAACAGCTCCGGGCATTATGTTAACTTAAGCTAAACTAAGCTAAGTTAACTTAACTTAAGCTAAACTAACTTAAGCTAAGCTAGGCTAGTACCTGCTGTAGTGCTCATTCTTACACAATGGGTGTAGCAGTCAGTTGTTGACAGAGTTGTTTGAGGCCTTCACCGTCTCATGCAGGGGGTGAGAGGAGGTCAGCTTGGCTAACATCCTAATCCCTCCTGTTTCCTTGATGGAGTCTAGACTTCAGTCCAGTTCAGTCCAGTTCGGTCCAGTTCACCATATGTATGTAAACCAGAAGCTGATGAACTCTGAGCGACCAAGCAGGGATAGAGGTGAACATCTGTATGTGTTCTTTGTGTTTGCATACAGTACATCCAGTGTTTAGTTGTGTCTGGTGTGGCATGTAACGTACTGGGTAAAGGTGTGGAGAGTGGAGGAGCATGGTTAAAGTCTCTGCTCGCTCTTATTTTCTGGGATATTTTGTCCTAAAATTGTTGTAATGCTGTCTGTGTTGTTTTGTATCTGTCTGAATTCACTTGTTGTTAGTTGTCCAGGAATCTTTTGTAAAGGACATTTTTAATCTCAGTGGGACCTTTGCTGGTTAAAGAAAAGTTGATAATAAAAAGCTGAAAGCAGCAATGTATTGTTGCTCCTTTGCCCAAACTAGCCACTAACTGAAACATTTTGGAGAGCTAAACTATCAGAACTATCCAAACTCTCAGCCTGTCAACTTGCTTTGCATACTTGAGTGACTGCCTGCCTTTATCAGCCCATAAACTAAAATTACTGTGCCTTGATGTGGACATTAAATATGTAGGTAAAAACTGTGAGTGTGTCTCAGTAACAGCCCATTGTCTGCTTTAATGAAACACTTTGACGTTCATAGAATATTTCTGGTTACATAAGTACACTATGAATGAGTACAATATGATTTTCACTGACTCATTACTGCCTTTGTCTGATTGATGTGGTGTGATATCAGTACATCCTCACATTATTCAAACATGGAAACACTCATTACACCATCACATTCTGATGCACTTTGACTGTGGTTAGAAGACATATACTGTACAGGACTGAACATGGAGGATATGCATTATTTTCAGACCATTATGTAGACCACTGTGGTAAATATAGTCAGCTGTACACATGTATGTGTTATGATTACATTATAATATTTACATTTGGTGATTACTTATGATCAAAAGCTAGTGAGTGGACAACTTTTCTAACAGCCAACAACACAAGACACAGCAGCCAGCTAATATTACTTCCTAGTCCAACAGCAAGAAGCCCATTTGAAGCATCAAGCTCTCATCAATGACTAAAGTCAGTGCCAGATTTACTCTTGTCTGGTGGCTTCTTACTCATTCACTCTCTCATTTTCTCTTCTTAGCTTCCTCCATCAACTTCTCCATCCTTCTGTCTTCTTTCCTGTTTCAGAGATAAAGACTGTACTTTCTACTCCACTACTTCTCAAACTAGGGTATGTGTACCCCTGGTCGTAGATAAGCTATTAAATTTACAGTAACATAACTCCATCCCGACCATGCAGCTGCAGTATTTAAATGCTGCGTACATGTAGCAGCATCAGTAATACTAACCTAATATTAATCTAATTTACATAATGAGGCCAAACTGCATTTTGAGTGCAATCACGATTAGTACATTCAATGATACAATAAATAATACAGACATAATAACACTTGTGTACTTCTGAATGTAGAACTTTAAAGAAGTACACCTTAAGGATTATCCATTTATTCCCAGAGTGGATCATAAACACTCTGTGTGCAAGCAGTTTAGGGTATGAATCCTAATGATTTTGGTCATGCTCAATATTTCATTTAGAGTCACCATCAAGTCAATGTCTTGACTTATTCAGTGAATATCTGAACATATTGTACAGTATACTCTGGCAATGCCATGAGTTTTACTTAAGCACCACTACAAGGCTGACATTTTTTTATTTTAGTTGAAATATCCAAACATCTTTTCGACGGACTGATCCAGAGGTGAAGTGTCAAAACCCAACTTTTCATCAGGTCAACATTTCTGCTGATCCATTTTTACTATGTAATTAGCATTTGTGTGCGTGCTAACATGCTAAACTAAGACAGTGAACACTTCATAATGCAAGCATTAGCATTATGAGCATGTTAGCATGCTGCTGTGGCACCATGATGACCATAAATGGGCAAAATCTGAATACGTCTGCACATGTGAACCACAATTCGCTCAACCTTTCACTTTAACACAAACAAGTAACAGCAACTGACAGGACTGTGTCTATGCAAATACACATGATGTGACCACCAGTCACAGGAGTAACTATATTTAGTCTGTCTGAGACTTTTAGGCTGGCATGATACTTGACACAAATCATTAACTGACATAAGGAGGAGGACTTAGACCCATATACTGTATATACTTTTACTTCTACTCATGCTCACATCTACTGCAGCACAGTACATAACTGACTACAAAGAAATTTGATTAAAAAATGTCATATAATAATGTTGATATGGAAGTGATGTGTGTAACTTTACAAGAGAGCCAAAAGTAAAAATGACCACACTTTGTCCTGATTCGTGTTTTGTTTGTGTTATGAACAATATTTTGACTTTTATTGACAAAAGTATTTCTCTGTCTTCTTCTCATTTGGATGAAAGTCACATGCACCAACATTTGATGTCATAGAGAGTTACAAAGTAACAGCAAATCATCGTTATGATATCAAACATCATATAAAAATATCTCTTTATCATATTAGTTCATCAGTGTAAGCAATCTAGTTAAAACATTACATATTTGGCTCACTAATTCAGTGCAATAATCTATGAAATATCGATCAATATAATACCACAAGTTATTGTTTTTGACTAAACTAGAGGTTAACTGATGGGGCTTATAACACATTATAACTATCTATACTCACCTATACACACACTTTAGCAATCAGCTGTCGTAAGAACTCATAAAAAGCTAGAACAGTCCATGCAGTGCCACAAATTAACCAAATACATTTCATCTTCACACATGGACACACAGCTGGGGTCAGTTGTGTTTGGAGTCTGACAGGAATTATACTCTACAAGATACATCAGTTATTTTTCTTTTGTCTTTTTTTTTTTACCACAAGGTGTCGCCACACACAAACACACAAAACTGAGAAGTGTGTGTTTTTCAGTGTACTCTCTGCCAGAAAAATGAGTCATCTCTCAGTAATATTCCATTCATCCATAAGCGGTGGCAGAGAGGCAGCCTTTAACCACAGTTCTTCTTTAACAGATGACAGGAAATTGGGTTTTACTTGTTTCTATGAACATGTGAAATGAAATACAGACTATGGAGTGTGAGCACTGACTAACATTTAGAGGTCAAAACAGGTCAAACTTGTACACGCACCAAGTCAGTTGTTAAGTTCTCTTAACTAGTGTGAATTAAATTAAAATTATCATGTTCAAAAGGTAGCAGTATTTGTATACACTTATATATTCCTACCCCTTCTCCTCTACTCAGTGTTTATTACTGTTACCTCACCTGACCTTATTCACACACTTGACTAAATCTGGCTGACAAAAGTTGTACAATAACTTCCCCTCAAAGACTCACTTTCAACCCACTCACTCACAAACTTACAAGGCTTCCTTCCTTCCTTTTGTTATAAAAAGATATGACAGTTGTTGTGTTATGTGAGATGTGAGGGAGCCCTGAGCTTGTTACTCTGCAACGAGGCATCACAGGGTAATGGAGACAATTACAATTACAAATACAAGTGAAAGCTCTGCATGCTAAACCTCACTGCAGTAAAAGTCTCTATACTTACAGTAGTCACTGCACAGTTCAGTGGTGCCTGTCACTGTTCTACTATTCTGTCTGATGTTTCTGCATTCATACTGCTGTAGATGTTTAAGGCTTGTGTGATGGCCCTCGGCCATTTTGTGTTTTGTTGCTCTGTGCTCCTCCCTTCATAGGTTCTCCCTGCCTGTTCCCCTCCTGCCTTGTCAGGGAGATCCGCCTCCCCTGTGGCCTCATCTATAAAGGCATGGCCTTTCTAAGATGGCGGTCTCTTGCTCTTCCTCCCTCCTGGATGGCTGGTGCCTCCAGGCACCCTGCGTAGTTTTGCTTTGCTTGGTTTGGTTGTGTTCTGTTAGCTCTTTTGTTCCTCACGATTACACTTAAATTCTGTCCCTTTAATAAATTTATGGTTAATTTAAGTGGGCGCTGTGGTCCTCCCTTCTTGGTTATGCTCTTGAACGAGCTGGGCATAACACTGAATTCATCTGAACCACTTCATTAACTGTTTGATCATTTAATCTGCAGCAATGCATCATATTCATCTCTGGGCCTCAGACAATGCCAGTGCAGAACACAGTTTGTGTTCCCACATGTTTCAGTGTCCAGGCACCTGCTGCTCTTTGAAGGCTGAGATAGAACAGCACAGTGAAAACAGCATTGTTCATGTGTTGTAAACAAAAGTCATACAGAGGTCAGAGGGTGCCATGACACAGACACTTGTACCTGCACCCTCAATGTAATAATATAATCTAAGAATAGACAAATAGATAGAATCAGTAAGGACAGTTTCTAAATGGTTTCAATGGTTACACGTGATTAGATTATAACAGTTCCAGAATGTTCTTGACATTTCCACTATCAATAACTAACTCTAACTGGATGCCCCATTGTTAGTGCAGACGCTTTTTGGAATGCAAAAACTGCTGCTGCCAGGCCCTGACGCCAGCCTAACTGAGCTGAACTGTGTGCTTGTCCTGTTGCTTTAATAAGAGCTTGCTTTGATTGCCAATTCACAAATCCAAGGCAAGCTATAGTCCACAGTTCTGAAGAAAAGACATTTGGCCTATTGTTCGCAGTTTAGGGGCCTTCATTATGGCCTCAACCTGTGATGGAGCTATGGATCTTTTATTCCCACACAAGTGGCTCCACAAATATTCTGCTGTGTGCTATGTGCGCATCTGCTCACTTTATGTTCCCTCTTTGCCAAAACATACTGAATCTTTTTCACACTGGTTTCGAGTAGGACTACAAACTAAAAGATCATCCACATGCTGAATAACAGTACTCTTTTAAGTGTTGTAGGTCATTAGCCAGTACTCTGTTAAAAAGGAATGGACTCTCCACATATCCCTGTGCTAACTGTGTATGTGTACTGTAAATGCAAAGAGATGCTGTGATACTGTGTACCATTTAGTGTCTGGTGGAATATCTAAGAGCAACACATGAAGGTCTGAGACAACTGATGTCTCTGCTTACATAATTACAAGTTTATTGTTCTTAAATCAAGAACCACTGTGATCATTTGAATGTGTTTTTTTTAGAAGAAAAATTGGCAGATTACAGGAGCTGAGTTTTGATTTATTCTCTGCTTTTTTTTTCTGACACTCTCCACATGATGTATCAAATGCTCAGATGGCCATTCTTTCTCTGTATGCCTAACCGCATTGTCTAAGCATTTCTGCACTTATGTTTACTTTTAACAGTCACCATTAACCATTACTTTAAACGGTGTAAAAGGGTCTATGTGGTTTTGTTAGCGTTCCATGCATCCTGTTTCCTCTTTCCATCTTTTTTTGAAAGCATTCTCCTGCCAGTCCACCTTGCATACCTTCCTGTTCCCAGGATAAGTCCCTACGGACTGAGCTATTAATGCCTCCTTCTGTAGTGTCGGTGTCTGATATGTGTCTGCGCCCTTTTTTGCTTTTTTTACGGCAGGCCTGATACATACATTGTTTCACACACACATCCGCGGACAGTGCCGTCACTACCATAGTGCATGTTACTTACTGCACATAGGGCATCAAGTGCTAGAGAGGGCACCAAAATGGCCCAATTATCATCATGTCATGAGAGTATGGTAATTCCCTTTGTGAATACAGCTGTGCGTAACGTGTGTGTAAGGTGTGAGTGGACGAGTAAGTGAGAGAGAGCGACTGAGACGAGTGAGTGTGTGTGGATGGAATTATTTAAATTAGTGCTGAGTGCCTACGACACGAGGCAACTATTAATCTTCTGCGTGTTTCATGGCAGTTTTATTATTCATTTTCCGCCCTTTTTCGCCGAAAAATGCGGCCCGAACCGGCAAGAGGACCCCAACAAATGACATATCAAAACGTGTGTTTTCGTCCCGAATCCCGTGCTTTTAACTGTGTAAGAAATTTGCGAAAAAATCACGAAAAACTGCGATTCGCGAAAACTGTGTGAAAAACTGCGAAAAATTTCGCATAGGAATGAATGGAAAACCCTGAAAAAAAAATATTTCAACAGACATTTTCAACAATGAACTGCCCTGCATAGTTTCACCGAGAGACTTCATTTAAACTTTAAAATGCTAATTGCTAACATTAGGCGGCCATTTTAGCAGTTATTGGCACTTAATTTGAACTTGTCTGTGTAAAACGACAGAGACAGCAGAGCTGCTAGCACGTTAGCACTAGCCACTAATTTCTAGCCGATAAAAATTAAAGACATGCTAATTGCTAGCGCATCACCGCTAGCCACTAGTTTCTAGCCACTACAAATTAAAGATATGCTAACTGCTAACATTAGGTGGCCATTTTAGCAGTTAGTGGCACTTAATTTGAACTTATCTGTCTAAAATGACAGAGACAGCAGAGCAGCTGACAGTCAATAACACAGGCAGTTTAAGCAAGACATTTTCTGCAGTGACCGTCAATCTGCGTTGTTTGTGTTTAAATCTGCTGTTGCTATGCCTATGATGCGACATATATCAGTCATCTAATTTGACAGTGAATCCAGCAGGACTGTGTTAAATCATAACAGAATTTCTAGCCACTAAAAATTAAAGACATGCTAATTGCTAACATTAAGTGGCCATTTTAGCAGTTATTGGCACTGAATTTGAATTTGTCTGTCTAAAATGACAGAGACAGCAGAGCAGCTAGCGCGTTAGCGCTAGCCACTAACTGACAGACAAGTAACACAGGCAGCTTAAGCAAGACATTTTCTGCAGTGACCGTCAATATGCTTTGTTTCTGTTCAAATCTGCTGTTGCTATGCCTATGATGCGACATATATCAGTCATCTGATTTGACAGTGAATCCAGCAGGACTGTGTTAAATCATAACATAATTTCTAGCCGATAAAAATTAAAGACATGCTAATTGCTAACATCAGGCGGCCATTTTAGCAGTTATTGGCACTGAATTTGAACTTGTCTGTCTAAAATGACAGACAGCAGAGCAGCTAGCGCGTTAGCGCTAGCCACTAACTGACAGACACAGAGAGACAGACTGACACAGACAAGCACACACGCAGAGACAGACAAGACAAACACACCACACACACACACACACACACACACACACACACACACACACACACACACACCTAACAATTTCCACAAATTTTGTACTACAGAAATAAAAATTATATCACTAGATTCAGCTCATTTAGGACATTACTACTACCAGACATGGGGACTTGAGACTTAGCGACTTGGACTCGAGTCGACTCGAGTCGCCGTTTTTATGACTTGTGACTTGACTTGACAAAAAATGAAATACTTGAGACTTGACTCGGCCTTGGAAGTTTAAGACTTGGGATTTGACTTGACTTGAGACACGATGACTTGAATGACTTGAGTGTTATTCACATCATGTTTTCAGTGTGAATATAAAATGTATTTATTTAATTTTAAATAATGTTGATGATTACAGTACGGGATGCGGGCTGAGAATAACGTTGTCGCTGCCCTGTCAATAAGCCCCGTCCACTCTGC
Source organism: Protonibea diacanthus (assembly GCA_028641955.1). Lineage (NCBI taxonomy): Eukaryota > Metazoa > Chordata > Actinopteri > Sciaenidae > Protonibea > Protonibea diacanthus. The sequence continues at coordinate 27,432,391 of CM053977.1, read as the reverse complement.
CTGGGCTACCTTATACACCACACCCCACGGTGTGCGCAGTTCCAGATATCACGTCATATCAGCATGTCAACGACGAGGGTAATTACTTTCGGCTTGAAAGACTACTGCCAAGAAGGTAAACGGCGAACAGCGCAGTGCAAGATTTGGAACATAAAAATTTCGGACAGCCAGACCACCACCTCAAATTTCATCCGTCGTGTGTGTGTGTGTGTGTGTGCGCGCGCGTGTGTGAGAGAGAGAGAGTGAGTGAGTGAGAGATGTTGAGTTTGTGTGAGAGAGAAAGTGTGTGTGGGAGAGAGTGAATGAGAGAGTGTAACAAAGTTTGTTTTAGCTGTTACTGGTTTCAACTCAATGCTGAAACAATGTTGAAAACATGTGAAACACAGTTGGCTCTCAATCTACAGATCACTTTTGCTGTCAGTAAATAACTAATAATTACGTTATCACTGTTTTGTTTGATTCCATGATGTATTTTACTGAACATGAGTATTTACAATACAAATATTTTTTTAACAGGTTGGGCACATTTGCCAGTGTTTGTTGTTTACTTAAACTTATATATTGCCTTTCACTTATTAAGATTATTATCAGATTCTGCAGCTAAAATTACAACAATACGCCAAAGGTGACTTGACTTGGACTTGACTTGACCTATTACAGGACTTGACTTGACTTGACTTGACATAGCCTGTGACTTGACTTGACTTGCCCAAGAAAAAAATACTTGGGACTTACTTGGGACTTGAAGGTTAAGACTTGAGACTTACTTTAGACTTGCACATGTGTGACTTGGACCCATGTCTGACTACTACACTGACCTACAAACCTTTTACAAACCCTCTACACATGAGCAGCTAGCGCTGACTGCTCATTGTATTAAAGACATGATAATTGTTAACATTAGTAGCTAATACTTTACTACCATGAGCAGCTAGCACATTAGCGCTAGTTGGTCATGGTAGTAAAGTCATGCTAATTGCTAACATTAGCAGCAATGCTAAAATTAGTGGCTAGCATGTCATGCTAATTGCTAACATTAGCAGCTAATGCTAATTTTTAGTGGCTAGAAATTAGTGGTAGCATTAGTGGTAGCATTAGCATGTTAGCAATTAGCACGTTAGCAATTAGCATGTTAGCATTAGCATGTTAGCATTAGCATCTATTTAATTTTTAGTGGCTAAAAAACATACTCATTGCTAACATTAGCAGCCAATGCGAAAATTAGTGGCTAGTGTGTCATGCTAATTGCTAACATGAGCGGCTAATGCTAAAATTAGTGGTTTCAGCGTTCTCTCTCTCTCTGTCAGCATTTCCAACTGACATTCTAACAGGTGCAGTAACTGCTCTGCTGATTAGGGCCAGCAGGCAGAAGCCAGCAGGCAGAAGACTGGCGGCGGCCATTTTAGGAGTTATTGGCACTTAATTTGAACTTGTCTGTCTAAAATGACAGAGACAGCAGAGCAGCTAGCGCATTAGCACTAGCCACTAACTGACAGACAAGTAACACAGGGAGCTCAAGCAAGACATTTTCTGTAGTGACCGTCAAACTGCATTGTTTGTGTTTAAATCTGCTGTTGCTGTTGCTATAATTTGACAGTGAATCCAGCAGGACTGTGTTAAATCATAACATAATTTCAAGACATGCTAATTGCTAACATTAGGCGGCCATTTTAGCAGTTATTGGCACTTGATCTTGTCTGTCTAAAATGACAGAGACAGCAGAGCAGCTAGCGCATTAGCGCTAGCCTCTAACTGACAGACAGTAACACAGACACAGAGAGACAGACCGACACAGACAAGCACACATGCAGAGACAGACAAGACAAACACCACACATACACACACACACACACACACACACACACACCTAACAACTTCCACAAATTTTGTACTACAGAAATAAAAATTATATCACTAGATTCAGCTCATTTAGGACATTACTACTACACTGACCTTCTACAAAACTTTTACAAACCGTCTACACATGAGCAGCTAGTGCGTACGCGCTAGCTAGCTAGTAAGTAAAGACATGCTAATTGCTAACATTTGCAGCTAATGCTAGAATTAGTGGCTAGCGCGTTAGTGCTAGTTGCTCATGTGTGTAAATAAACATGTAAAATATTACTATTTGAGGTGTGCTTTTTCAATACAGACACCCGGCAACAGTCCACTCTGCACTTTCAAAATTTCCATGGGAATTTTCTAGTTTATTATGAATCCTTAATGGGACGGTGCAATGGTTAACACTGTGACAGCAAAAAGTCTACTGTTTGCCAATCACACCTATCACACCTATGCTTTGTGTCATACCACTGCCATTCCTCCAAGCAACCAATACTGTGATACAGAGTTTGAGAGAGACAAGTTTGGAATGCTAGTTGCTAGGTGAAGTATTTATTTTTTCCCACGCGTCCCCAGGCAAGAGAGACGCTATCATTACCTAATCATGGCTTTCATGTCAGAGGATATAATGTAGATAGTGTCAGACTCTTTCCGAGGTTTGGACATCAAGGTGAATGAAACGGGGGAAAACCATGCAGGGTGTGGTCAGTGTGAGAAATACAGCCTGTCAAACATGTTCTCATATGAGAGACAGGAGGGTGGCTGGGTCTCAAGGTGAACAGAGCTGGTGGCAGAACACCTCATTTATGTGTTAAAACTCAAAACATTTTTCTGGGGGAGTGCCCACAGACTCCCTACAGTACTTTAGTTCTCAGGTATGGTGTGTTTGAGTGGCTGAATGACAGAGAGAGAGAGTTGGGTCTGCTTGACCGGGAGGGGGATGCTCGTCAGGTGGGTGGCTGTAATGTGATAATATTATTTGTTATTTGTGTATGGACTAGGGCCAGACAGCACTCAGTGGCATTGGCCAACATTGACAGCATCCGCCACCATTATCCACCCCTGATGCCATGAGACACTGTTATGGACAAAGTTGAAGTGAATTGTTCCAAATTACTGCAGAAGCCTGATCTGTGCCTCTTCACAAAAAAGTTGGAAATATCTGCCTTTCTCTTCATTGTTATCGGTCCCTCTACAGAATAAGACAGCCTGGTTACACCTTTGTGTTAAGCCAAATCTTAAACTATTTGCCCACATTCTTGTGCTGCAGCTTCAAAACAACTACCAGGTGAGCTCCTATCATGAAGGCCAGTCGGCACCAAAGAAGCTTTGCTATGATTTAGACCTTCAAACAAGCTCCATGGACACTGAAATAATCTGGGTTTTCATTACAGTTCATTTTGAGCTCTAGTATGACATTCTTGCAAACTGAATTGATTTAAAGTCTCTAAACACACTTACTGAAAACTAACTCTGATGTGCTTTCCCATATTATCCTAATCTAGTGCTACATAGCTTCAGGCTAACGTTAGAATACACACACACACACACACACACACACACACACACACACACACATATATATATAACATTGACCTACTCGCACAGTTGAACTAAATCTCTGAACGTGCTGTCAAATTGTGAATAGTTTAAAACAAAGAGTCATCAGGAGACCACTTTAAAACTTCCTTCAACATGATGTATGCACTCACCCTTCTCATGTTAATGTGAATGGGAATTTCCTTTCATACGCCACACCCACCCACCCACACACACACTTAATACAAGCACCCAGACCACAGCTGCCTTGTGCCGGCTCTGCACCAGCTTCCGCTTGCTCTTACACTGTGATGTTGTGCAGCATTATGGAGGGTTTAAAGATCATTTTCATATGTAAGTAACTTTTCTATTGTGTACACTGATATTCCAGCTGAGGCTGTGCTTCATCTTTTTTTTTGTGTTAGATGCATCGCGATACATTGACACATGAACAGAAAAATGACATGTTTTTTCGTCTTATTGTACCTGAAATATGAGCTGAAGAAAATTAATATTTTGTCCGTGGACAGATTTAGCTTCTACCTCCATGAACCTGACGTGTTTTATCACCAGCGCGCAGCTGATGGAGGATGTGTCCAAACATTTCCAAAAATGATAAAATGAATGATGAAAAAAATCAAGAACAGGAAGCAAGGACAGATTGAGAGTGAACAAAAAGAGGCAGAAAGAATTAAAACATTCGAAAGTCTTCCACAAAGACGCATATTAAACTAATGTTTGAAGTGAAGGGCCCACGGGAATTCTCTTGATTACCCACCCCGAGCCCTAGTCCATTCACACCATTAATAGTAATAATAATAATAATATTATTATTATTATTATTATTATTATTATTATTATTATTATTGTAACTATTATTATAACTATTATTATTAACTGACCGGCCCACTTTTTCCAGGGGGGAAAGTGAATAAATGAAGCAACAGTTCAGCTCTTATTATTGTCTAGTTTTTATTTTTGACATGGTTCAATACATTTAAATAATAACTGACTTAAGTTGAGAAGTTCACGAAAATATTCCATTAAAAACATGGAGAGAAAAAAAAACAAAAAACAAAAAACACAAAACGGCACATATATCCACATCCATACAGAATATAGAGCACCAGTCCATGAGTTATTTCCTGTGTCATTTAGGGAAGTGATGGCTTCAGCAGAGAAGCTGTTTTTTTCTGTTTGTGCTGCTGTCATATCTGCTCTTTCTTAGATGAAATAACATTCATTCATATTGTTTCATCTGTTATCCTCTCTCCCTGTGCCCGTGCTCATGGCCTCCTCATGGCTCATCATTTGTTTCAGTGGAGGACAGTCTGATCTGCTGCTCAGAGGCAACAAAAAAAATCATTTTACTGCACAACCTACACATCAAGCTTGACTTTTGTTTTCAGTATTTGCATAATAGATTATCAGCCGATGTATGAATCGGCTGATACAGGTTAATAATTTTATTCATTTCATATTTTGCTTATGAGAGCTACAACGTCCAGTATTAGCCAGTAATTCTGTTGCTAATCATTTGCACATTTGTCAGCCTGCTCCTCCAAAGGCCTTCCTCTTTCTCGTTATGGTCGGGCCGGCTGTCGGTACGCTGTCTGAGAAAACTTGTAGGAAAAGACGAGCTGTGGAGGCAGCCAACTGAAAATCCACTAACGTGACTAATAATCATTTTTTATTCGACCCGCCCAAAAGCAGTGTTGTGGGTAACGCGTTACAAAGTAACGCATTAGAGTACTCTAATTACTTTTTTGTACATGTACTGTAACGTAACGTGTTAGTTTTGTGCGTTAAGTAATCATCATCTTCGTTGTTTTATTTTTAAGTAATCCGTTGCTTTAAGAATTTCTCTGGATAAGGAAAGAAACATTCTGACTGCAGCCTGCTTTTTGTCAGACAGTACTGTGCCACCTGCGGATGTGTCAGCAGAGGCGCAGCGATGTGATGATGCGTCTGTGCCCTGCTGACCTGCGTTACCTGTGTGTGTGTGTGTGTGTGTGTGTGAGAGAGAGAGAGAGAGAGTGTTTTCGAACCGCCGGTAAGATGGCAGAGAGGACAGCTTTTGAATCGTGGAAGTCCGCACATTATTTTCAATTCACCAGCGAAAAGGACAAGAACAACATAACGGTAAAATGCACTCTGCGTTGGTGAAAACCTTCTGTCGACCGCAAAAAAATTCCACTTCCAATTTAAAAAAACATCTTGTATCCAAGCTGACTGTCCTGTTATTGTTATCCTGCAGAGTTAATGTGGCTGGATGACTGACGTTATTCATTGTCAGGACTTCTCGGTGCATTTAAAGGAGGCTGTGTGTCTGTGTCATTTAAGTTGCAGCATGTTCGAGGTGCTGCAGACGGCTTTTCATTTTTGGTAACCCATGAGTACTCTAACGCGTTACTTTTATTCATAAGTGACGCAGTAATGTAACATTACTTTTAATTGATGGTAACGTTGTAACCTAATTAACTACTTTCCAACGTAACTATACCCAACACTGCCCAAAAGTGACGTGAAAGTGAAGCGGCCCACGGGTCCAGTCACAGCATTCATCATCATCATTATTGTTATTGTTGTTGTTGTTGTTATATAATTAAAAAAAAAAAAACAGTTATTATAATTATTAATTACATGTTATTGCTAACATGTCATATTCTGTAGAACACGGATTCCCAAAGTGTGGTGCGCGCACCCCTGGGGGTGCGTGAGCTGCTGCTAGGGGGTGTGCGAGATGAAAAATGTAATGGTGGTCTGATAATTACACAGTTACAGTGTTTTTTCCCCCACACAATAAAGACGTGTAAATAAACATGTCCTTTGTAAAAAATAAAATCAACTGTAATTTTAATTAATAAATAAACACAGGCTATTCAAAATGCAATGAAAATGAAGCAATAATATTACTGCACACAGGCCCACCCGTCACATTAATATGGGCAAGTATTTGGCCAAATGGTATTGATATTATTGCTACAAATATACTGGAAATACTCACACTGTTTCTCCCTCTCTCTCTCTCTTTCTCTCGTGACGGGGTTGTGTTAGCTCCACGGTCATTTAAACTCAGATTAATTCAAATGCCAGAGTGCATTGTTGTGATCGAGAGTGTGGAGTGTGGAGGCTCTTTTTAGTTTTTAGGTGATCAAACAGAGAAACGTCTGCACATAAAAACACATGATGATGTGTTTTTATGTGCAGAAGTTCCTCTCTTCTATTTTATCATAAGATAACTGTTTTATCAGTGATCTGAGCTGTGACACTCTGAACATGATCCTGTGTGTATGCACTGCAGCCTTTTAAGGAAAGTCACTGTTAATGCCACAAGTCTGATTGGTTTGGCTCACCTCACCCCACCACAGACACAGACCCACCCATGAAATGAACCAAGTGAGAGACTGTGTGAACTTGACAGGTTGACTAGAACAGCCACATATCACTGGATCGTGCTTCTTTACAGAGCCTGTCAGAGTCTGTCCTCATACACATCTGGCAGTAATATTTGAAAAGTGTGTGTGAGAGAAGCTGGAAAGAAGGACATGGAAACAGAGCCAGACTTCCTGTGCAGTAAAGCACAGTCATATTTGATGTCCACAGATTTTTATATGACATTCACACAGTATTTCTATGATAATTATATGGCAAACATCATTTCTCCTGATGGTACAAACACTTTTTATACAGTAAAATATGAAATAAAACACCAAGCTTAAAGGTGACGTCAACAACACTAATATCCCTTTACTGCCATATTAGAAAAAGTTCTATTATGTTGATTATGGTAAAATTCTGGCAGCCACAGCCAGTTACTCTACAATGTACTGCACAATCACACTGTTGATGATTAAAGCTGTCCTCTGTGAGTACTTAAGTTTTTATTCATGATTCTTTATCTCTGCTGCTTTATTGAAATAACAGCTGGCAGTCTGTAAACTCTCAAACATCTGATTCAGTGCACCCATTAGCAGAGTTTATTACATTATTGAGATAATAGACTTGTAGTAATTGGAGTGTGTGTGTGTGTGTGTGTGTGTGTGTGTGTGTGTGTGTGTGTGTGTGTGTGTGTGTCATTTAAACAGACAAGTGTGTGTAAGGAGGAACAGTCTAACTGTGACTGTGTGTGTGAGCAGTTTCTGTCTGTCATCAGCAGTTTCATCCTCCACCACATCATACCTCTTTTTTCAACTCATTTATCAACCACATCTCAATGATTGGGCTTCAGTTACTGTGACATTTTGCCACTGTGAGGCCAGAGACTGTTAAGAAAAGAGAGTCATTTCGTGTACCTGTCACATGGGTTTAGCCATTTTAGTATAAAACATGGACACACTATCCGTGATGTCACCCACAGGTTTCTGAAGAGCTGACAAGCTCAGTGTGGTGGCTTTGGTTCCCCCCTGTCTGTCTTGGCAGTCCTGCCTCTGCCTTCTTCCAGCTAATCCTAAAATGGCAAATAGATGGAACGTTCTGTTAATTATGCATAACTTTAAGCCTTAATACAACCAGGCTGTAAACAGGTTTATTTCTGCTGTGAAGTTGGACATTTCTTACATGGGGACTTATGGAGACTGACTTATGGAGTGGCCGAACTGCAGTTTTTGGCACTTGTGTGTCAGAGTTGGTGGAGATTGTAATGTGTTATCTTTTGTTACAGTGATGTCATGCATGTGAGATCAAAGACAGTACAGCTAATTAATATGCACACTCACAGCCAACTTGATGAGGAGTTTACTACAGGTGGTCTACATGTGATTACTGACACTGTTGTTGATTTTAGTTTTTTTCAGTCAATGATGGAAAATCTCCGGTCAGTGTGACTCCTGGTTTTAGCCACATGTATGACCATGAGTTCACGAGATGCTGATACTCATGTCTCATTATCTGCAGCAACAATTAGTTCTTGTAGTGTTTCAACATGTTGTCCTTGTGTTAGAGACACTGATTCATACAGTCAAAGGCAGAATAACTGTGCCTGCATGATAAGTGTAATTATGTGGCATCAGTTTTAGTCATTACTGATGCCCCCACCTCTGTCTCTTGCAGTGACAGTCGCTCTAGCAGTTGGACAGAGTGACATTAAGACAGTGACTGGGACGGCTGGACACAGCATCACTCTACGCACTGGAGTTACTGGACTACATGGAGACTATCAAGTCATCTGGTCTCATGGTTCAGAGAATCACGTCCTGTTCGACTTTGATAGAGGACATGTGTGGAGGAAATCACAAAGATTCCACCTGGACCCAGAGACCGGATCATTCACCATCCAGTCCCTCAGCACCAATGACAATGGACTTTACCAGGGACAGATCATCAATGGCAATGGATCAATGCACAAGTTTAACCTGACTGTTGTTGGTGAGTATTTGGAGTCAAGAAAAACAAAGGAAAGGGTGAGTGTGTGTGTGCGCGTGTGTGTGTGTGTGTGTGTGTGATCTTCAGTTCCCTCATCAACTTTAAGTTTAACAGTTCCTCGATCACATTATTCACTGTTTGTTTTGTACCAGATGAATAACACACAATACCACTCACAGTATTTGTCTCTGCTTGTCTGTTTCTCAGAGGCTGATCCCTTCACACCAACCACTGGACCTCCACAAAGTGTTACAGCTGGCCAGAGGAACCATCATGCTATTGGTGTATCACTTGGCATTACATTCTCTGGCATTGCATTATTTGTCCTTGTGTGCATTGTGCTGTGGGTCTATGCAGTGAGACAGAAGAAAAAAAAGGTCTGTATTAACAAAGGAGTTCTTCTAAATGGTGATAAATGTTGCAGTCAAGAGTTTCATAGAACATCTTGTTTCATAAATTCACTTGCTCATCATATCTGCAGTGATTGGTCTCACATCATCAAGAGTCTTATTATGAGCTTAAGTTTATACTTAGTATGATTTGTTCTTCATAAGGAAATCACCTCTTTACGTGTTAAAGACATTATAGGGTATCCAGACTGTCACCAGCAGTGATAGTTCCTGTGTTCTCCCCTCACAGGAAACTGCTAGGGCAACATCGTGTGAGGCCTGACATCCAACTGTGACCCTCTGCTTCACAACACTTGACCTTCTAGATGGGCCTTCTCATCCTCCTGGACCTTACTGAAGCTTTTGACACCATTAACCACACCCTTCTTCTCTCCCGTTCGTCCACATGAAAAATGGCTGGTCAGCTCAGGTGTCTTGGTCCCCGCTGGAAAGCAAGTACGAATTCAGTACCAATCAGTCCAACTGTATCAGTGTTCAAGAAAAGAAGCAGGATTCATCAAAGCTGGCTGTAGATGAACTTTATTATCTTCAGAGACAAACAAAGCCAGAGTGTCTCATGGATAGACTGATCTGTCTGTCCCCAAACATTTCCTTTTATACCCTCAAATGTTCACCCATAGCATAAGTCCAGCCCATCTTCCCCCATCTATGACATAATGGTGTAAATCTGTGCAGGTACATCCATCAAACTTTGGTGACATTCCCCCTTAATGGTGTCTAAATTCTTCAGGGCATATCACCCCGTCCTTTGCACACACTTGTGCTATAACGTCAGCCTCACACACCGTTCAGCCTGAGCCACTCTTGCACCGTCACGCCTTGAGCCTGTCTTCCAGCATGATTCACAGTGTGACTGTGTCCCTTCCTCCTCCTCTTCTCTGGGTGTAGTTTCTCTGTCTGCAGGTGTTTTCCATTACATTATTTTGGATTAGAGTATTTATGCCACTGCAGCCAGGTGCTCACTCTCTTCTGATCTCTCTCCAGCTCTGCCCTGTACTGGGCTCCTCTGTCCCCAGTCAGGGTTGGGTTGGTTTGCTTTGGTTTGATGCTATAGGTTGTTCTTTGCGTTTGTTTCACACTATCAACACTTGCACACTCACACTTCTCACTCATGCACACCCTACACCACTGATACCACTGCTTCTACACACTCCATAAAAATCCTTCATGATTGTTTAATTTGGTTTAATTTGATTTAATAAAGCATTGTTCAAACAGATGTACATGGTGGGGACCTTTTTTGCCATGACTCTCAGAGCCAGGTCATGACAACAGGCGTCAGGCTCACTCTCTGCATGGCCTGCAAGTGCCAAGCTTCTCTTTTTTTTCCTGGCCACCACCATTAGAGTCCAGTCTTGTTTTTTTAAAACCCACTATTCCCATTTTTTCAAAAACATTCAGTGCATTAATAAGTGTTGTAAAAGTGTTACCACGGTCATTACATACTACTTCAGACAGGCATGTCCAAAGTCTGGCCTGGGGGTCAGATTTCATGTGGTCCAAAGCTTTGTTTTTATAATATATTATTTATAGCCTGTTAGGATTGTCAGATACTGTATAGCAGACAGATTTGGCTTTTTTGGTTGACACAACGAAGCATCTGAATGTGCTAAACATTTATCTCTAAGGACATAGCTGCTGCTGTTATATATCTGTAGATGTGACACAAAATATGACTTTCTGAATGATTTTGTTAAAGACAAAAGAAAGAGTGATACATTTTAAACTTAAATGTTAACAGACTTTGCATTACTCATAATAAGTCATGTTTAAAATGAACATGAGGTTCAGATTTGTATCAACTTCATGCAAGTTTAACGTATTCCTACAATTTAATCTGTTATCTGACTCCAGATTTGGTTGATGTCTGATTGGTTTAGATTTGGTGACATTGCAATTAAAAAAAAACAACGATAATTGTGACAGTGAAAATAAAGTTGTTATAGAACATTACAGTTGTATGTAACTTTTGTTGTTCATTTTTTCATTTTTTAAAAGTTAGTATTGGCCCCCAGCCATCTTCACATTGTTAGATCTGACCCTCTTTCAAAGAAGTTTGGACAGCCCTGACTTATGATAATACCTTACTCCAAACCTTGGCTCAGAATAAATGGTAAACATTCATACACATTCACACACTGATGGCACAGCCCTCAGGAGCAATTTGGGGTTCAGTATCTTGCCCAAGGACACTTTGACATGCAGACAGGAGGGAATCGAACCGCGATCAAACTGCCGATCTTCGGATTAGTGGACGGCCCGCTCTACCTCCAAGCCGCAGCCGCCAGATCAATCATCAGAAGTGTTATTCAGAAGTTTATTTACAAAACAAAGGAGAAAACATGTCAAGGCTGGGCTGCCTCAAAACACGGGGAGCCGAATCACCTATAACACAAAAGACAACAAGTTATGTTTGGGCCAAAAAAAACAAGGTTCACTCAAACAAAGCAGACTACCTACCGGCTTCTTAAGTGGCTCACTCCTGAACCAGATCACACACAAACCCAGACAAGCACTTAGCCCTGACTCTGCCACACAGGTCAACTCACAGAGTGAGAGAGAGAGAGAGTGTGGCACGTAGAGTATATGCCCCGGCCTGCTTGAGTGGCCACAGCCAAAACACAAGGAAAAAGAGGCAGAACTTAGAGTGGGGGAAGAGAGGAGAAAAGAAGGAACACAAAACAACAAAACAAGCCAGCGGTCGTAACTCCTTGACTAACACTGGCTTGGTTTACTCTTCTTCACACACTGTTTTAAACTCTGAATGAATGCCTCTCACTCTTCAAAGAATTTTCGAATCAATTTTAACTCTTACCATAGTGCTCATTCCAAAATGATTGTCAAACCAAACTTTATCTGTGCAGTCTTGTGCTCAAATCGTGCATAACAATGTGCTCTAACTTCCCATGCTCCTCTTCTAAACTACTACAAACTATATATGTGTCAAGATAGTGTCAGGATTCTATATGTATAAAGGTAAGGATCAATCAAAAGCACAAAGAATTATAGATGTGTTCAGATAAGAATCAAGCTTAAAAGCACAAAGATCAAAAAATCAGTCTTAGCCGCACGCCTTGCTTATGTTTCCTCATAAATGCATACATTTTTATACTACAGCTGCTTCAATGATTTTGATGTTTTCACCATAGCAAAGTGCTCATAGATGAAATTAATCCATCCTGTTATCATCTGTGCAGGTTAAAGAGCAGCTGTGCTGCAGCATTATCAGGGTTCATAAGATTACCTAAGATAGGCATTAAACACTCACACAGTGATTCAGTTTGGACAAACAGCATGTGCAGACCACAGCATATCATGACTATGTATATCCCAGGCTTCAAAACATGAAAAATAAAGGAGGGTGGATATGAATTCATGGTGTTTTCCACCAGGTTTAGGGAAGAATCGTTCAAGAAAAAAAAGCTTATTAGTGCTTGACTCTTGGTCAGTGTAAGGTTTGTTTAATGCAACAGGTGTCTGGCTGAGCTCCACATGACAGGAAGTGACAACTTTACCATGAGCTGCTTTGTGCTTGTTGCATTCAGGATATTCAGCTCACTTGATCTGAATACCTAAAATTCCTCTGCCGGATAAGTTATAGCAACTAGAGATTTCACATCACAACAGCTGATAACAATTAATAAAAAATAAATAATTACAGATCAAAACGTAGATATCTGTTTGTACAGAGTCAACAGCAGATGGCCGAGGAAAGAAACACAGATAGGAGGAATAAAGGCTTTTCAAAGAGAGTAGCTGGTGTACACACACTCATGCTTCTGCAAGGAGAGGAGCGTGGAGGGGAGGAAGGTGGGGGATTTCTGCATCAGAGCTGCAGGACCAGTTACCAGTTACTAAACCTTGTCCCCACCACACACTAGAACACTTTGAACAGACTGAAAAGACTAAAGTCAGACATCTTCTCTCAGTGTTTCTAAAGTCACACAGCTTTTATAGTTTTGCAGACTACACATTCATTTTGAGAATATTTCCCATCATGCACCTGGTGGAAATTTACAAGAAGCAACACTGTTGAACAATGGAGGAGAAATTAAAGCAGCTTTTGGCCTCAGCTGTCCTTGTGTGAGCATTTCTGTCTTATATTTTATTGTGTTCCAGCTCTGTGTGCAGGCTGTTCTTGTCTAACAGAGCACCTCATTGTATTTCACAATCAAAACACCTCTGCAGGGGTGGAGGTCTTGAGGGAGAAGCTGGCATGGATTCAACATGCAAGCTAAACATGTTGTTATTTTTATTTTCATACAGTCTGACATACCGCTTCATTGTTCACTGTTCACTGTTCATTGTTTGCTTTGTCAAGTGGAAGGAATTATTGTAAAGTGAATCACAATTACAGTTTTTTCCAGTTGCTAACACACTGAAATGACATGGATAGCACAAATATTTAAAGTGACACACAGGGAGCAACACCTCATCTCAAATCTCCAAAACTTTAAACACATTTTCTGCTTTACACACATTTTGCAATTGGAAATGGCACTTTTGAAGTGTACTGAATGTGGTTCTCTGCGTAAGACACAACAATCTGACATAAAGTCACATGTTTGCGATTTCCTAAACACTGCCATTTAAAATGACACTACATGAGCTCATTGGCCACTATATGTGCCACCTGGCCAAACCTGGTGTTATGTAATACTGTAACACTTCACTCAGTAAGCAATAAAAGACCACAGGTGAGCATCTTTTTTTCTTTTACCACAATGGAAGACATCGCTGAGAGAGGAAGAGGAAGAGGGAGGGTGAGAATGAAAGGGGGAGAAAGAGTGAGAGGTAGAGCAGGGCTGTCTAATTATTTTGCTTTTCTCTTTCCTCTTTTTTTAAAAACTTTTTTCTGCACATTTTTTCTGCGTTGTATTTTTCAGCTTACTGTTTTGTGAGCATATTTTAGTTCACTCTAATGTAAATATATCTGCTGTGCATATGTTGCACTGACTTGTTTGGTGAAAAATAAAAAAATAAATATTTCAATAGCATGTGTGTGTTTCTGCAAATATTTCTGCGCATGTGAACAATGTGAAGAACTCTCTACAGTTTGAACTATGTTAGTATTATGGCAAACATACTAAAGATGACAGTGCTTTTCATTATGCCCAACAGTGTGTAGTTGGTTAGATAAAAATCTGTAATATGAAGTGTGTGCCATCTGGAGCAAAAGTTTGATTTTGGCTGCAGTGCTTCATTTTGCAGGATATATGAGGTATTTTGAGGTTTGGGTGTGTGGTTTGGTGAATTGTGTGTAAAACCAGCCTAGTTTGCAAAATTGTGTTTAAGCAATTGGAAAAAACTGTAATCAGCATGATCAGTCAAGTGTGGAGAGAACAATAACCAGAGTGGAGAGACACACACACTCATGCTTCCGCAGGAGAAGAGAGTGGAGGGGAGGAAGATGGGGGGAGGGGAGGGCCTAAACTTGACCTTTCTCTGTGTGCATGTGTGTGCGCGCGCGTGCGTGTGTGTTGTGTGTGTGTGCGCGCGCGCATATGAGTGCGTGTGTGCGCAAGTGTGTGCATGTGTGCGCACGTGTGTGTGCATGTGTGCGCTTGTTTGCACGTGTGTGCATGTATTTGCGTGTGTGCATGTGTGTGCGTGGGTTTGTGTGCGTGTGTGCGCGTGTGAGTGCTTGTGCATGTGTGCGCATATGTGTGCGTTCATGTGCGTGTGTGTGCATGTGCGTCCATGTGTGTACGTGTGTGTGCAAGTG